>OW026522.1:142267799-142865299 GCA_932274085.1 Protocalliphora azurea | reverse complement strand
AGATTATGGAAATTCATATATAAAAAATGACAATTTTCAAATTTCTTTATAAAGGGAAATTTATCGTAAATTTTCTGAAAAAGAAAATTTGTCGTAAATTAAAAAAAAATATCGTAAATCTATAAAAATAAAATTTATCGCAAATTTTCTACAAAAGGAAAGTTTAAGGTAAATTTTCTACAAAAAGCAAAATTATCGTAAATTTTCTACAAAAAGAAAATTTATCGTAAATTTTCTACAAATTGAAAATTTATAGTAAATTTTTCTTAAAAAGCAATTTATAGTAAATTTTTCTTAAAAAGCAATTTATAGTAAATTTTTCTTAAAAAGCAATTTATTGAAACTTTTCTATAAAAAAGTTGATTATCGAAATTCATATATAAAAACAAAAACAATTTTCAACAATTCCTTATAAAGGTAAATTTATCGCAAATTTTTTATAAAAAGAAAATTTATCGTAAATTAAAGAAAATTTATCTTTTCTACAAACAGCAAATTTGTGGTAAATTTTCTATAAAAAGGAAACTTACCGCAAATTAGAGAATATTTATCGTAAATTTTCTATAAAATTTATCGCAAATTTCCTATAAAAAGAAAATTTATCGTAAATTTTCTACGAAAAGCATATTTTTCGTAAGAAAATTTATTGTAAATTAGAGAATATTTATCGTAAACTTTCTATAGAAATAAAATTTATCGCAAATTTCCTAAAAAAGAAAATTTAACGTAAATTTTCTGTAAAAAGAAAATTTATTGTAAATTAGAAACTATTTATCGTAAATTTTCTATAAAAATAAAATTTATCGCAAATTTCCTAAAAAAGAAAATTTAACGTAAATTTTCAATAAAAAAGAAAATTTATCGTAAATTTTCTATAAAAAGGAAATTTATCGTAAATTTTCTACAAAAAGAAATCGTATATTTTCCATAAAAGGAAAATTTATCGTAAATTTTGTGTAAAAATAATATTTATCGTAAATTTTTTATTAAAAGAAAGTTTATCGTAAATTTTCTATAGAAAGGAAATTAATCGTATTTTTTTTAAGAAAATTTATCGTAAATTTTTTGTATAAAGAAAATTTATTTCTCAGAAAAATTTATTGTAAATTTTCTATAAAGAGGAAGTTTATGTTCTACAAAAAGGAAGTTTATTGCAAATTTTCTACAATATATATCGTAAATAAAATAATAAAAAAATTTATCATACATTTGTCGCAAATTTTTTGTAATTTTCCTATAAAAATATAATTGATCGAAATTTTTCTATAAAAAGAAAATTGATCCAAATTGTTCTATAATAAGAAACTTTATCGTAAATTTAGTATAGAAAGGAAATCGATCGTAAATTTCCTGCAAAGAGAAAATTGATCGTAAATTTTCTGTGGAAAAATTGATCCTAAATTTTCTATATAGAAAGAAAATTTATCGTAAACTTTCTACCAAAAAATTGTATTGTAATTTTTTTACAAAAATTATTACAAGAAAATAATAATAAAAAAATAAATTATCCAAATTTTTCAATAAAAAGAAAATCGATCGAAATTATTCAATAAAAAGAAAATTGATCGAAATTTTTCCATAATAAGAAACTTTATTGTATATTTTCTGTAAAAAGAAATTCGATCGTACATTTTCTATAAAATGAAAATTGATCTCAAAAGGAAGAAATTGAATTGAGCTTTCTGTAGAAAGAAAATTAATTGTAAATTTTCTGAAGAAAAAGATTTATCGTAAATTTTATGTGGAAGAAATTTATCGTAAATTTTTTGTAGAAAGAAAATTTATCGTAAATTATTGTACGTTTATCGTAAATTTTCTATAAAAAGAAAATTTCATCATTTATAAAATGAAAATTTATAAAACGTATCGTATAGAAAGAAAATTTATAAAAAAATTTTGAATAAAATGTATATTTTATAAAATGTAATATTGACTAGAAAATACTATATGTTCTTCCTAGTAGGAAGTTTTCCATTGAAATCATGCGATTATTCGGTATTTGTATTTTGCATTTAAAACTGTTTCCATATGAGATGAATAAGAACCTTATAAATAAATTTAACAAAATTCCTTTTTATAAATTTATTTTATTATGGTTTTTTTATAACATTTCATTACATTCAATTCCTTTGTTGTTCTTTATACACATTTGTTTAAAATCATTAAAAAATAATTTATAAAAAAAAAATCCTAAAAAAGAAATATACAAAATTTGAATTTAAGTCCAGTATTAGTAACAAAATATTATTTTATATATTTACTTAAAATTCATTAATGATTTTTATTTAATCTCAACACGTTATATTCTTGATAATTCTGTACGAAATACAATTTATTTTTTATCTTATCTAAGTAAACCAAAACTTAAACCTAGGAAATAATAAAAACAGTAGCAAATAAAAAAGAAAAAGAAAAAAACTTAATAAAATTCTAGAAAAAAAAAAAAAAACGTGCACATAAAATTCAAGCAAATAAATTATTTAGCCATAAGTCATATACAAAATAAATATTTATTAATAAAAAAATTCAATGCGGCTTATCAAAGGCTGCTGAACATTATAAAAATGTCCATTCAAAGGGTTAATCATAAATTAAATACTTTTAGTTACTATAAAATTTAACCGTAATTAGACAAATTAAAATGTTCAGCAAACGTGCTAGTCAATCGATTTTGTTGGTACTTAGTCTTCTTTGGGCTGCATTATTACCAGGCCTTTCCTTTAAAACTTTGGCTATATATTCATTCCATTTTAGTTGCCATTTCTCTAAAGCCTCTATTTTTTGCTCAGGAGTCATGGAACTATATTTAATGGAATTTAAAGCCAATTTCTTGAGCAATCTCAGGTCAGAGTGAGCTGATGCTATACCCAAAAATGCTATATAGAAATCATGTGATAAAGGAGTAGCTTTCCAGAAGGAAGGATCATCTGAGGATATTACCACAGGATAGTTGTCAGCAAAAAAATGTGAACAGGGATGATTACGATAGTCAGCTACTAATTGTAGGACTTGATTTGATATAGGATTAACCTCGACGGCTATATTACGTTCTTTTAACATTTGCATAACCAAAGGATGTTTAACCAAAGCAAAACCATGGCCAATACGTTTGGTACCCAAGAGCACAGCATCAATAAGATTTTCATCCACCGAAGAGCCAAACCAATTGGTTTCACCAGCATGAAAAAAGAATTCAATATCATCGGGCAGGCTTAGTAGTTGTGGTATAAAATCTTTTAGAGGTCGTCCCATTTCTTCCTGGCCCACCAAATCAAAACCAGCCACAAAATCTGGATATTTTTCCTTCAAGAATAGTTATTGTAATTATTTAAGTTTTCTTTATCTAGTTGAATTTGTTAAATCATACTCGTACCTTAATTTCCAACAGGACTTTTATGTAATGCTCGAAACTATCATTGTCGGCATTGCGTATAGGTGCATAGATTAATTTGGAGCCAATGAAATCTGGATAGTCTTTAATAAATCTATCCAAAGTTTCTTTGTATATACGCACTGTATCGAGAGCGGTGTAATTGTTATATTCCAAATCATAAAGCTGTAATTGTATAAAATTGGTTTAATATTTTTTCAAAAAGCTTAAGTAGAAATTATGAATCCCTTTTAGCATTTAACTAATTATAATCTCTAAGTTTCAGTTTAAGCCAACTGAGGGCGCAATGAGTATTTTGACTTAAGACCAGCCAGATTTTCTTACATAAGATCTTATAATTATTTCCATTGTTAGTATCAATAATTTGTAACGACATTTTTTACTTTATTTTATTTTTTTAGTTTATCGGTTTTTAATTTTCAAAGTCCCAGAAAAAATTGCTAATAAGAACAACAAGCTTCTTCCTATCTCAAGCGCACTGTGGGAAATTCTAGAATATGACTGATCATAAATATTTTTTGAAAATTTTTAAAATTTTATAAAATTTTTAATTTCCTGTAAAGTTAACATATCATGAAATTATTGAAAAATTCTAACCAATATAACTGCCCCAAAATATTCGTTAATTTTAGTATATTTGAAATAGATATATTTTGAGTAAAAAGCTAGCACATTTTAAATAGTACTATTTTCGCATTTTACACTTTGTGGAATATTATTTTTACCATTTTAGATAGAGAACTTTGCGTACATTTTATCATCACAAACACATAATTCTTATGTATATTATATAGTGCCGGAGGCGGTTATAAGCTATGTTGATCTCGATTTGATGGCACGCCCACATTTTACTCCTACTTTAAAAAAAACTTTAATTTTGCACGTTGTTAATGAAGCTATTTACATGAAATTTGATATACAGATAGTGCTTGTAGTGACTATGTTGGATGCTGATCGGATGCCACGCCCACATTTTACGCTCACTGCTTTAAAACTCTCAAACGGCTAAACCGATTTTCTTAGAATTTTCACAGCATCATCCGGTGGCTCCCTAAATTCAAAATAAAATAAAATATAATTTTTTTTCGATCGGAGCAGGGGGAGTGGTACTCACCATACAAAACAAATATTCTTAATGGCATATCTAAAAAAACTGTTATAGTGAAAGCCCTCAAATTTTGTGGGAACAATTTCTTATCATATTGCATTGACAAGTTAAAAACAGGACAGATAGGGCCAGGGGGACGGGTAGCCCCCATACAAAGCAAATATTAATTTCTTCATATCTTATATCTATCAGTGAAAGTCTTAAAAATACGTTAAGATATTTAGCATATAAAATTTTAAATAGGACGGATAGGTCGAGAGGGTGTAGTAGCCCCCATATAAAGTAACTTTTAGTTATCGCATCGAAAGGGGTAGCAAAGCTCACCGGAAAAAACTAGTATAGCACAAAAGACGGGTGCATTTAGTCAAGAAAGAAATGTCATTTTATCAAAACAAACGTGTTTAGTCGTCTAGTCAAAAACCTATAAATAGTGCTCTACTATCAACAGCTGGAATTCCTAAAAGTTCTTTAAAAACACACACAAACTTTAAGACTCTAATACCGTAAACTTTGGTGTACATTCCCTACAAGCAAAATAATACGAAAGTGCTTCGAATTCGTATTGCTTAGAAGAAAATATTATAGCCGCAATAATCATATTCGTATTGCGGAAGTTTCCCCTATCGGGAGAGATTGTGCATCGCACGCGATACATCCAAGCAATAAGTAATTAATATGCCTGGAAGAATAATAGGCAATATTGCTAGATAGTCATCTAGATGAAAAAAAAGAAGAATCATCTGGAAGATGTAATAAATTTATAGAAAAATTATCACTAAATAAATCTTGAAATAATATTATAAAGAAAACTTTTACATCTTGTAAAGCATGCATGCGCATAAATCTTAATATTATAAAGTACGAAAACTAAAACTTTCACTTTTTTTTGCTAAAAGACAGACAAATTTATTCAATATTTTTTTTATTTCATAAAAATTTTTCTCCAAACTGAAAAAAATGTGACAGAAAAATAAAAGTATTGCATTAATTTCTTCCACATGAACTGAATTGGATATCATCAATTTAATGCGGAGGTGATAATCACCTTACTTATTAAAGGGCGATATTTTGAGGATAAAAACAATAAATTTTATATATTTTTTGTTGTTTATTGCCTAATTTTCTTTAAATTGATGAAAATACAATATTAGAAAAATATTGCTTTAATGATTTTCATTAAATAATAAAAAGAAAATATTGCGTAAATTTCATCTAGGAAGATATCTTCCAAATGTTTATAGAGTTATTGCTCACTTTATTTATATTAAGTCAATCCTCCTACAAAAAATTTTCCTATTCACTAAAACTTCCTTTCAATCACTTCAATACTTACAATTGGTAATGTTGAACGGAATTCCAAATATTGTACACCATCAGCACGAAACTCTTCCAATGCATTATAATAATAATCTGCCCAAGCGGGAGCATAAAACAATAAACCATTCAAAAGGGCAAATATACCAGTAAATTGTTGCCAAGCTTCATTATTATCCAAAAATTTCTGCGTTGGATACATAGTCAAATGTTCACGCAAATATGTATCTACCTTATCGGCTCCATATAACTCTCTTACTTTGGCCAGCAACTCCCAAGTGCAGTCATCTTCTGTATTCGCAGCAGGCATCGATTTAGAGAATTTTAAACTAATCGCCTTTTTATCAATATTAGCCTGACAAACCCATAAATTTTCTCTATAAGTAAGTTTGATCAAAAAATCTGTGCTACATAAGGCGGTATCGTGGGCATGTAACACACCTCCCTTAGGCATATCGGAAATGTATGTGAAGAGAGAAGAATTTTTAATTTCATCCAAAACCTTGAACAAATGTTGGGAGGGTGTAAAGAGATGGGGTGTGGCCAAACCTTCTTCATATTCTTTAGTCTTGACTTCCATTATAATTTGATTGGCTTGTAACTCCTTTTGCGTTAAAGAAATATCTGCTCCAAGAGTTTTAGATTCTTCATAGCGAAAGAAAATATCGCGCAAAGAGTTATATGCTTCGGGTGTTGGACGACGTGAAGCCACTAGTTGATGTTCTATATGTGGTGCATGTTGTATCATGTGGCTTGCTCTTAAATTAGGACGGCGGGCTTCATTTAGCATCACCAACATAAGGACACCAAATGTCCATATGAAATTAAATAATTGCATTACAAATATTTAATTTTTTTGCTATTTTATTCACTTAATTTCTTTTTTCCTGTAGTAGTCACTTAAAATTGTGATGTGTTCTTAACGGTAGCTTTTTACCAACTACTTCTTAATCGCTGTTGGTGCTACTATTACTATGTTGGATACATCACTTTCATTCACTTCGAGTACTCAAAGTATACAATATATACATATATACATACATACACTATATTTTTACATGTATGTGTATGTATATATATATATTAAAGAGATTTTGTTAGTTGTTTTTTTATTTATTTATTTGCTCTCTTCCTGTTTTTTTTTATCTGCAAACAAAAATTAATTTAAAAAATTTTTGTTTTCGGATTAATTTTTTTTTTTGTGGATTTCTTTTAGTCATTTAGTTTAGTTTCATTTACACAAATGTCTTCATCGTCGATTGTTATTTATAAGTTTTTATTATGGTGCAAAAATTCTTATCTATCAACTCAACATAAAAGAACTATGTGAACGAAAGGAAAAGGAGATAGTGGGTGCAATTGTGTGAGTTATGTATGATTAGTGTATGCTGCATTTTGATAACAATTACTATTGTTATTTAGTTACAAATTGTTAATAATTTGTATATTATTCTAGATTCGAAAAATTTGATTTGCTTTGCTTTTGGTGGTTTAATTTAAAACAAAATGCTATTAACAAAAGATCTAAATTTATATTTTATACCTGAAATATAAAGTTATTAGTAATTTTTAAGTATTACTATTAATGGTTCCAAAACATTTTTTTTTTTTTTTTTGAAAATGGTGAAATTTCTTCAGACCATAACTCGAAGAACTTAAAATTTAGATTTTGAGCATATTTTCGAGAAATAATGTTAATATTTGAACCTAAGAAAATTTTAAACTAGTATTCCAATGAAATTTTTTACACAATATAGATACACTTATTTTAAAATCAGAGAATTGAAAATACACCCACTTTTCTGTATCAAAATATACGAAATTCCAGTCCGGGGAAACTTGTTTCAAAAATTGACTTCTTTCATTAAAATTATCACCCAGCTGTTGTATGAGGCGTGTCTCAGAAAATATCTTTTGTATATTTATCCAACATATGGGAATATATAGCTAATATATTTTTTGTTTATCTCGGCTTTGACATATGAGAATTTTACAAAAAAAAAAAAAAAAAAAATTAAAATAACTTTGTAAAAATTGACAAAGTTTGAATAGAACTTCTTTATATTTCATAGTCCGGGACAAAAAAGAATATATTTTAGAAATGAAAGAATATTACCATTTTTGGGAAATAAACACAATTTTTTTAAGTTTCAACTTATGGTTGATATAACTTTTTATCTTATAAATATACTTCTATCAGGTAGGTGATGGAAATCGATCGTTTTGAATTCGAAAGGTTTAAAAAGTTGTGATGAATTTCGAACGATTTTAAGAATAATTTTTGGAACAAAGCTTTATTTTTCCTATACAAAATACAGCACTAGGAAATAATAAGGAAATAATTTTCGTGGAACACTTAAAATCTTATAAAAAGTGAGTTCACTGTAATTTTCAACAATAAAGAAAGCGAAAAAATAAATACATAATTTTTTCAATTTTAATTCGTTTCGTTTTCGAAAGCGATTTCCATCACATACCCGCATAATTTTTACTGTAATATTATTTAGAACTTTAGAGAAATCTAGTGGATATTTTCAAAAAAATTTTAGGTCCAAATTAAGGTCCTCAAGTTTAAAAATTAACTTAAAAACACGAAATGGGGTAAGATTAGCTTCGACCAAAATATTTCTTAAATTAAAGAAATATCCTACACATGTAAGCATGTTTTTATAGAGATTTACAAGGACTGTCTATGTGTATTTGTTTTTTGCATTCAAGTCATAAGTGAATTTTTTGTGAATTTTAAAAAATTTACTTTGGAGGTCTATTCTCTATCCTCGTGACCCGCCTATACTCCTGCAAATCAACTTGAAAACATCTCAGCTGTGACCACATGATATTATATAAAATTAAAATTGTGGTACTATATTACGGTTATTTTACATTATATATAATTTCTGAAAACGCACATATATTTTTACAATAACTAATTATATATACATATAAAGCAAAAAATTAAAAAAATAATTTATTATTATTTAATTTCTATGTGGACCTGGGAAAATCACCTAATAATTTATCTGAATTTTGTAATATTTATTTCTTTTGTCGAATAGAACGTGGGCAGCCTTATGGAGTTCATATTTTTACAAATTGGACCTAATGTATATCCGACAACAAAAACTAGTGATTTGTGGTTATTTTGAAGATATTCCTACAACTTTGGATTATTAGTCACTATTTTGGAAAATATCTACATTTGTTACTGGTAAACATTTTGTTAATAAATTAGTTAATTTCTAACTAATTTCTATTACTTCTGACTAAAGCATCTGCTGATTTCTAGAACATAGAAAGTAATCATCAAAAATAAAACTAAGTTTTATTTAAAGTTATATTTAAATTTTTTGTAATAATGTTACAGATGTTACAAGTGAAAATAACTAATTCTATTGATATGAGTATTTCACTCAATATAATTATTAATTTAAAATTTGTTTAAACTTATGGAATTAATTTCAATTTAACCTTTAACTATATTTATGAAACGTAACAATAAATTATCTTTATAAATATTAAACAACTAATAAATTTTTCTCGAATTTCCATTCAAATATTTTTTAAATAAAATGGTGTTTTTAAAACCGGTTTTTATATTTTAAAAAAATCAGTTTATTCGACATTCTAAAAATGCACATTTAAAAAAATCCAGTAGTACTTAAACCGAAAAAAATGGTTAGAGTCGATCACCCTAGTTGTTATATTAGCATATATCCCAGTTACAATTTAGCTCAAAGTTTAAAATAAGAAAGATCACGATATACTCGAGTAAAAAAAAACACTAAATAAATTGGAGTCATAATTGAATTTATTAAAAATTTAGTGTAAAATATTCATTTAGAATTTTGATGCAAAAGATTAGAGACAGTAGACATAAGGCTAATCAGTTTTACGTATCTGAGGAATCTATCTATCTATCTATCTATATATCTATCTATTTATCCATCTATCTATCTATCCATATATCTATCTGTCATTTATCTATCTATCCTTCTATTTATCTATCTATCTATCTATCTATCTATCTATATATTTATCTATCTATCTATATATCTATCTATCTGTCTATTTATCTATATATCTATTTATCTATTTATTTATCTATCTATCTATCTATCTATCTATCTATCTGTCTATTTATCTATCTATGTATCTGTCTATTTATCTATCTATCTATCTGTATATTTATTTATCTATTTATCTATCTATCTGTCTATTTATCTATCTATCTATCTATCTATCTGTCTATTTATCTATCTATCTGTCTATTTATCTATATGTCTATTTATCTATATATCTGTCAATTTATTTATCTATTTATCTATCTATCTGTCTATCTATCTATCTATCTAACTATCTTTCTATCTATCTATTTATCTATCTATATATCTATCTATCTGTCTATTTATCTATTTATCTATCTATCTATCCATCTATCTGTCTATTTATCTATCTATCTGTCTATTTATCTATCTGTCTATTTATCTATCTACCTGTCTATTTATTTATCTATTTATCTATATATCTATCTAACTATCTATCTATCTATTTATCTATCTATCTATCTATCTATATATCTATCTATCTGTCTATTTATCTATATATCTATTTATCTATTTATCTATCTATCTGTCTATTTATCTATCTATCTATCTATCTATCTATCTATCTATCTATCTGTCTATTTATCTATCTATCTATCTATCTATCTATCTATCTATCTTTCTATCTATCTAACTATCTTTCTATCTATCTATTTATCTATCTATATATCTATCTATCTGTCTATTTATCTATTTATCTATCTATCTATCTATCCATCTATCTGTCTATTTATCTATCTATCTGTCTATTTATCTATCTACCTGTCTATTTATTTATCTATTTATCTATCTATCTGTCTATTTATCTATCTATCTATCTATCTATCTATCTGTCTATTTATCTATCTGTCTATCTATCTATCTATCTATCTATCTGTCTATTTATCTATCTATCTGTCTATTTATCTATCTGTCTATTTATCTATCTATCTGTCAATTTATTTATCTATTTATCTATCTATCTGTCTATCTATCTATCTATCTATCTATCTATCTATCTAACTATCTTTCTATCTATCTATTAATCTATCTATATATCTATCTATCTGTCTATTTATCTATTTATCTATCTATCTATCCATCTATCTATCTATCTATCTATCTATCTGTCTATTTATCTATATATCTATGTATCTATTTATCTATCTATCTGTCTATTTATCTATCTATCTATCTATCTATCTGTCTATTTATCTATCTGTCTATTTATCTATATATTTGTCTATTTATTTATCTATTTATCTATCTATCTAACTATCTTTCTATCTATCTATCTATATAATTAACAGGCAAACACTTTTCTGCTATTCCTTTTTCGCCCACTGTATATATCCGATTTTAATTAAAAGTTAAGAAAGTATTTTCTTATAGTTACAGACTACAAATTATATTTATTAAAATCCGTTTAATATTTTAAAAGTTATAAGCGGTAAGAATTGCTACTAACACATATACAAAACTTACATACAGTATGTCAAGAATTGTTTTTACATTGAAATATAACATGATTTTTCTATAGTTTGGTTTTTAAAAAGTGCATAATTTTCAGGTGATGTAATATTTTTAATACGAATATGTTAACTAGCATATTAATATGTAACACAACAAAATAACATATTGTTGCACATCTATGTGAATGAATGAATTTCTAACTACTTTGAACAAAATACAGGTACAAAATACTTTTATATGTTTCTGTATCTTAAATATGAATGTATGAATATCTCTTTTTTTAATTCTAAATGCTTTTGAAGGGCTCTCCCATACTCTGTCTGCTATAAATTGTACTACATCATATTTTTAGCATTCCCACAAAATATAGTTTTACCCCAGAAATTTTGTCAGGACGAATAAATTTGTCCCAATAGGAGTGTTTCCTTCCTCATTGCTTTGAGTCTGTCACAGTAAAAAAGAAATGAGAAAGACCTGAAAAAGCTCCGATTTTAACCCATGTTTGTCAGTGGTAAGATGTTCTTCTTTTATGCTTCTTGTTCACTGCTTTTGAAATACTTTTCATAAAACTATGTTTGTTAAATTTTTTAACAAAAATTATGTTCTTATTAAAAGATAATAAAAATACTTTAACATTTAATAAATTTCTTTTATTTTTTTAAGTTCAACCCTGTCGAATATGTTTTGCATACGGCTACTACTAGATTTAAGCTCGTTCTTTTGGAGCGATTTAATACGATATTAAATATTTGCTTTAATAAGGAATAAATTTTTCCGATTTGGTGTTATAATACTTTGCAGTTCTTTCACTTGACATACTTAATACATAATTTGAGAATCATTGGTGATATAAATATTTTATAGAATAGAACGCTGAATCATGGATAACAATAAATACATTCCAAAATTCCCAGAATTGTTTCAAATAGCAAAAAAAAAAATGAATATATAAAAATAATTACTTGACAGGTAGATTAAAGCGTAGGTTTATTTTTTGTTGTTATACTTTCGTAATTACAAACATAATAAATTATTTTTTGGTAAAATCCGTTAAAGAAATATACATAAAACAAAATGTAACAAAAATTATTTGCAATGTTATAGAACATTTGCTAATTTTATAAAATAAAGTTGAAAAAATAATTTTTTGTTCATTGTAAAAACAATTTCTTGACATACTGTATATGTCTATAAGACTCAAATAAAAGAGGGACCAATAGTATTAAACTCTCCTTTATTTTATTATTTCTCATGCATGTCATACAACTCTCTCAGTTCAAAGCAGTGTGATTGTTTTTTACAAAAACAAACTAGATAAGTTGTATTGATATAATAACAGTGAGTTAGAGTTCTTTTGCTACTTCTAATTCAGAGATTGTGAAGGCCCAACCCAACATGGCCAATTTAGCAATTTTCGCAGTAAAAACTCAAAAGTTACATTTTTTTTCTGTTAGCGCTTTTATTAAAAAACGCTATAAATTGGGGCGTTTTACTTTAGTAATATGTCGATTAGTAACATGTCTTAACTTCTCTATTAACTAGTAAAAGAAATAGTATCTTATGGCCCGTGTGAAACGGTAGAAAATTATTCTTTTTAGCAAAAAGTCAGCTGAACAAAATTTGACTATCTCAACGTTTTAAAACTGTCAGAAAAAATTCAATATTATTATATATATTCCAAATAATATCAACATTAAATTTTATATTTCTTACGATTTCACTACATTAGATTCTTTAATATACTTCATATTCATTACTAAATGTCCATTTCCAAAATAGAGTGTCGCTTTCCGAATGGATTTAAAATCCAATCAAAACATTTAAAATTTGTTCATTCATATCTCTTGCTTTTTTCCGTTTACACTTTTTTTAATTTTTTAATAATAAAATTTCAATTTGTCAATATTTTATAAAGTTTTCATTTCTCACGACAGAAATAAGAATTTTTCTCATTAGAGAAAAAACATTTTCTACCATAGAGCTTTATTTTTATTAATTTTCGAGTTCAACAAAAAGTAGGACGATTTTTTCATTTCGAAATTGTAAAACTATACCTTTAGAATTTTTCTGCTTAAAGTGGTCATTTAAGGTGTCTATCCGTTTTCCAAATCCCAACGAATAAAGGATTCATTAGCAATTTTCAAAATTCTACGAAACAAGTTCCCATTTATTTTAGGAATTGCCTTTTTTGGGAAAAATTATACTGATTAAATCAAAATAACAGTTTTATAAATTTAAATTCTTAGAGAAAATCTTATGAAGCAGGAATTTTAAATAAATAAAAAAAATTTACCGCTTACTTTTGCAATAAAAATACCAATTTTAAATTTGATTTGACATATAATTTACCATTTCTGCTGAAATTAAAATATTTTAAAAAATATATCAGATTTGAATTTAAAGAATTAACTAAAAAGCGCCTAATTTTCAAGAGAAAATATTTAAAAAATTTTACTTGATATTTCTTAAGTAACCTTAAACCTAAAGATAGAACTTGATTTAGGAAAATATGCAACTTACACTCATAAAAAATGTATAAACTTGGAACTAAGTAGTACTGCCACAGTATTAGTCAAATTAAAATTTTTATACAGAAAGTATTCTGTGGCTTTTCTGACAATTTCTGACTAAAACCTGTAAATTAACTAATACTCTAATTTGCAACTAAGAATTGGTCACACTTCTTAAGGTAACTTATCAAAACTTTAAATTTGATGTTTAAGTAAAAGGTTCTCATGACCCCACTAGAATGCTTTTACGGATCTCTTGTGTGTCGCGGACCCCATTTGTAAACTGTTGCACTAAAGTAAATAAATTTATATAAATGTTAATATTAACACAAAATCCTGCATACGTATGTTTTGCTTTACACTTAATAAAGTATGGTTCCACAATTGGTCACGGGTCCAATATAAGAAACCCCCTCCACTCTGAATTTTGGTCACAGACAATGGTGTAGGGTATCATATGGTCGTGTTTGAACGACGATATCTTTCTTAATTGTTTTATAAAAATTTTCTTTTTATGAAAATTAACGATAATTTTTTTTTTTTTTTTGTAGATAATTTACGATAAATTTTGTTTTTATATAAAAAGTACAATACATTTTTTGGTAGAACATTTATTTATTGTTTATTTTTTTTTATTTATTTTTTATTATTTTTTATTTTTTTATTTTTTTTTTTTTATTTTTTATTTTTTTGACAAAATTTAAAATATTTTTTTTTCTTGTAGAAATTTTACAATAAATTTTCTTGATATAAAAAATTTTCAACAAGTTTTTTTTTCTTTTTGTTATTAATTTTTAGAAAAATTAGATACTGTTAATTATACATTAGTATATCAATATGTAGTTTATCATGTTTTAAAATCAATTTGCGTACAACAAACAAATTATAGCAATATGATAAGACTGTACACCTAAAGAAATTTTAAAAGAAATTGAAAAAAATATAAAATAAAAATAAAAAAAATTAAGCCCATTTATATAATCTTACAAGAGTACTTAAACAAAAAGAGGCAAAAATCAAATAAGCCAATAAGCAATAAATCATTCACATAAAGTACTAATTACACTATGCAACAATATTTTGGGGGCGGAATTTTGTTTTGTGACCTTCTAAACTTTCCCTTTTTAAAACCAAATTAGTCTGAGATAAGTCAAAAAAAAAAAAAAAAATAATAATAATATAAATATAGTTTGAAGCTCAATTATTTTCGCATAAATATTTCGAGCATTTAACTTTAGCTTTCAATTTATTTATCTCATCTTATAAGGGATCATTTCTAGTCCGTATTTAAGAAATGATATGAAAGTCAATTAACACGTGGGCTTAATGGGTTAAAATATTCTACAGATATTTTCTTCGTCGAATTTTACTAGGGGTTCTTCAAAGATAAAGAAATTCATCCGACTTATCAGGTGTTCTTAAAAAAAAAAAATATACATTTTTCCAACATTTCTTATATAAGCTCCTTAAAGTAGGCAATGAAATATGACATAAAATCCAAAGTTTTATTGAAATCGTTAACAAAATTACTAATAATTTTTTCATTTAATTTTTTAGATAAATGCTACACGGAATGAGCTTTAGAACTTCAGTGACCCCTAGTTAATTCGACGTAGAAAATTTTTCTAGAACATTTTAACCCATTAAACCCAATTTTAATCGACTTTTATGTCATTAACTTATAATGGCAGATAGATGAATTTAAAATATGCCCCGTTAAATGCTCGAAATATTTATGCGAAAATAGTTGGGCTTCGATCTATATTTATATTATTTTTTTCGAGTTATCTGAGACTACCAAAAAAAGACATTAAAATGGCATAAATTAAACATTTTTCCTATCAACAAAAAACACTTTGGAAGGCCTATAACATTCCTCGAATGCTATTAATTGCAGATGGAGGATTTTTCGCCCCAACGTAATAATTTTCAATTTGTCGCATAAAGTTATTTATACTTCTAAAACGTTTGTTTATACAATTTTATTAAAAAATAACGAAATAAACGATTTAATAATATAATAAAAATAAATGTTTAAAAAAATAATTATTTTAAAAATCAATTCTATAGGGAAATCTGCGCAAAAATGTATCGTAAATATATAATAATATATTAAATATTCCAATAATTTAAACTTCAATCTTAAATTTAATTGCAAAATTTATTTTTCATATCATTAAATCTATTTTCTTTTTCTATTCACATTAAGATATGATTTATTTGGCAAATCCATTGAGACCACAAAAAATTCCATAACTTTAAAACTTCCGACTTTCTATGCTCGTCCAAGCCACTATAGTTAATGGAATTCAAAGCCAATTGTTTTAACACTTTCAAATCCCCTTCTGTAGCAGCTAAATACATAAAAGTCATATAGTAATCATCAGCCAAATGATAAGCTTGCCAAAATTTTGGATAGCCGGAACTAACAACTAAAGGTAAATTAGAACAGAATAATATAGAGGCAGGATGATCTCTTAAATCATTTAGATGGTGAAAAACTTGGTCAGATATAGGATTTATAACAATGGCTATATTCTTGTAGGTTAATTTTGATATAATAATTGGGTGGTAAAGCAGGGATTTATGAAAAGTTATACGTTTGGTTCCCAGTAGATATGATTCTAAAATATCTTCATCACTATAGTTATTATTGTTATGCCAGCTTTGTTCAGAAGAAGTTAGATAATAATCTAAACGATCTTGCATTTCTAATAGATGATCAGAGTAATTTCTAATAGGTCTTGAGTTTTGATTTAAATCAAAGTCATTGATTACATCGAGGCCAATAACAAAATCGGAATAAATTAGCTAGAAAAGAATTAATGATAACTTGAAAAAATTATTATAAATATTTCTTTTATTTTAAAGCCATTTTCCATTTTATTAAATTAGTTTCACGAATTCCTACCTTATATAAAGTCGCCTTATGCAACCCTGCATTAAATACACTTTCATTAATATTTCTGGGCAATGAATATATCAAACTTGAGCCATAAAAATGTATGTAGTCATGTGACCCTAATATTGAAGCATTTCGCATCCTCTCCACTAGATTAATTTCATCATAATATTTCCCTTCTAAATCATAAAGTTTTGGCAAACTTGAATGTATTTCCAAATATTGTACTCTATCCCAAGCAGATTCAAAGAAAACTTGTCTCCAATAATCACGCCATACAGGTGCAAAAGTAATTAAACCTTTAAGTAATTGTTTAATTTTACTCAATTTTCCAATTTTGTATTTATCGTTTGAGCTCAAAACGAACGATTTCGTTAATTTTAAATCAATCTCTTTATGACCTTTTTGAGAGCGTAATTCACTTAACAAATACCATTGACAATTTATTTCAGTCTCATTAGGCTGCTTGGAGGAAAATCTTAACAATTCATAATCCTCAGTGTGAGGATCTAAACACAACCATAAATCTGGTCTGTAAGTTTGATCTAATAAAAATATTTGGTTAGCTAAAGCTATATCATGTACATGTAAAGCCGCTCCCTTAGGCATTTGTCTTAATATTTTATATAGCAGAGATTTTTTTATTTCTTTGTGCATTTTAAGAAAATCGCCATTTATTTCTTTAAGAGTAGCATTACTCTCCCACCTTTCATATTCGGATTTTTTCAATTGCATTAATATTTTATTGGCTTTTTCTTCTGCTTTTGTTAGTATTATAGATCCACCGAATTGTTGCCATTTTTCCAGATTTATTATATATTCACGTTCGTTTTTATAATTTAAATAATGGACAAATTTTATATCGCCAAAATTTATTAAGTGTAAACGCACTATTAGAAAAATAATGGCAGAAATAAGAAATAAAAAGGGTAAGTAGAACTTGCAGGTACAAAGTTGTTGCATTGCATCTGAGTTATTGAAGATTTTATCTTTAAAATTTTATTTTCTTTACAATCAATTTTATGTCAAAAAAAATCGTTGAAATCTTTGAAATAAATTAAAAACAATTTTACTTGTATAAATGACAACAATTTCCAATATTTTTCTTTATTTTATATTTTTGGAAAAACAGGGTATACAAAATTTTACACAAATTAAATAAAGTTTAGCTAACGTTAACATTTATCTCTCTGTAGGAAACAGTTCCAAAGCTTTTACCCTAATTAAACGAAATTATAAAGATTTTTTATCATTTTACTAGGCAATTTATTATTCAAAATTAAAATCGCTTCAGCAGAAAAACAGCAATTAAGCAAATTTTTGACTAACTTATAAAAAAAATATGAATTTTTTGATTTAATTTGCAAACTATTTCGAGGAACTGAATGCAATTTACCGAGTGTATTTGTTAGTGAAAACAGCTTATTGTTAAAAAAAAAGATTAGAAGAATCTTAGTCAAACACCTGGCCCAATCGTTTTCTTTTTAGATTTCTTCGGTTTTGATCATATTGTAAAT
The DNA here is from genome assembly GCA_932274085.1 of Protocalliphora azurea. Lineage (NCBI taxonomy): Eukaryota > Metazoa > Arthropoda > Insecta > Diptera > Calliphoridae > Protocalliphora > Protocalliphora azurea. Next base: position 142,847,002 of record OW026522.1, on the reverse strand, counting down.
ATAGTGGTGAATATTAATTTTTTAAACAATCGGCCAAAGCTCTGTACTTACAATGGGACCAATTTTTGGAGTAGGTGAAATTGGACTTAGATCCAATGGACGTTACGGTCTAACCTAAAACTCTAAATTAAAAAAAAACCGCTAATTGTACAAAAAATAAAAAAAAAACACAAAAAATTACGTAATCAAATCACAAAAAAAAAATCAAATCGCAAAAAAGTCAAAAATTTACCAAAAATCTACAAAGTACAAAAAATTATCCAGGAAGAAATCGTCAATGTAGAGATACAATCACCAATAATCGTCAAGAAATCTTCTAATCACCCTAGGAAATTAAAAAATAACAAAATAAAATACAACCACAACATCTAATATCACCTAAACACAAAAAATAGCGCAATCGCAAAAGATTTTTAAATCCAAAATATTACCAATTAAGTACAAAAATCATCAAATCACCAGAAAAAAAATCCAAGTCGTTAAATGACTCGCCTAATTACCAAATCAAGCCGTAAATCACCAAAACATCGCTAAATAACTATACAGTCGTAAAATCGGCAAAACCAAAAAAATACGGCAAATTAAGAAAAAATCAACAAATCATAAAAAAATCATCAAATTAACAAAGAAAAATATGGTCAACTCCCAAAAATACACTAAATCCCCAAATAGTCGTAAAATTAGCGAAATCAAAAAAGTCGCAGAAACTACAAAAAAAAAAAACTCCAAATCACAAAAAAAACACCAAATTACCCAAAGAAAAAAGTAACTAAAAACAATCAACAAAAACTTTCTTAATCGCCAAATCCCCCTAATTAAACCAAAAATCGCAGAAAAAAGTTAACAAAAAAAAAAAATAATAATAATAATAAACTTCAAATCACCAAAAATCACCACAAAAGTCGACGTATCAAAAAAACTCGCCAAATAAACAAAAAAAGTCGACAAATCTAAAAAAAATCCCAAATAACCAAGAAAACAAGTGAGTGTGTTATTCGGCAACTTTTTAAAATTTCATATCATATGGGAGGTAGCCGAGTTCATATTGGTTCTTGAACAATTTGTACAAAATTTCGTTGATGTTTTACCTTATATGAGAAATGATCGTTAAAGTGAGCGGATCATGCTCATTTTTGGTTCCCGAGTTTATACCGATTCTCGAACTATCTGTATAAAATTTCGTTATCGTAGATGATTTTATTTCAATGATATCAGTCGAAAAGTATGAGCTAAAGTTACAACTGTGTTTCTAGTATTTATCCCATAACTTTTTTGTTTATTAACCGATTTTTAAAATTTGTGAGTTTGTTTCCGAGTTTACAATGGTCACTGAACTGTTTGTATAACATTTCGTTCATGTTTCATCTCGTATGGGAGGTGGCCATCTTTATATCGATGCTCGAACTATCTGTACAAAATTTCGTTCTCGTATATGCTTTTATTTAAGAAATATCAGCCGAAATGTATGAATTGAAGTTACAACCCTGTGTTACTAGTATTTGACCCATAACCTTTTTTGTTTATTAACCGATGTTGTCCACTTTCAATATCAAACAATCCTTATGTAAGATAAATATTTGAGGCAAATTTCGTCCTCCTATGTTATAATTTTGAGCCCTATCCTCTTTTAACAGACAGATGGACATAGCTAGATATATTCAGAATCTTACCAGGACCCAGATAAATGGTTTTTTTTTCGACATGTTACACACGGAATGACAAACCCAATATACCCCTATAAAATCGTCTTATTATCAAATATAACTTAAAAATTGTCAAATAAAATAAAATTACTGAAAACTTTCCCAATTTTCCAAAAATTGCAAAAAAAAAAAAAAGAAAAAATTTACAAATTTACAAAAAAAACGTCGATTCACCAAATCACTATAAAATCACTCAGTCGAAAAAAAGTCTTTAAAAAATCCAAAATAACCCATAACATCGCACAAGTACTCGAAAAATCACAAAAAATCGCCCAGTTAAAAAAACGCCAAATAAGCAAAAAAACTCCCCAAATCATCAATAAATTTCCACATTACAATCAAAGTACCAAAAACCTAAAAAATGTCGCAAAAACATAAAAAAGTCGCCAAAATTCTCAAACCGCCAAATTACAACAAATCCGTCAAAAATAATATTAGTAATAATAATAGAAAAATGGAACAAAAAGTACAACAGCCCAATTGACATTTATGAATGGTATATAATATTCGGCACTGCCGAATAATTTATTTAACATATTACAGCGGAGACGATGACAAAATAAATGATAGTAACTCTTTATCTTCTAAGCTACTGAACCGATCTGTTTAAACTTTCAAGGTCAATAGAGAAGTAGATAAGCTTTGGAGAGCATTATTAATATTATTATTATTATTATTATTATTATTATGATTATTATTATTATTATTATTATTATTATTATTATTGTTATTATTATTATTATTATTATTATTATTATTATTATTATTATTATTATTATTGTTATTATTATTATTATTATTATTGTTATTATTATTATTATTATTATTATTATTATTATTATTGTTATTATTATTATTATTATTATTATTATTATTATTATTATTATTACAGAAAACAATGAGTTAAACTTGACTATCTCGAGGGTGAAAAACATTTCAGACCTTGTAACATTCACAAATATGTATAAATCGATTTTAAATATTTATACAAATCTGAATTCTACTAAACAAGATAAAGAAGCATGCTTAATATACAACAACATTCGAGTTAAGAAATTGGATAATTCATTTTTAGTCCTGACTGTTTTAAGTTTTTAGCGTATAACGTTTTTAATAAAAAATCGAAAAATTTTCAGAAGTTATAGTAAATTTCCTTTGAATCTTATTTAGTATACGTAAGTACTTTGAAATCTATACAAAGCTTACTTAAAAAACCATGCTAGCTTACTTTATACAAAAGTAAAGTCGAATCGAAAAAAATTGACAAATCACTACAAAATTCGCCAATCACAAAAACTCGTCATATAAAAATCACTTATTCGACAAAAGACCTAAAATAATTCAAAATAAAAAAAAACCAAAATCACCAAACAGTAAAATCACCCAAAGTAGAAAAAAAACGCCAAACCAAAAAATTGTTAAATTAAGAAAAAAAAAATAGGAAAAATAAAACGCCAATTCACAACAAAAATCAACAAGTCACAAAAAAATATTAAATCACTCTAAAGTCGTCTTATTATCAAATTTAACCTAAAAATCGCCAAATAAAAAAATAAATTAAAGTAATCATGAACAATTTGCCAAATAACTCAAAGCGCTTCTAATTTTCAAATCTCCAAAGTAACCAAAAAAATCGTAAAAAAGAATTGCAAAAATTACAAAAAAAAAAAATCATAAAATTACCAACAAAAAGTCACCAAATCACCATAAGATAACTCAGTCAAAAGTTAGCAAATACTCCAAAATAAACAAAATATCGCCAAATCACCAAAAAATCGTAAAATGTGATCAAACAAATCGCCAATCATAAAAAAATAGCAAATTAGCGAAAATTCGTCAAAGCACCAATAATTTATTCCATATTAAAAAAATTTTAAAAGTACCAAAAACATAAGAAATTCGCAAACTCACAAGAAAACGCTAAAATTCTCAAACCGCTAAATTACAGCAAATTCATAACAATACAAAAAAACAAACTTTAAATTAAATATATTACACTTATAGAGCACTTGATACACAGAAAAAAAATATTTTCGAAAAAATTTCAATTAAATTATTAATCAGAATTTTAAAATTATTTCAAATATTTTTATAATTAAATAAACTACTCAAAAGCAAAGAATTCTAGCAAATTAAATTAAAAATTTTGTATAGAAAAATCTAAAATCCAATTTCAATTGTGAATAACGCATATTCAATTATTTTATTAATTGCAATTCAATCTATGAAAAAAAATTTATATTAAATTATTCAAATTATCACTTATTTTTATTTATATTTGATTAATTTATTAATTAATAAGAAATAAGAAAGAATGAGAAAATTAATTCAAAGCCGATATCTTATTTTATTTTTAGTAAAAAATACTAGAAAATAGTGTTGCCAGAAGCCGAGAAAAAGGTCAAAATAAGAACAGAAAAAAGTTAAAATTTTTTCTTTAATTTAAAAACTTATTTTTTCTCATTCTAATTAGTTTTTTATATTTTTTAAACATTGTAAAAAATGTATAAATAAAACATGGAACAGCTGTCAGAAGAATGACCCAAATGAAAAATCGCCCAAAAAACTTCCACACAAATTGGATTCTATTTCATATGAAAAATTATTTAATGTTTTAAAATGTCGATTTTTCGATATTTTTAAACTATAATTCCTTTTTGATTAAGAATTTGCTAAAATTATGTTTAAAAATAGTTTCTTGGTTAATGAAGTAAATAAAAATTAATTATGATAATCGTTTTAGTAATTTCAATAAATTGATTTTTAGTATTTTAGTATATTAGTTGTTTTTGATTTGATTAATGAAGCGCCGTGGCGAAAATTTTTGTTAAATATAAAAAATATAAATTTTTGTGCGAATAAATACACAAAAATGCTTGAATGAATGATTCTGTAAAAATAAAATTAGTAGCAAGTAATAAGAAATTATTTTCTTCGTTGTTTAAATAGTAACACTTTAGCTTTTTTACAGCAATTTTAAGAATCAAAAAGGCTAGAAGCTAAAACAAAAATTTTGAGGCCAAAACCAAAATAAAAAGGCTACATTTAACCTTAAGAAAGCAAAACTGGCAACACTGCTAGAAAGTTTAATTTTAATCAATTGAATAATTGATACAATTAAAAAAATAATTGGAGTAGTTTTTATCTTTGATAAATCGTTTAACAGACCACATTTCTTCTGTGTATTTGCGAAAGGTATATAAGATTTGATACAGCCAAATATAGCGCTGTTTGGAAATACATCCTAACCCACTAGGACGAAACATACTAAGAAGTAATCGATACAGCCGACTGAGAAGAAGAAACACTGCAGAACTGAGCCGAAGTTAAACCACATTCATTAAAATCGCTTTTAGTCTGACGTTGGTTGGACTCAATAGATATTAAGATTTAGATTTAAGATTTGATTAATTATTGTTAGTTCACTTAACTTTTGTGAAGATTCAATAAATAAAATTACTGAAAACAAAAGTTACAACTTTTCCAACATAATGTAGCAAAAATCTTATTTTGCTATAAAAGTATTTCATTTGTATTTGCAAAAGTTATTGTCTATAATATGATCAATTACCGTATTTTATACTCCTAACATAAAAAATCTTAAAAAATTTTAAATACAATTTTGCAAATACACTAAAAATCCCATATCAAAAAATATAAAAAAACCAAAAATCAATAAAACCCCAGAACCCAGGTACATATGTACTTTACAAAACCAAAATGAGAAGAAAAATTGCAAATTAAAAATTTTAAACCCACATTAAGGACATTTTTGTTCCAGATGCATTTAATTTTCTAAAACGCAGCTACTACACACATACATATGTATGTATCTACTTATACTAAAACTGAAGTTTGCTGCAACCATCACCATAAACATAAACAATAACAAAAGAAGATAAAATCCCAAAGTATGATACCTAGAGGCAAGGAAGAGAATATTGTGTGTGTATGTATGTAGTTGTTGTTGGTGCAATGTATTAAAAGAGAGCAGAGCGCTGCTAAAAATAGCAACAAAGCAAATGATAATAAAAACAACGAGCATGTGTTTCAAACTCAATTTTCAAAATTGAAACTCAGAAAATGACTAGAAGAAAAAAAAAACATGCTGCAAATGTTAATGATGATGATTATGATATAAGGGAATAATGCAGCATAAATCGTCTCTTGAACTAGAGAGCAAGATTAAAGATTTCAATACAAAAGATATTTGTGGCAACAAAAACATTTAAGCGGGTTCTTTATATGACATTTGCAACACACATTTTTAAAACGCAACTGAAAACAACAACTTATTGTTGGATATTTATAATTCGATTTTTTTTTTTTTTTTTTGAAACCAAAGATTATTTTTAAAATATTGTAAACAAAGAAATGGAAAAAGTAACAAAAAATATTTTAATAGAAAAGGGTAAATATTATAAAGAACTGTGATTTTATTAAAATAAAGCAATAAGAAAGTGTTTTAGAAATTGTTTTAAAGTAAAATGAAAAATAGTTGTTTCAAAACCCCATTTCGAATAATTGAATTATTTGATATTATTTTGCTATTGTTGCAGTTAAATTTTCTTTTAAACCAAAATTTATAAGAAAACTATATAATTGCCATATTGTGTGATTGTGTTAATAAATTGAAATTTTTTCTAATTTTTTTTTTTTTATGTTGAAACAAATTTTCCCATACATTCTATAATTTAATTATTATATTTTATTTCAAGAGTGTACCTTTTCTTCATGTACATTTCTAATAAAACTAAATTATTTCTTTCTTACAGATTTCTCCAGTTCAGTAATACCAGCCAGGCGATGTTTTAAACCCACCACAACTCATCTACAAGATCTCAATTATGACTGCTTAAGAGAAATTTTTCAACATTTGGATTTAGCCGCACAATTCTCTCTGCTTAAATCATCAAAACAATTTTTAAACATTATACTCTATGATATCTGGTATCCTTATTATGAAAACCTAATCGATATAAGCAAAGATCAGTCCATGCTAATACAAACCAAAGATTTTCAATTAGATTTTTTACACTTAATTCTAAAACATTTCTCAAAGATTAAAGGCATTTCCTTGGAAATATTTTTGAAATATTTAAATAAAACCACAATTAAAGAATTTAAACAAATCTTAGCATTAAGCATACGACATATAAGATCACATAATTCTCCACAAATTTTATCATTGGAAGATTTTTATGAATTTCCCCATTTGCAAGATTTGGAATTGGAAAACATTTGCCTAGAATTTTCTTCCATAAAGAATTTTATTCCTTTAAAATCTCTTCATCTTAAAAATGTTAAAGTGTTAAATGATTATAAAGGTGAATTTTTAAAAGTTTTACTAAACCATCATCTAGAAAAATTAACTTTACAATCTTTAAATAGAGACAATATATCATTTCAAAATTTCTCACAAATCTCTCAATGTTTACAGTTACAAGAACTTAATTTAAGTTTGCATTATTTATATGATCCTCGTATATTAGATGACATATTAAATTTAAACTCCCTAAAAATATTAACATTAGACTCCCAAGACAATTTTTATTTTACTTCTAAAGATCATACTATATTTTATGCTATATTAAAAATATTCTCACAAAATCCATATATAACCATTACGGGTTTACAAATCAATGGCATGCCAGAGAAAATCTTCTATCAATGTCCTTATTTACAGGATATTAAAAATTTTAATTGGTTTGTTACGAAAATATTCCATCGCAAATTTGATGGTTCGGTAGAATGGAAATCGGATATACCTCAAGTTATAAAATCATTTTATGATTTTGTGGTCAATAGTGAGGGTTTGAAAAACGTGTTTGTGACAGATAATATCTTTCATAAAAAACGTATTAAAAAGGAAGAGAATTTCGTCGAGAAACTACAAGATTTAAGAAGATCTAAAGGTTATGAAAGGCTGAATATTATAAGTAATTATAAGGAATTTAAAGTAAGTGAAAATTTTTGTTATCTAGCAGAAGGTTCTGTGAGATTTTTTATAGCACCAAAGAAATAGTTTAAGTTAAAATTATAAATTACTAGTATAAGGATAAAATAAATAAAAATGTTTATATATAGAAAAATTATTTCAGAAAATTTAAAGTAATAAAATTTGAATTGAACAAATAATGCTTTACGATAATTTAAACATTTTCTAAAAATGGAATGGAATTTTACCATTGAGAAAGTCATAAAAAATAGATATTTTAAAAACCACTGTTGACGAACTTATAAGTCATTTGGTAGTAGCAATGGTTACCAAGCTACTTATTTTGAATGTTTTTGTCTCCCACCTGTTTTGATAACTAAAAAATAATTTTTTTTCTGAAAAATTGGCTTCATGGTGAATAACCACTTGGGAGAAAAAATTGGAAATAGTACGGAATTTTGCTGAAAGTTCGTATCTCTGTGAGAAATTTGTGTCCATATATATATATAAATTGGGGTCATGAAAAGTAAAATTACGTCGGCCCTTCAGAAAGAAGAGTTCAGAAGGCCAATAAACAATAAACATAATTTGTAATGCCTCAGTTGATTATTTTAACTAAATTAACAAATCCATGGTAAACGTTATAAAATGACACAAGTCCTGATATTAAGCTGACTAAATCTTTTATTATCTTTAAGTAAAGTAAAATTTTTCTTGAAAAATCCAGTGATAAATTCGAAAATAATAATTAGAAATATATTTGAGCTATTACTCTCTACATATTGTAATCCCGAAAAAAATATAAATTTTATAGGTCACAACCAAATATATAGTATATAAGTACATCTGAACAAAATCAAAATCAAAAAATTGTTGGACAACAAACTTTAACATTCTGATTCTGTACCAAACTCGAATCTTTGGGACAATACTTTCTATCTTTCTTCTTTCTTTTCTGGAACTATACTTTCGTAGCTTATATCGCAAATATAAAAATCTTATTAAGGTCACAAAATGCTTGAGTTACACCCCTAAAAAAATGGTCCCAAGAAAATCTACTAAAAATTTTATATCAAAAACTTCATCAAAAAAAAAAAATCCTAAAAAAATATCAAAAATTTCCTAGAAAACAAAAAAAAAAGAGATTAACAAAAATTTTCTATAAAAATATATCAAATTTTTTCTATAAAAATAACATCAAAAATTTCCTATAAAAAGAAAATTTATCAAAAATTTTCTATAAAAAGAAAATTTATCAACAATTTTCTATAAAAGACCATAAAAAATTCCATATATAAAAAAAATTTACCAAAAATTTCCCATAAAAATAAAATTTATCGAAAATTCCACAGAAACGAACATCTATCGAAAATTTCCTATAAAAAAATATAAAAAAAATTCCTATCAAAAAAAATTATCAAGTTTCCTACAAAAAGAAAATACATCGAAAAATTTTACTAAGAAACAAAACTAAAAAAAGAATTCGCATAAAAGAAAATAACTATATCAGAGATTTTCAAAAAGAAAATTTATCAAAAATATGCTGTAAAAAAATTGATAGAAAATTTTCTTATCAAAAATTTCTATAAAAGGAAAATGTATAAAAAATTTTCCATAAAAAGAGTTATTTAAAAATTTCGCATAGAAAAAATTTTGTAAAAAATTACCTATTAAAAGGAATTTTATCGAAAATTTCCTATGAAAAAAAATATTTCATAAAATGAAAATTTATCGAAAAATTCCCAAACAATCATTTACCGAAAATTAAAAAAATAATATCGAAAACTTCTTATAAAAAGAAAATTTATCGAAAATTTCCTATAAAAAAAAGATATGAGAAATTTCCTATAAAAAATATCCAGTTTACAAAAAGAAAATTTATAAAAAATTTTACTATAAAAAAATTAACAAAAATTTCTCATAAAAGAAAATAATTATGTATATCAAAAATTTCGAAAAAAAGAAAATTTATCAAAAATTTGCTATAAAAAAATAAAAAATTTATCGAAAATTTCCTATAAATACAAGTTATCAAAAATTTTCTATAAAAGGAAAATATATAAAAATGTCCCATAAAGAATATATCGAAAATTTCCCGTAAAAAGAAATTTTGTTGAAAATTCCCTAAAAAAAAAGTTAAAAATTTCTCGCAAATTTTCTATAAAATGAAAATTTATTAAAAACTTATTCTAAAAGGAACTTTTGTCGAAAATTTTCTATGAAAAAAAATCAAACAAGAAACTTTGTTGAAAATTCCCTATAAAAATAAAGTGTATCAAAAATTTCCTATAAAATGAAAAGTTATCAAAAGTTTCCGGGAAAAAGTTAAAAACCTCCCAATATTCTATAAAATAAAAATTTGTCAAAAACTTACTTTAAAAAGAACATTAGTCGAAAATTTTCTATGAAAAAAATCAAACATTTTCTCTAAAAGAACATTTATTGAAAATTTCTCATAAAAAGATATTAATCGAAAATTTGCTACAAAAAGAACATTTATGAAAAATTTTATAAATTCACATCAAAATCACATCTCATGGTATCGGAATTAAACTATGACTCTCAATTGGATCATAAAGTTTTTATATTTTAAGTAGAATTTTGAACAAATATCTTTAAGAGCTTTTACACTTAAAAAATATTAGTAACATTCTTTAATATCCTTGGAAGTTTCACTAACCCCAGGTCTACAACTGAGATTTATTTAATGATTTTTATTTAAAAATTTCGCACTTTTTTAGCACACTTTTTATAAAAATTTTTTTAAAATTTAAAACAATCATTAATATTATGTTCACACACATTAGTTTTTGAATTGTTTTTTGAAAAACACAATGAGTTTAAACATCACTATTCACATATCATTTTATTGTGTTTTTCCTTTTGGACTGTTTTTCGAATGCCAAAATATTTTTACACATTTTTATTTCAAAAAATAAAATTTTTTATACATTTTTAAACAAACATAAATTTCATTCATAATTTTAAATTTTTTTTATTTTAAACTGTTGGACAATTTTTACAAATTCTTTTCCCAACAAATTTCTATGTACCAAAAATACTAAACATTTCTTCCCTGTACGGAAGTTTAGAATGTTTTTTGTGCATTAAATAATTAAACAATTCGAATGGAGATGTTTTTTTTTTTTTTTTTTGCTTTGAAATATATGAAAAAAACAAATAAATTTGTTTGTGTTTTTTGAGAAAACGACTCGTTTTTAAAAAAAACTCTGTATGTGAACTTAGCATAAAAGGAGACAATTTTAAAACTTTGTTTAGTAATTTCCAAAATACATATGCACACACAGAAACAAATTTTCATATATGTGTATTTTTTTTCACAGTGTATGTGTATTTTTTTGACAGTTCATCTTATAAGATAAGTTGTGTAGAGAAATCTCATAACAGCAGTCTCATAGTACTTCTTATAATCAGTGTGACCATTTCAGCGTTTTTTGCAACTACATTTAGCATTTTTTATTCCGATTTAGCCGCAAATTTTTCAATTAAGATTTGTCATATTATTAAGCAGTTTTTAATAATATATTTAGCATTTTCTAACATTTTTCAAAATAAGGACAAAATTTAAATATTGAAATTAAAAGTTAATGCTTAAGTATCTGCAAAATATCCGTCACGCCGACTTGTCGCCTTGGATAAAATCTTTTTCTTGATGTATAGCTCATACGCGGTAGAGAAAAACCTGCCATGTTACACTCTAAGATAGCTTCGGTCTTAAAGTAGCAGTTTGGCAGACAGGACTTGTCTGGGGTCTATAATGACAGAAAAGGACCTTCGGGGCCTGACCAGAGACTTAACAGAAGCTGGTACCACGGGAGCCAGTACGGCAACACCTTCTTGTCGGTTTTGTCATACTGGATTGGCTGTTGGTTGAGACCCTTCGGAGAGTCACGTGGTGGCTGTGATTTAGATCTAAACCGCAGGAAGGAGTTTATAGTCCCGATGTGGTATTGCATAGCAACACACGTCGCCAATAGTGCGACAGGAGGTTAGATAGCTCCAACTCCTAAGCAATGGGGAGTGTACTTATCCAGATAATAAGACTCTCTAATTGACACCTGTGTGTTCTTAACAGGCATATGGGTGCGTTGGTAGGCACATTGAACCTCACCCGGTGCTAAGACCATCGTGGGGTTAGGCCATCATAATAGGTATCCACGTTAATCTTGAGCACATATGTCTGCAAAATATAGACATTAACAAAAACTCATCAAATTAAAAAAGGGGCAAGTGCTTAGTTCAAAAGAATATTTTAGTCCGCTTCGCGAATAAAAATGAAAATTAGAAAATTAATTCAATCCTTAATATTTTCCCAATGTTTTGAAATTGAGGTATATTTAGTTTTTAAGAAAGTACGTATTGTTATTTTAACACGAACTTGAAGGTATTAAAGTAGTGGATTGTGAATAGACCATGCATGGAAAGTAGAACAGTTGGTAAGATGTCAAGGGCCTTGTGGATCGGTCAATAAATGGTAATCTAACGCATGAACAATAGGAGTTTAAGAATTTAAATGGGTATTATCATAGGACATTGTCCGATCATATCTAGGTTAAGTACATGGGACAACGGCTTTTTTTTTTTTTTTTTTTTTTTTTGTAGGTTACTCGAGTATAAGGAATTGTAAGTGGTACAACACATTGAATTAGACGGTGCCCAATGCCACAACGAACTGGGTGATCAACAGTAGTGCAGAATGGAAATTTTATGGAAATAAATCTGTAACTTCTAATCTCTTGGTTGGATTTACACAAAATTTCACATAGGCATAGCAGAGGAGTGTACAATTTTAAGTTTGGAATGGGGGGGGCCATACATACCCCTCAGAAGCGCATCTTTTGGGGTTCAAAATAGGGTATATCTGACAGAAAATTTATAACCGCTTGTCAAATTTTTGTTTCTTATCTTATTTCAAATATTTTCACATCTTCTTAAAGCCCTTGATAAGGTCTATGAAAAACACGCTTACATATACTATATCTCTTATAGTTTTCAAATCAGGTTAGTTTCAACTATTAGACCCAATATTTTTATCCGATTTTCTAAATTTTTTTTTTTTAGGTAAAGAATAAAATTAGCTATCGAAAAATCATTACTTTTTCGATTTGCAATTGGAAATTTAAAAAAATAATGAATTTTTTTTTGCCGAAAAGGTGTCTACACTTTTTTCTCTAAAATAAAATTTTCTTTAAGAACATATAGTAGTTTTGTATTTTTCTAAAAGGTGTTTTCACAGAAATGATTCCAAAATTTAAAGCAAACCCAAATACCTAATAGGACTAAGGACAGACCCTCCGGAATTTGATCTAATTTATATAAAAATTTTTAATTTCTGAAATATCAAAAGCCAATTCCGCAAAACGAATGCAGTTTCAAAAATCTAATGTTTGCCAAAGACCTTTTTCAAATCTGCAACAAATGTGGATGTTATGGGTAAAATTAATAATTTCTTATTCTTCATTTTCTTTCTCTTCTGTTTATATAATCTGTTCTGTTTTTGTAATTACATAAGATCAATATTATGAAAAATTAAATAGAAATAAAAATATAGCACTGAAAAAAGTACTTTATTAATTTAGCATTGTTTTGTACAATTTTTAAATAGTTGTTAGCATTTTTCAGCTTTATTTTAAACGCGATTTAGCTAAAAAATTTTTCACATCTGCTCGTACTGCTTACAATACTAATATTTGAATCTACACATGAGATAATTCTCTCAGAGAGCGAATTTGACACTCTCTGACAAAAAAATCTTACATATTCTGTTACGTGTAGATAGGCTGTAAAGGCCTAAGTACAGAAATACATAGGTAAAACAGCCCTATCATTGACTTCATCGTATCTAAAATTCGTGTTCTCTAAATCGAGTTTTAAATAGTCAAACAAAAGAAGAAAAAGTCGAAGACGAACTTGTTGTTACCAAGTTATCGAAAAATCTTATTAATGATAACAATCGAAATTAATCAAAAATTGAAAAAAAGAATTAAAAACTTGTTTTAGCATCCTTTATTTTAACAAAATCATCCTTGGAAATACATATTATTGCAAAAATATATAATCCACATATTATTTATATTTTTTAAGTTAACTCTATATTTTTTTATTATAAAAACAATAGTCAAAAGTGTCGAAAAATTGATCGGAAATATTGTATAAGGTCGGAAAAGGTCTAAAAATTTAAAAAGTCGACTTTTGTTCCAACTATAGAACCTATTTAAAATTTACCTTTTATGATTAAAAAGATCTGTAAAGTTTTTTGCCAAGTAATTTATAAAAATTATCATTTCTCAATACTAAAATCTAAAGGTTCTTTTGAAAACCCTAAAAATTTTGTTTTTTATTTCACTTCTTTAAAAATTTATTTTTATCTCATGCTTGACATTCTCTAACAAGGTGCCATAAAATAAACTTCAAAATTTTTTCAGTTAAATCAAAAATTTTTTTTTCGTTTTCTACAAAATTAAAAATCTGTCCCAAAAAATTCACACATTTTTAAACAACTTTTATATTTTATAATAAAATATTTGAAATAAAATATTTAACTAAAATTTATTTGCAATAGTGTTAACTAAATAAACAGTTTATTAACTAATTAACCAATAAATTAAATTTATAACAAAATTATAAAATTAAATGCTAAATTTTTTGAATTGAATTTACTTCTTACAAAATGTCTGGACAAAATCCAAATTATCCACAACAGTTAAGTGCACAATGTCCGAGAAGTGTACGAAATTATACGAGTGCTGGTAGACCTTTTACAGAAGCAGATCTTAAGCCTGGTCCATTGGAAAATAATTACGATAGCTATAATAGAAGTTGCGAATGGTCAACTGTGGATAATACTACCCAGGATTATAGTCAAAATATGGTAGTACATTTGGAAATATATTTTATAATATTATTAAACTTAAATCTTTTCTTTAGTGCCCTAAAAATTATTCTGGTGAAGGTAGGCCTTTTAATCCGGCCTTAGATATATCAGGCTATCGTTTGGCAAAATCCCAAAGTAAGTGCCCTAAAGAATACACGGGTGAGGGTAGACCATTTAATCCAGCTTTAGATATATCAGGCAATCGTTTGGCAAAATCCCGAAATAAGTGTCCTAAAGAATACACGGGTGAGGGTAGACCATTTAATCCAGCTTTTGATATATCAAGCAATCGTTATCAAAATAAACAGGCTAGCCACAGAGACAGTCGTTTAAATCTTGAATATGAAATGGCTAGAAATAAAGAAATTGCTTTAGGATGTTTAAAAGCAGAGAAAGCAGCTGCTAGAGCAGGCAATCCTCGCCCTCCTCTAAACTATGAAAGATACGTAAGTAGTTGTAAGCCACCAATTCAGGCTACTTCAAGAGGAAGAGAATTTGATATGAGAGCTGAAATTCAACGACAAAAAGCTACAGAGGTAATTTTAGTTGTATTTTTGACTAATTCTGATTAAAACAAATGTAAATCTAACTAATACTGAAATAGATCTATTATAAACAAAATGTATGTTTTTTTTTTTAGCAAACCACAAATATCTCTGGAAGTCTTGAACATGGTAATATAAAACAAGGTCGACGTGTAGATGTGTACAGAGTAAGATTTTGGATGACATGTGAAATACATATTTGTTTAATAAATAATTATTTTTAAGATTTATGATTACAATTTGCCAGCCTATAGTCCGCCGGGCATAGCAGGTCGTCCTTTGGATCTTCAAAGAGATTTAACTTTTCGCCGTAAAAATCTACCAACACCTAAACAACAACGTGCTTCCTCTTGTCCCACTCCAGTGCAATACGCTACTCCTCACTCTCCTGTTGAACTTACTACTCGAATATGTCCACGACCTTCTCAGTCTGTAAACAGCAGTCCCATACGATCCATTTCTCCCTCTGAAGTTAGTCGTTTTTCTACATCTATGCAACAAACACCAACTAGATCTCCTGGAATACCAGCTAAATATCCTATCACTCCGGTATGTCGCCCTATACGAACACCTGTTTGTCCAGTAGGAGAAACTTCGATGAATTCTCCTGGTACTATAAGGAAAACTGTAACTACTACAACAACTACTGGAGTAAGTTTCTTCTTTTTACAATAATATCGATAGATCCAAAATTATGTTTAAAAGTTTTAAATGAAGTTAACGTCGAATTTTAATCTCATTCAAATAATCATCTTCTCAGCCTTCTTCACAAATTCCAATTTGTCCATCACCTCAACAACCGGCCGATAGTTCAATTGAACCATTTAGTGACCAAATTTCCAGGCGTGGAATACAGGTCAAATCATGTAAATTTTCAATTTAATTAAACTAACATAAAATCTCTTACAGAATATTTCTAATATTAGTCAAGATAATAGCCGACAAATGGACTCTGTTTATGGACAAACACCACCAAGAGGCTTTGCCTCACGAACTCCTATAAAGACCCCAAGGCAACCGCTAAATGTTACGGTATATAATTTTGCATATCAATCTTACTATTCTATAAATTTATCTAATCAAAACAGGAACAATCCATGCAGAGAAGTTTCAAAAGAACTTACTCACCCGGGGCAGATAAAACAAAAATGGAATCCATGCTACAGGAAAGATCTATGGCTGTTAAAAATAAATCACTTTTAAATACAACCGTAAGTAAAAACAGGTATTTCCATTAATATTATTATTATTATTATTATTATCATTATAATTACTGTTATTATTATTATTATTATTATTATTATTATTATCATTATAATTACTATTATTATTATTATTATTATTATTATTATTATTACTATTATTATTATCATTATAATTATTATTATTATTATTATCATAATTATTATTGTTATTATTATTATTATTATTATCATTATAATTACTATTATTATTATTATTATTATTATTATTATTATTATTATTATTATTATTATTATTATCATAATTATTATTGTTATTATTATTATTATTATTATCATAATTATTAGTATTATTATCATTATTATTATTATTATTATTATTATTATTATTATTTTAAATAATAAACACGTTTTCTTATTGCAGCAAACAATTCCTACACCCCCACCTCCTTTACCACCCTTAGATCCTAATAGTGTACATTGTGTAGGTTCAGAACTTATTTTTTATTTTTTTTAATACAAATTTCTAAATTTAAGTTACTTTTCTCTTTAGAGAAACTTGCCCAAAAATGATCATTCTATGGATGAAAGCAGACGTGTACAAATTTCTACTACAGGCAGAAGTTTTGATCAGTCTTGTAGTTATGATGTAAGTTTATTTTCCTTTTTCTTCAGTTTTACCTTTTACTTACTTTTAAATTTAAGCAAACGTATGACTTGGAGGAAGATTATAGGCCTTCACCTAGCAGAATTTGCCCTAGTCCAATGCAGCCAAGATCACCTCAAATGTATCAAGCACCTACATCGGACTCTTATTATGTAAGTACACTTCATACACATTCAAGCGATTTTTTAATAAGTCACACATTGTAAATCATTATAAATCCATCAGACCTTCGATTATAAATTAATCATAATTTTATTATATTATTTTGTCTTTTTTAACACTTATCCTTTCAGCGCAACGCTTCCATGTTTAGCGAGCCGGGTCGATATAGCAAAAGACAGCTCGAATCTCCAGAGAAGTCTTATATAGATTTAACAGATGAAACTCAATATCAGTGTGATATGGATATAAGTGGACCAGAAGTAAGACTTTTTTCAGAAAATGATTAATATGATGAAATTACAAAATATTTTCAGATGATTCCCCGCTCCGCCTGTTCCAACAAACAAAACCACAGTAGGCTTATGCAATCCTGGCGAATTCCCCCAGAAGATCTCACCTGTCACGAGCATTCAAGATATGACACGTATAGTACACAACATCCAGATTTTCTTTCAACTTTTGTAAGTTTAATTTGTTTGTATAAAATAAATTTTTTTATTCATCAATACAATTTTCAGGGAGCTGATTTTGATACTACCGAATATCGCGAATTGCCTATGGCTTTAAAATCTCAAGAACCTGGTCAGCCTTCAGCACAAATCTGTCCACCTTGTGAAAAGCCTAAAGCTAGTCTGTTTCGTTGTTTAGCCGAAAAGTTAAGTTCTACTTATGATTTCATTTCATCTTTTGTAACACCTGAAAAATCAACAGGCGCCTTAACATTACCAACAGACCAGACAACGGAACAGGTAAGTAACCAATAAATATTTATAGAACATTATCTATCAAAAATTTTCGACAAATTTCTATTTTTATTTCCGAAAACTTTCTATTTTATAAAAAATTTCAAATAAATTCCTTTTTATAGGAAGTCTTTGATAAATTTTCTTTTATAGGAAATTTTCAATAGTTTCTTTTTATAGAAAATGTTCTATAAAATTTCTTTTTATACGAAATTTTTGATAAATTTTCTTTTTAAGGTTCTTTTTATAGAAATTTCGATAAATTTTCTTTATACGAAATTTTCGATAAATTTTCTTTATATGCGAAATTTTCAATAAATTTTCATTTTATACGAAATTTTCGATAAATTTTCTTTTTATAGAAAATTTTCGATAAATTTTCTTTTTATAGAAAATAGAAAATTTTCTATAATTTTATTTTTGTAGGAAAATTTTGATAAATTTTCTTTTTATAAGAATATTTCGATAAATTTTATATAAATTATTTTTATAGGAAATTGTCGATAAGTTTTCTATTACAGGATTTTTTATAATTTTCTTTTTGTAGAAAATTTTTAATAAGTTTTGTTTTATTGGATAATTTTTTTATAGAAAATTTTGTGTATAATTTTTTATGATATTTTCATCTCAAAATATAAACGGCAACAATACATTACATATTGTCTTCTTTATTTTTATCCTTTTCAGCCATTTGGTACAAATACACAGTTCAACAAAAATTGCTCAAATGATGCAACGGTAATTACTTAACAAATTTCTTTAATATGTATTGAATTTATATATATATATATATATATATATATATATATATATATATATATATATATATATATATATATATATATATATATATGTTACCCTAAAACTTTCAGACATTTGATTTAAGAAACCTCTATACCACACAATGTCCAAATGCAACTGTAAGTTTTTATATCTTATTCTTAAATTAGTCTTATTCTTAAATTATAATAAACCGCAACAACATTCATTTTTCTGCAGACTTTTGGAAATAAAATACAATTAATGGTAATTAAAAAAAGTCCAAACAAAAATATATTAATTACTTCAATTCTAATTATTTTAAGGATGAATCTACCTCAATTAGGGAATGTGCTAATGCCAAAAGATGTGGTCATGTTCAGTTTGATAGTTCGGATAAATCTCAGGGTATTTATTGAACAAAATTTAAGCAGACTATAACCTTTTTTTATTACAAAATTTCCCTAACAGTTCAAGATCCTCAACGCACTGCCATACGTAAAGCTGAAATTGAAAATTTAGTTAATGATACTTATTGTCCTGGCATCATACAAGAAACTATTGATGGTCGAGAAAACTTTAATGAGTATTCCTTTAATATATCTTTAAGACAGGATGTCAAAGATGGTAGTCGTTGTGAAGAATCCCTCATAGAAGACCCCATGACACTACTGGAAGCCTTTTCAATACGTATAGAAAAAGAACGTTCAGAAATTAATAAGGATTTAACAGGAGATACAACAAAGGAACAGTTAATTATTAAAAGAATGTTAAAGAAAATTATTTGTTGTTTATTAAAATATTATTATTTTTATAGGATTGAGGATTCTATACATAAATATTTTTCTAATCAAAATCCCAGTGATTTAAATCGTTCTATTAAAAGTCTTTTATTATCAGAACATTTACAAGATCGTGAACAAGTGATAGAATCCAAAGGCTCCTCTTTAGAGGCAGAAGTTCAAAGATTAGTAACAACTCTTCCGGACAATGCTAAAGTGAAATTAATTTGTTATACGGGTCATACTAGGCCCACTAAAGATGAAACTGGTTGAGGAGATGAAAAGAAAAGTTTTCAAAAATTATTATTATTATTATTTTTTTTTTTTTAGTTTTTATAAATTTCTATTTTCTATATTTTATAAAAGTATTATTTTTACTAACAAAAAATAGCTAATGTAACAAAGGTTTTAATAAAAATTACTTTTTTGGGTTTTATTATATAATAAATCTTTTAATAAATTTTATATAATTTCGTTACAATTTACTGCTCTTTAATAAAAGTAAAAATATTTATTATATTTTATATAAGTAAATATTTGTGTCATGGTTTATATATTTTCATAGAAAAAATAAATGTTGAAAACTCTAAATCCCTGGTAACAATCATTATTATATGAATTCGTATATAAAGTGTAGTAAAGCTATAGTCAAAGAAAAATGTTAGTAATAAAATATAGTTCAAAGATTAATTATGACTTTAAATTTCTGCTTCTTATATGGACGACAGAGGCCCTATGCTTCTTATAGGAACGACGGGAACATATATATATATGGACGACAAAAGATATATATAATTGATCATTGATGCCCTTCGCAACACCAGATATCTAGGAAACTAAAAAGATATCTGAATTGTTTTAATGTATTTGAAAGGAATCGGCTAGTTGTAGGAAATTTTTTAAGTTGGATATTTTAGAAATAGGTTTTTGTTTTATTACATGACCTACTTTTCTTATTTTAACTAACTTTTTTTCTTTTTTTTTTTTTTTTTTTTTTTTTTTTTTTTGATAAATTCTGTTAACTGGATATTATTTATGAATTTAATCCCCGTTTCGACATTAATAAAACCATAAATACACAGTGGTCGATCATTGCAAATCGTCGATGCGCCGACAAAAAGTCCTATGTGTTTTTTTGCTACCACTTTTTCAAGAGAACAAAAAATCTCTTGAAAAAGTGGTATTTTGCAAATTTTATGCTATGAAAAAATCGATATCTTTTGGTGTTCAGAAATGGCAAAAGACATTAAAATAAATCTACACATAGCACACATTTTTTATATAAGAAACTTTTAATTTATTTTTTAATACTTTTTTTTATTCTTAAAAAAGTCTTATGTAAGGTAGAAAACAAGAACATTTTTTTCTTAAGGTAACATACACATAGAACTTTTTGAAACCCGTTGAGATAATGGAAAACGCTTTTTTGGGTGAACGTATGACTAATAGTGGTACAAGTTACAATAAAAAAAATGTTTAAAATTACACATAGGACTCTTCGTCAGCACACCGACGAAATGTTTAGCTTTCAGTAACATAGTGTCTACATTAGACAATTTTTTATCATGACAAACGTCAAACTTAGCGCGAATTTGTGGAAGGTGGCAACAGTTGCAAAAAAACAACATTATGACGTATTCATTATTGTTTTTTATATATGCAGTTTGACAACTGTAAAAAACAAAAATAATAATCAGCTGTTTAACTAAAGTTACCTTGTGTATATTCGCACTGTTTTTGACGTTTGTTTTGATAAAAATTTGCCTAATGTAGACACTGGGTAAAGAATAATTTTACATTTAAATGCATGAAATATGAAATTATTATAATAAAATTTAATAACTTTTTGTTCTGGTTATGGTAAGTTTAATAACATGAGTTTAAAATAATGAATTATTTAATGTGAAAAAGGTAAAGAAATTAAGCTTAATTAACAAATTGCATTAATTACACACAAGGCAATTTGTTTTGTTCTGATTTCGTGTGTGAGAGAGAGAGAGAGATAGAGTGAGAGGGAATGTGAAAGGTGAAATAGCTGAGGTAAAATTTTGTGTGTGAACGTAAATGCAAGTTTAAAAGGAAAAATATTAAAATTTCTGAAAGAAAAATTGCTTTGTGTAAACTGACACTAAAGATACGTACAGACTTGTCAAATATTTCACCAAAATGACGTAACCACTATAGAAAATATTTCCTTTTCCCTTTTTAATGGGAAATGATCTTTAATCATTTGTTTGACGCTGTTTTCCCTTACAAAACATAAGATAAGATAAGAGGGCAAGATCAAACAATGGCAAAAAATATTTTTATAAAACTAGTGGCCACGCAATTTTGATTAAATATTTGTCAAATGTGAACAGAGCTTCAGAACAAAATAAGCTCCTCAAATTTGAAAAACACAAATAAAAAAACAAGACAAACAATTTTTTTTCAAGATTAAATTTCAGAGTAAATTATATAACGATTCATAATAACATATCGAAATGATATATTTCTATGACTCGTGCGTTAAGATCATTTACAATTTTTTAAGGAATGTAATAAATATAAGAAAACTGAGGTTTCCAATTTAAAAAACTGAAGAAGGAACGGGCCAAAAATTAAAAACAAATTTGTATCAGCTAAAATAACTCTTAAAATGAAACTGCATGTAGGCAGACTTTTTGTTAAAAATTTCAAGGATTATTTATATACATACTAAATTATAACTAAGGTGCCCTGCTTGCCCTATTATATTGAAATAAAAAATTTTAGTTTAAATAAACTTTATTTATTAATCATCTAATAAAAATTTTTAATAGAGACATTTAACGACTGTAACTAATAATACTGGACCAATTGCAATCTGTAATCAGTTTTGCCAAAACCTAAGTGGGAAAAATTGCTAGAATTTACAGAGAAAAATGCTAGAAAGTGCTGCAAATAAAATAGAATAAAAAAGTGTGCTAGAAAAAAGTGCTACGAAGAAAAAGGTAAAAAAATACATATATTATTTATTTTCAGAGCTAAAGCTAAAAGAATATTAAAGAAAATAATAAAAACACATTTTGAAATTGATACTTTAGAAATTAAGCAAAATTTATGAGCGGATTTTTCAAACTTCTAATTTATCATAAGGGATCCAAGTATATGTTATCTGAATTATATTGTTATACGCATGCCAAATAACATATAGGTTAACATTTTAACGAACTAAAATTAAACAAATTTGCCATCGTAAACTGCTTTGTTGTCTCTATATTATATTTTTTATGCCGCTACACACTTCATCAGCATTCGTGGTGTCTTATCCATTTTGGTTTTGTTGAAACGTAAACAAAAATCTTCTTTCTTTTACCGCAAATTTGATATTTAAAACTTCATTTATTATTAAAAGCCAGACATAGTACGAGTATAAACTCAAATTTGGATAATTATTGTAGACCTCAATTATTTTTGAATTATCCGAATCATCGAGACTTTCTTTCTGGACCAATTTTGTTAAAAAAATTGTACACTTTTTGCTGAAGAATTATTAGAAATATCATTAACTGAAAATGAAAGAATTTAACTATAATCAACTCTTACATAATTAATTCAAGTTATACTAAATTTTAAAGGACTTTTAATTATTTTATCCGGATTATAGAGTTATGGAATGGAAAGTTAGGAAATGCCGTCCGGATTACCGAATAAACCGATTTGTCGAGCTTATATTATATTTATGAAATTGCTTAAACAATTTTCTCTCTAAATTTTTATTAAAATTCAAATAATACGAGGACGGATCAATAAGTCCGTGACTTTTCGAACTTCCCTCGTAGTTATATGAAATGCAACACTATTCCCATCAAGTACCACCTGTTAAATTTTGAGCTAGTGTCATTTGCTTTGCCTAAAAAATAGGATTTTTCGAGGTCCTTATAATAGCCATTTGTTTGGTCAATAATTTCATCGTTCACAGAGTTTTGCCATTGAGACTGCACAAGCGTACTCCCGCTTGGCTATATGGGGTCGTTTTCTTTTTAAATCCTTATTAAATCGGTCTAATGAGTTGGCATAATATTCGCCGTTTATTGTTTTTCCCTTTTGAAGGTAATCGATGTGGATTATCCCGCGTGCATCCCAAAAAACTGCTGCCATCACCTTGTTGGCCGACAAACTTACCTTGGCCTTCTTCGGAGCAGGTTCACCCGGAGAAACCCATTGTTTAGACTGCTGCTTGATCTCCGGAGTACAGTAATGGATCCACAGTTACAAAACGCATCAAAAACTCATTCGGATTGCTGATAAACAACTCCAAACAATCCTTTGAAGTTGTCACAGGCTTACGTTTATGGTTAATTGAGAGCGAACGCGGCGCCCATCTTGCAGACAACTTTCTTAACCCCAGCTTATCATTTAAAATCGAAATCACACTGACATATGAAATGCCTATGGCATCAACAATATCACGCACTTTTACTCTTCGGTCGGCCAGCACCATATCGTGGATTTTTTCGACATTTTCGGGTGTACTGACCTCAATTGGCCGTCCAGAACGTTCAGCGTCATTTGTACTTTTGCGACCACAACGAAAGTCAGTAAACCACTTTTTTACCATTGAAATCGGTGGTGCAGAGTGCCCATAGTATTTATCGAGCTTTTCCTTGGTTTGATTCGATTGGTTTTTTTTTTCGCAAAAAGATAATGTTTAATGAGCACTCGAAATTCACTTTTTTCCATTTTTAGAAAAAATACACGAGGTTGTATGTTTTGAACAGCTGTTAAATGCAAAGTAAATGACGTCACTTGCTCAAAATTTGTCAGTAGTCTATTAACAAGTGGTACTTGATGGAAATAGTGTTACATTTCATATAACTATGAAGGAAGTGAGAAAAGTCACGGACTTATTGATCCGCCCTCGTAAGTTTTAACTAAATAAGCAGACTTTTAACCAAAACCAATATTCAGCAAAAAATAAAATTGGCGAAAAATTGTGTCTTCAAAAAAATGATTTAAAATTGTAACAAAATACTGACAACAATATGTCAAAAAATAAAATAAAACATCATAATAGGGCTGTTAACATAGATTAATAAGTAGATAGTGTGTATGTGAGAGAGAAAAACCTAATTCAGTTGTCACAAACCCAGTTAATACAAAAGGTATTTGTGAAAAAATGTAGTAGTGTTTGTAAAAAATTATAAATATTCACCACTTTGTAAAAATGTATTTAAGTAAATCACATAATATTTTAACAGTATTTTAATGTATGTATAATAATGTTTATAATAAATTCTTTATTTCATAAGAAATATTATTATGGTTGGAATTTAATAAAAAAAAAAAATATGCATTTTTTGTTAAAAAAAACCCCCTATTGAAAATACAAATCTGTATAGTTCCTATACACTGTGGCCGGATAATTAAAGTATAATATCGTCAAAATCGGCATAATATTTTTTAAATGGTCAAAAAATCGGAAAAATTAAAATGCATATCTTTTTGGCTATTTATGTTCTTATTAAAAAAATAATATTAAGTATTGAAACTATTTCTTTATTAAGTAAACTTCCAGCATTGTTTTATATTATACAAAATTTGAAAAATAGGAATAAATTAAGATTACCACCGTCCCAGTTAAAATATTTTTTTTAACGTTAATAAAGGCTTTTCCGTATAGCAGGCCTTTGGCCGGACTTAGGGACTTAATGATAAATTTATTTTCCGAATAAACTTTTTTTGAAATAACAAGATTTTATAAGTTCCGGTATATCAACAAAAAATTTTAATTTTGTAAATTCTCTCAAGGAATTGATGATATGACCATATATTATATGTCATTCAAAAGGTATTTAAAATTTTAAACAGTATTAATGTAATTTAAATCGCCTATGGATTAATAAACATATTCTGAAAAATATATCAAAACTTTAGAGATCCATAACACGTAAACTAAGAGCGGGCGGCCAAAATTTTGTGCGTTTCTTTAATCACAATTAGAAGTACTACTGAATCATTATAAAAACTGTTTAAAAATCAAGTGGGCTGGTGATCCTAATTTACGGAAAAATAAACTCTATCGAAAAAATTACTAAAAAAAATCATATGTATTGGATTTATTTTCAATTAAACTTTTTACTACTTAATAAATTCTTAAAATTTTTTATATATAATCAAAACTATTTCATTTACATACATATGTATATAAAAAAAAAACATTTTTATTTTCACACAAAAATTTTGTTTCACCAATGCTACTGGTTAAACTGCAAACGAATTTCGAAGTAAAAGTTTAAACTTCTTATAGTTCTTTTCTCTCGCTCTCTATGTACTAAATACAAAATTTGATTTAAACAGGAAAATTGACACACGCAAATGGACATTTCGTAAAATCGTCATTTTTTGAACAAAAATCGTCAAATCACATTTTGAAATTTTTATGATAAAAAATCGTCAAAATGCAGATAAATCGGCAAATCTGGCAACGGTGATAATGACAACAACTACAAATATAAAAAATTATTTTCTCCCACTCTTAACAGTCCGTCTAGACGTAACATAATATGAAAGATTTTTGTGTCAGAGTGTGTCAAATTCGCTCTCTGAGAGAATTATTTCACGTGTAGATTCAAATATTAGTATTATAAGATGTATTATGAGATTGTTGTGATGAAATTTCTCTAGACAACCATCTTATAAGATGAACTGTCAAAAAAATACACATATACGAAAGTTTGTTTGTGTGTGCATTTTGGAAATTACTGAAAAACAATGTTTTTTTTTTATTGTTTCCTTTTAGCGTGTGTTTTACATGTTTAAAATATTTTTATAATAATTGTGCTAAAAAAGTGCGAATTACTTAAATCAAAAGGACATTTTTACTCTGTAACTGATTAAAAATAATGATTTCCTATAGGATTTATTAGAATACGTGTACCCCTTATTTAAGATTTAACATAATATAGAGAAAATTGTTATTCTCCTCTGCCGACGTTATCTCACATATTATATCAGCGTTAGTCTCAGTTGTAGCCTTGGGGTAAAAAATATAAGACAAAGCTTTCTTTCTCTTTCCATCATATATAAATTTAATGTAAACATATGTGATTTATTTTGCAACAACGGCAACACCGACAGAGAGAGTACAATAATTAGAGTGAAAATAAAATAAATTTTTATTTTGGTCGATTTCGCTGTTCTATTATAATTGTCAAATCTTCATACAAAAACTTATGTTTCAGCACTTAGGCGATTTTTGTTTACTATTTTTTCCCCGTTTTGCCAATTTTAGAGTAAAGTCAATAATAGACATCTCCCTAAAATTTCAGTAAAGTCGAATAAACTCGATTTTTTTTTCTTTTTGTGAATTTTAAAAGTTTATATGTCGTAGCTTTCCGCTAAACATATTGCCAGGGTGTACTTCCAAAAGAAGCCTCCTTCGCAAATCATCTACTCGATCTACACCTTCGTGTAGACTAGAGTTCCCGAATTCAGCTCCCTGAGTTTAATGGTCTCCACCAATATCAATCTCAGTTTTGTGTGGTACTGCACCAAATCCAATCTTATAAAAGTAAGGTTAACAAAAACGATTGCATGTGATAAATGTAAGCCACGAAAAACCGTAGTACGATGCAGTTAGACGACAACAGACACTTAGTCAATGCGGGAGTGAGACGCAAAATTCTCGAAGGCCAAACAACAAAAAAAACCAGCCTGACTGTACTTTAAAAATAATTACAGCAACGCGAGAGTTGTTCCCTAACCCAGAGCTACTTTGCTACTGAAACTCGCTTCAGTAATATTGTAATGCCAAAGCACGCGGTATGCGGCTACGGGCGGTAAACAGCTGATTTATTTTCTCATGCGGCCGTGTCTTAAAGCATTGCCAGATTAAATTTATGGCAATGTTTCCAATTTTTAATTTCTCAACTTTTGTAAACAAATGATTGATTTTTAAGCTAGTAATAACGCTGCTTGCCTCGTACATTGGCCATCTATTATGAAGTTGGATGTATAAGGTGATTCAAGTAGAGATAATTTTTTCAATTTCATTATTGGATAATATGCGACCGAATAGACCACGACTATCATGCTGTGAAGAAAATAAAGCGGCCGTAGCTGAGAGTGTACACGAAGACCGTGGAGAGTCGATTCGGTGCCGTTCGCAGCAACTCGGACTGACGTATGGAACGACTTGGCGCATTTTACGTCGAGATCTTAAATTGAAAGCGCACAGAATACAGCTTGTGCAACAACTGAAGCCGCTCGATCTTCCCAAGCGACATCGCTTCGCTCTATGGGCTCTTGAAAAGTTCCAAGAAGATCCGACGTTTTCGAGGCAAATTTTGTTCAGCAAAACAAACAAAATTGCCGCAGTTGGGACGAAGAGCAACCTGAAGAGATTCAGGAACTGCCACTTCATCCAGAAAAAACAACGGTTTAGTGTGGTTTATGGCTGGTGGAATCATCGGTCCATATTTCTTTAAAAATGATGCCAGTGCGAACGTAACCGTCGATGGCGACCGTTATCGTGCCATGATAACCGACTATTTGATGCCTGAAATTGAAGCTCGTGATATGGGCGACATTTGGTTTCAGCAAGACGACGCCACTTCCCACACTTCGCATCAATCAATGGATTTATTGAGAGAACACTTCGGTGAGCACATAATTTCACGTTTTGGGACGGTCGATTGGCCACCAAGATCGTATGATATCACACCGTTATACTTTTTTCTGTGGGGATATGTAAAGTCTAAAGTTTATGCGAACAAACCCGCTTCGATTCAGGCCTTGGAGAAAAACATTACGCGCGTCATTAGCCAGTTACCATTTCGACTGGTACTCGACTTCGACTCGAACGAGTCATCAAAAATTGGACTCAAGGGATGGACCATCGGCGACGTAGCAACGGCCAACATAAATGCCAAAGAATGTTCTTTCAAATGATAATAAACATTCGCCATTAAATTTGAATTTTCTGTGTTTTTTCTTTAAAAAAGTAGGGAACCTCGAAATGGATCATCCCTACTAGCCTCTATCGAGCAAACTAGGAATAGTAATTTGACGTAAACTAAACTTTGTAAGGCCTGTTATCCCCGTCATTATAATGTCAATTATTCTCACCTTTGTAAAGTCATTAAAATCCTCATCTTAATAATGTAACTTTACTAAGCCAATGGGCTTAGTAAAGTACCCTCCTTTATTAAAGTTAATTATACTCGTCTTGTCCTAAATGTAAAGTCGAGTAAACTTGTATTACAAAGTTTAATATGAACATTTCATTAAGCAGTTTTCCTTATGTAGAATACAATAACAAAATATACTTTAATACCTTCAAAAACCTGTCAATAATAACATTAAAATTTCATGGATTTTACAGCAAATGTATCTTTTCAACTATTGAAAAATGTAGCTACAAATTAATTATATGTAGCAAAAAACCAACAACTTTTATCATCACCTGGATGGACAGATTGAATTGTATACAAAAAAAAAATAATAATAATATAAAAATCATCATCACCACCATTGATGTATAAATAATTAAAATGATAAATTCATATAAAATTAAAATGATTTTACAATTTTTATCGAAAAATATCTCTGTATATAAATGTATGTAAAAGTGTGGTTATTATATATATAGACCTTAATACATTCTCATTTAAACGAAATATTTATTACTATTTGTTTGCAAAACAATTGCGTTTATAAAAATGTTTTGTTATTATTAATATTCCTAGTGCAAATTGTGTGTGTTGTTATTGTGGGCGTTATTATAATAATCATTGGTAATTGTTATTACTGCCTGCTAACTGAAATTCTTGTTAAGCAATTAATTTAAACATTTATTTAATAGTCCATAAAATTGATTCTTAAATGGTTTTTAATGTTTTTATAATATACAAAACCAAATTATGTTTATTGGTTCGCACAAAAAAAACACAACTATTTAAATATTTATTGGTTTAAGTTTTTGGGGCTTAAATAAGTATTTAGTTAAAAACGTATTTACAGCTTTATTATCCATATAGTGAAATATTAGTGTATTTAAAAACCGAAACCGGAAACCGGTTAACCGATTTATGCTTTTTAAAAAACCGAACGGTTTTGAATAATTTTTATTTTCGAATAATTCGATAAGACGGTTAACTGGTTTTTTACGAAATGCTTCTGCTTTTATTTTTGTTTACTAAATTAATCTATACTTCCCATTTTTTTTATATTTGCTAATTAAACTTTATTATATGCATGAAAAACGAGAAAGAAAGTCGGTCAAAACCGACTATATGATACCCTACAGCATTGTGTACGAGCATAAAAATTCGTAAAGGAGACTTATGTTACACCCGTGGCCAATTTTACCAAATGTAAAATAAAATACAGAAATACAAAATAATGCGTTCATACTAACATCTAGATGATTTTGTGCACTATAGGGCAATTCCTGGAAGTGGGTTTATATGGAAGCTATGGTAAATTATGGACCGATTCTAATAAAATTTGACAATGCTGTTTCTACTTACATAAAACTTATTTGTGTCGAATTTAAACTTGATACTAACATTGGCATATGATTTATGCACGTTAAAATGATTTTTGGAAGAGAAGTTTAAAAAGGAGCTATGGTCAATTGTGAACCGATCTTCATAAAATTTGGTACAAAGATTGATAATTATATGAAACTTCTTCGCACTGAATTTCATTTTAAATATTCTTATTTTTAAGACATTTTTGAGTATTGAAACTTTATATCAGGGGGTCATTTGTATAGGGACTAGGTAAAATAATAGACCGATAACAACCAATTTCAATAGACTTCATCCTTGTATCGTAAAAGAACCATGTGCCAAATTTCATTGAATTATCTTTAAAATTGCGGCCCGTCCAGCCAGACGGACGGACTGACATCGTTAGATCGATATAAAAAAAGTGATTCTGTGTCGGTTGGTATACTTTAAGGTGGGTGTTGGATAACTTTTTCTATGCGTTACAAACATCAGCACAAACGCATATTACCTAAACCACCTATGGTGGTGTGGGATATAAAATAATCAAATTGTTTAAAAGTAAAATTTTTATGAAAATTAAAAGTTATTTTTTTTTTTTTTTTTTTTTGAGTAGTTTACATACAAATTTTACTTTTAAACAATTCGCTTGTTGTACTGAATCAGGCCCTTAATTATTTGAAAATATTTTCCACTATGAACAATAAAGCTTTTTTTTAATTTCTAATTTGAGAATTCAGTAGCACCAGGCGTACTAACAACTGAGATTTGTATACTTTTTTATAGATTTAAACTAATTTTTATCTAGAATCTAGATAAGAAGTAAATTTTAGCTTTATCGTTTGTCACAAGAATAAGGTGAATTTCAATTAATAGGTATATAGATAGAGTTGGATCAGAAGAAACATTATCGGAATTCAATTCATTGAAGCCGGTTTTTTAAAAAACTCGAAAATCGGTTTTCTGAAAATTTCAGTTTTTTGAATACACTATAATATATATATTTAGACTATTAACATTTTAAATTGTAATGTCTATTTACAGTAAAATGTTGTAGTAAAGGCATATTTTAAATGGAAATTTTAGATTCTGTTATCAGTAGCAAGCACGTTCATTTGTTTAGCTGTCTGAAGAAAACATGTTAACTGCTAAAATACCAAGTTTAATTAAATCAGATTTTTAAGGTCCTAAGTTGTTTGGTATTGCTAATTAACAGAATCCGTTTAGTGGAAAATTAGTTATGACTTAAAATATCCCTAACCTTGGAAGTCGAATTTCAATTGTATGAAATTTTTGATTTTATTTATATTTTTTTTTATTTTGTAACAAAGTTTAATAGCTTGTTAAACTTGTACATAAGTATAATATTTATATTCATTACATTCTTTTATACGTCTGTGTTCCATTAACATTCCACACCTTTACTCGCCTGTATCTACATTATTTTACACTAATACATGAACGTATATACCTTAGCTACCAACCATCGTATTAATAATTCTCATTATTAATTATCATTCAGTTTATTGAATTTTTCACATAAGTATTCTAAGGTTGGATGAAGTAGTTGCGATTCGGGTGGAGGAAGAATTTGATAAAAACCAAGACAGCTGATCTTACAATATAATCTGCCTTATTCCCAAGACATTTGATATTGTGAAATCAGCCACCGTTTCCCTGGTACTCGGATCAAGTCCGAGCGTCAGGGAGATACCTTGCACAGCGACTTCAGTTGACTGTTTTTGGCACAGCAATTTCGGTTGACTATTTTGGCACAGCAACTTCAGCTGACTGTTTTGGCACAGCAACTTCGGTTGAATGTTTATCTTTAGTTTCAGTTTGAATATTGTAAGGAATTGTATTATTTAAATCAGTATTCGTAAGTTATCTCTAAGTATCATAAACAATCCGGCCTGCTGCATAGTTCCAGAGGGAACCAAATCTTCAACCTGGCATTTACCAGTAATAGAATCCGAATTACCTGAGAAGTACCCGACTGAATACCTACGTATCAGCGTGCTGCTGGTAATTTAGCTAACACAAAATATTTATTATTATCGATAACTAAAATACTGAATTATTAAATAAAGATACACTGTATATTTAAACCCCAGAAAACATAAACGAATTGTGTAATCACTTAAGGTTCGTGGATGCCGTAAGTCGACCCTGAATGAAACTTAGATTTTTAGATTTTGTTATAACAATTGTCATAAATCTGAATTTTTTACTATAAATTATTTTTTAATTTGTACTTTAAATATATCTCAAGACTGTAAACAAAAAATAATCAAATTTAGTCCTTATCCTTAATGATTTTTGTGATAATTTTGTATGCTTAAAAGTAATTTAATAAGCATTTTTTATTCTTCTTCTTCATTAAGCCAGATAATTAAATTTTACAAAATTATTTACATATCTTTAGTATAAAATGTAAATAATGATTGCCTTTTATTGCCTAATTAAATTTTTTTGGTTTCTATTACATTTTAATACCCTCTAAGTATTGATGGTATTTTTTGGAAATTTAATTATATATCGTATTTTGAATCTCATTAAACGTTATTTGTTTATTAATATTTCGCTTTTAATTTACTTTTATTATAAAGAAAAAAATCATTTTGATTTTTGTTAAGTAATGATTTGAAAAAAATGCGCATTTATTTTTGTTTATCCTTAAAAATCTTCATACAGATTAATTACAAATTAAGCTATATTTAGTGTGGTAACCAAAATTGGTTCATTTGTATTTATGAACTTATTTAATAGAGGTCATTAAATAAACATTTGAAATTTTATACGATTTTGTTTTTAAATTAATTTTAAATAAGGTTTCATGTTTACTACATAGAGAGTAGTAAACATTTTATAATTAAATCTGTGAACTTTTGACAAAACATCTTAAGTCCACATAAGGCAATTTTAAGATTATTTAATCATTAATTAGCATGTTAAAGCTGTATCGTTTACACTAATCGGTATTTACTATTAGTTTTGGAAATATACATAACTGACAAAAAAAATTAATAATTACATAGAAATTGTTGACTTTTTTAAACTGTTTTTTAGCTCTCCTGAAAAATTTACAAATTTGAGTTAAGTTATTTTGTCAAAAGTCCACATAATTGAAATTGTAATAAAATAATATTGAAAATTAAATATGTATGTATTTACAAATACACACATATGAATGGATAATTGCAAATTTTTGGTGGAAAATGTAATTTATACCACAACAGTTTGTGAAATTAAATGGAAAATGATATTTTATGAAATTAAGTTTCGCTCATTACTGTTTGTTAAATAAACTTTGCAATTGTGTTAATTATGAGCTTATTTTTATTTTTAAACAATGATAAACAGAAAAAATAATAACTAAACATTTTTTAAATAAATCGTTGTTTGTTTAAAACTTAAATTTTATTTTTAATTATTTATTTATTATTTTTATTTTACTGGATTTGAATAACAATTAACATTTTGACAAACTTTATAAAAATACAAAATAAATAAATTATTTTTTTATGATTTTAAACTTCCAGAGGTAAGTAATATTGATTTTTTCAAGATTTCCCAATAATTCCTATAAAAGGAACCGTTCTAATTTTGGTAGCAAAATTCGCATCGAGCTAGTAGACAAAAAATGGAATAGCAAAAAAAAATGCTTAAAGTTCCAGTCAACACAAAAAAAGTTAAATTTTGTACCAACATACACATTAAAAAATGTTTTTTTTTTTTTTTGTGGAAATCGCAATTTTTATCGATTCAATTTTCTCAGTAAATTGTGAACAAAATTAAAAGTTGTGTACCGATTGCAATGAAAGAAAGCTCTTTTCGTTCGAAATATGTTTAACTAAATAATTTTAGTCCAAAACTGTGATTTTTGTCGCATTTTTATTTTTTATGAATTTTTAAAGAACAGTTGTGTACCGATTGCAATGAAAGAAAGCTCTTTTCGTTCGAAATATGTTTAACTAAATAATTTTAGTCCAAAACTGTGATTTTTGTCGCATTTTTATTTTTTATGAATTTTTAAAGAACAAAAAAAAAATTTTAATTGTTATTTTTTTCTCAAAACTTCAACGATATCTCTGAAACTACTGGGCAAATTTAAAAACAATGTAAGCATGGTTTAAAGATAATATTGTTGCCGAGCTTCGGATTTTTTTTTAACTGAATATGGTGAATCGTTTTCAATTAATTCCAATATATGTAGTGAAAGTGCCTTAATTTTGGACATAACGGTATATCTCGAAAATTCGAGCTGATAGAGAAAAACGGAGAGATTTGAAATCAGCAACCTCAAATTAGTAAAAATTTGCATATTTTTGTATCATACTTAATGTAATAATTGTGTGGACTTTTGATAAAACGACTTAAGTCTACATTTCAAAAATTTTCAAAAGAACTAAAAATGTTGTAAAATATTAAAAATATCATGAACAAATTAATATATGATAAGCTATTTCTCAAAAACTAACAAACACAGAAAGGTGTAAAAGGTGAGTTATCAGAAGGTTACTTATTTTTCTCGCATTATGATGCGAAATTACATAAAATAAATAATTTCGTTTCGGAGAAGTATTTTCCTAAAATATTCGACAAAACAATATCACTGAAAACAGTTTTTGTTATATCAGCCCTTCAATAGCCTAAAACAAAGAGATAAATACAGACTTTATCTGAAGGTAGTACAAATTCCTTTAATATCAATATATATATGTATATGAAACATTTGTTTTGGTTGTTATACATTTTTGTAAAACATCGAGAATTAATTCTTTTTAAAGAAGCTACCCACGAGTTTATTCAGTCTAAGAGCACAATAAGCTGTTGAGAGCTGCTCTTAATATCATTTTAGAAAAATCGATCTATCATTAAGCCCACAGTTAATTTTTGTTACAATTTTAGATTTAAAGAAATATTAAAATCATGCTGGTAGAAATTTTGACAAATGAAATTAAATTTTTAAGTTTTAAAATTTATAAAAAAACTAGCTAACCCGGCAAAGGTTGTTTTTTAAATGTGTGGGGATGGATGGGCGTGCTTTTATCCCTTTAGCTATATTTTATGCCCTAAATGTTAAAATCTATAGCCTTTAGTTCCTTCAAGACTTGAAACTATCATCGGTTAATTAATTAAGAAGACATGGGTAGGGGGAGCTTTTACCCATTTTGCCCTATTTTATGGCCTACATGTTGCAATTTCCAAAAAATTTATATCTTTAAGTTCTTTTCACATCTTACGGTGTATGCATGCCAAATTTTAAGTAAACCGATTGATTAGTTAAGTAGATATAGGTAGAGGGAGCTTTTACCCCTCTTGCCCTATTTCCCGTCCTAAATAATAAAAATTATACACTATAGTTCCTACCAGATGTTACACTATTTGCCTGACAAATTTCAAGACAATCGGTTGATTTGTTAAGAAGATATAGGGAGGGGGAACTTTTGCCCTATTTTACGCCCTAAATAATACAAATTATAGGCTATAGTTCCAATTTATTAGTTAAGAAGATATAGGGAGGAGGAACTTTTACCCCTTGTGGCCTATTTAACGCCCTCTAGCGATATGAAATATTTCATAAAAATCGGTCAAACCGTTTCGGAGCAGTTCAATTACAAATCTATATATATATATATTTTATATATATATATATATAAATTTCAATCGAACAAAATATTGGGAAAAATAACATATTTGTTAAAATCTATTAACATTTCAAACACGTAACGTGCTTTAAAATTCTTCATATTCAATATTCACACATTTCTTTTTGATTTTTTAATAATAAAATTTAAATTAGACTATATTTTTCACTTTTCATTTCACACAGCAGAAATGAAAATTATTCTCACCATAAAAAAAATAATTTTCATCATAGAACTTTTCTATCGTTTCACACACGCCCTTAATATGATACTGAATTAAAATTTTATGTTTTCTTTTTTTTTTTAATAAAAGTTAAGAAACAAGTGCATATTTTATTTGTTTTTAGGGCATATTTTAACATTTTTAGTGCATGTTTTAAATGCCTAAAACACACTTTTTAAATGCATGAACTTCCTGTCCCTGTTAATTACTATAATATTTCATTTAAAAAATTTTATTTTAAAACAATTCCTTTATGTATATATTTAATAACAAATTCGCTTTAGCTATGAGAAAATTTTAATTTTCAATATTTATTATTCCAACTTTTATTATTTTAAATTTCTTTTGCAAAATATTTAGTAATTTATTTAAAATTATAGTATTAAATTCCTTAAAAAATTTACTTAATAATTTCAACTGCTTAAACTGTGTTACGAATACAAAACGTCAAATAATCTTGAAATTGCAATACAACAAACTGAGTAAGATTGTAAATAATTTATAATAATTTTTTTTCATTTGCAGTTTTTATTTTCAATTAAAACGTGTAAAGAATATTTATTTATTAATGCAACTGATAATGGTGTAACAATTGTAAACAGAGAGCAACACAATACGAAGAGAATAAATGGTAGAGAATCAAGAGAACAAAGAAATAAATAAAATCAAATATTCTATTTTTGCTTACAATAGGGTTAGCAGAACAGAGTACAAGAGATTTTAGTTTTGTAAAAATTTAGCTTTAAAAATAATTTTTAATCTTTTCTTTAAGAAAATGTTCAGAAATTAGGACTAGATGAGTCATTTATAAGATCAACTTGGTGGACAGATAAGGAAAGGGGAGATATAATATAATGGTTTGGAAATTCCTAGTTCCGTTTTTCGTTATTCTGTACATAATTTACCAATTCAATTCAATATATATATATATATATATATAATGGGTGATTCAATTAGAGATACTTTTTTCAGTAGCCTTTTTTTGACAGATCACGTGTGAGTCGTGTCATGCTGTCATGTTATTTTTGTTTAGTATTGTTTGGCATTTCAAAATGGAAAGACTTACGCCTGAACACCGTTTACAAATCGTTTAACTTTATTACGAAAATTCACGTTCTGTGAGGAATGTGTTTCCTGCACTTGCTCAACTTATGGTCAACATAATCGGTCTAATGAGCGTACTATTCGCAACACCATCACCCATTTTGAGACCCAGCATTCATTATTGGATAATATTCGACCTAATAGACTGCGTCCAGCACGCTGTGAAGAAAATATAGCGGCCGTAGCCGTAGTGTACACGAAGACCGTGGAGAGTAGATTAGGCGCCGTTCGGACTGACGTATGGAACGACTTGGCGCATTTTACGTCCAGATCTTAAATTGAAAGCGTACAAAATACAGCTTGTGCAACAACTGAAGCCTCGACCTTCCCAAGCGACATCGCTCCGCTCGATGGGCTCTTGAAAAGTTCCAAAAAGATCCGACGTTTTCGAGGCCAATTTTGTTCAGCGATGAGGCCCATTTCTGGCTCAATGGGTATGTAAACAAACAAAATTGCCGCATTTGGGACGAAGAGCAACCTGAGGAGATTCAAGAACTGCCACTTCATCCAGAGAATACAACGGTTTGGTGTGGTTTGTATGCCGGAAAAATCATCGGTCCATATTTCTTTAAAAATGATGCCGGTGCGAACGTAATGGCGACCTTTCTCGTGCCATGATAACCGACTATTTGATGCTTGAAATCGAAGACCGTTATCTCGGCGACATTTGGTTTCAGCAAGACGGCGCCACTTCCCACATATCGCATCAATCAATGGATTTATTGAGAGAACACTTCGGTGAGCACAATATTTCACGTTTTGGGCCGGTCGATTGGCCACCAAGATCGTGTGATATTACACCGTTAGACTTTTTTCTGTCCAAATCAATGTACTCAATTTCATGGCTCCCATGGCCATAGAGCCCCTACCGAAAATCTTTAAAGTGAAATAGTTAATTTCATAATGAAAGTGCATAAATACCATATAAATACTAATATCAAACTAATATTTATATTATAATATATAATAAGAATCGGGTTCACTTTTAGCAACCTGTCCGAAAATTACTTTGATACAATATAATGGTGTAGGGTATCATATTTTGACCGACTACAATATTCTTGTTTGTTAATATTGAATTATACCATTCGCTTAAGTACCCATCCCAACCTGTGTCCCTAAGATATATTGTTTTCGATATCTAAAAAAGATCTATTAAAAAATTTGTATCAAGGAATTTATTTCCAAACTATGACAGTTCTCATTAAAAGGGATTTTAAATTTAATTTTGGGACTTATTTTCGTAGAAGATTTAGGTATTTTCGTAAAATATGGAGATTTTTTTCATATTTATATCGTAAAATTTTTTTATAAACAAAAAAACTTTGGTTGAATTTTCATTTTATGAATCACTTAAAATTGTTAAGAAATGTATAAAAAATTTTATATATTTAAAAAATTTACAATTAAATCTTGTTACAAGAAATTTGCGAAAAATTTTGTTTCATAGAATATTTTTAGTAAATTTTTTTATGGAATTTTTCGATTAATTTTCCTTTTTTAGAAATTTTTTTGATAAAATTTCTTTTTATAGGAAATTTTTGATAAATATTGGCAACACTATACATTGGTGATATGGCGATTTGTTGGATTCTCTTTTCTTGAGATAAATAACACTGAACCAGCTATGTATTTAAAGGCAACATGCGTACTATGACCGTTTGTTCTTGTTATCCAACAAACAGTTGCAAATAGTGTCGTTTAAATCCATTAGAATAAAGTACATAATAAAGTTCAGAACCTCTGAAAAATGTTTAACTTGTTGTAAATTATATTAAATACAAATGCATATAGTGAAATAACATGCTGCTACAGAGAAAAATCACATTGCCTACATTATAGACATTCTTGATGACATTGTAAATCAGTTTTAAAAATTTGCAATACACCCTCAAAATTTTGAATTATGCTAAAAAAAAGTTATTTTTTGATAAATTCCGTATAAATACATTCCTAATTCTGTTATTCTTTTGTTGATTTTCTAACGTGTAGTTACAAATATTACACCTCCAACATATCAACATATTGTAACTACTTTAGTAGTTAAATACAATAAGAGAATTTATAATTCTCATTTAGTTTATATAAATTTAAACATAAATAATCGAGATTGGGTCAATATATTTAAACAGGAACCGAAGTACCGATCTTATTATATTTTGCTCTTAGAGATCAAAGTATCACCAGACACGAGCGAAATTCTTTCTTCCGAACCGTAGCCGAACCCATAATTAGCCGATCGAGAGACGAAGAATTTAGTATTAGTATTATTATTAGTATTATTTAGTAGTAGTATCATGGTAGTTAGCCAATTGAGAGCTAAATAATTTATCTTATCAGATTATATTTTTGAGGCCGAACCATGTAGTTAGCCGACAGAGAGCCGAAACATTTATTTCGTCGGATTGTATTTAATTTATATACTAACACATACGATTCAAGCTAGCCGATTGAGAGCCAAAGAATTTGTCTGATCGGCTTGTATTTTATGGACGAAAACTGTAGTTAGCCGACCAAGAGCCGTAGAATTTATCTTGTCGGATTGTATTCAGAATTTAGCACAGCTCATACGATCTTAAATTATGGTATTTTGGAAATTTTACACATATATTCAAAACTAAAACCCCTTGAAAAGTAAATTATGACAAATTTTGAGAGCAAAGCAAAAAATACTATCTCTATCAAATTAATACATAATAACAACACAAATTCTTTAAAAATGAAGTATTAATCAGGCACTAGGGCTGCCAGATTTTAATCCCAAATTTGGAGAATTTTTGTTCAGGAAAGGATGAAATTTTGGTTTGCGGATTGGAGAATTTGTTGAGGATATCTAAAATATTTTAGCGGTTTTTTCGAGAAATTATGTAATAATTGTATCTTTTGTTTAGTTAATAAAATTTGAATTTTTGACAAACGTATATGATTTTAATTTTTTGACTGAGTACAGCTGAATTATCGGCTGTTATTTTAAAAGTATATAGAGTTGCAGTTTTTTTTTCCTTTCTTATTTAAATAAGTGTCAAAAAGTGACTCAAAAGTAATACAAAATTTGAAGGATATTAATGATAAATTTCAGAAAGTTGATTGCATATTTTCATTTTTTCAGTAGAAAAGCAAAACTTGTCATTTGGCAATTTCTTAAGGATTTTATCAATGTTCGTTTCGAATTTGACTTTTTTGGAAATATGATATTTTCTTTGTAAAATATATGACATATAAATGTTTACTTACGTATTTTTGTAAACAAAAAACATCTTGAAAAATCTTATAATACTACTCCCAATTAAATAAGCTCCCCATAAAAAGAGCCTAACTAATATATATTTTCAAGGATTTTTTTCATTTTTATACATTAAGTATAAATAATATTATAACAAAGGTTTTACGCAAATATCTCCCCTGGCTACTAATATGGTAATATTAATAAAATCTATTGGCAAGAATTTCATCCATGTTGAAAAATTTCAATTCTAAAATTATGTATAGTACCAATTCTTTTGATTTACAAGATGGTGAATTTGAAATTTTATAGCTATATTATTTTTAAAAAACATGTGCAGTTATGTCAAAGTTTTCATCTAAAAATTATTTCTATAAAGAGAAAGCACAAATACTTCTTAAAAGCCAAAAATTTATTACTTAAATTGATAAAATGTCTACTTTTTTTAAATGTTGTGGTTGGCCAAAAAAAGTATCTGGCAACACTGACAGGCACCAAAACAAAATGCTTTTTGCACTATAAACAAGCGAAAAAAGACAGGCAGAAGTTTTTTAATTTGTTATTAACAGGGCAACCAAAATTATGTTTTCAAAAAAGTGCTTAAATTTTTTTTTTTAAATCGTAAAATATGCACTTAAAATTTAAAAAAATATATATATATGCTCTTAAAATATAATTTTTAGTAATTTATTCACTAAATTATCATCTATTCATGCTAAAAATATCTTAATTTTTATTAGCAATTGCTAAAAAATATTGTCTTTTTGCACTTACAAGTATTCAAAGCATGGCATCAGGAAATTATAAAATTTCTATCAATTTATAGGATGAAAATTATTATGGATTCTGATTTGAAAAACGTCTGCGACAGTAAAGGAAAATTTCACAAATTATGTAAAATATTCTATTAGGTGCAATATATATATATGTATATGTTCTATAGTGCAACATATGTGAAATAATACTCTTAAGTATAAAATATGACAAAAGACTACACGCAGAGAAAACACTTGGTTGCGGCATGTTCACCACATGTTTTAGTAGTTTTGCTTTATTCATCTTAATTATACTGTCTTCCTGATAAAGACGTTTCTGTTTATGTTTAATAATAATTAAATGGTTAACCTCAAGCAAAGTGTTAATATGGTTGACTACAAAAATATTATATTTGGAGAATATTTTTATCAAAAACAAAAATTTATAAACAATCAAAAATTTAGTTACTTCTGCAACCATTGGTGGAGCCAATATTTTTATTTATATTTTGTTTCGTACAACTATTAAATGTTTGTTTTTAAAAATGTTGTGTTTTTCTCAAAGATAGAGTGTTTGTTTTATAACATTTTTTGTTTTAAATAATTATTAAGTGTTTGTTTCAAAAACATATTTTTTTCTGCACAACTATTGGATACATATTTTTGTGAGCAAGCAATCAGTTTATATATATATATATATATATAAAAATTCGCGATAAAATGTTGAATATTTGTGAAAAAATTAAATTGAATTAAAATAAAAAAACATGGTTGAAATATAAAACCGTAAAGTGGCATTCTATATACATACTTCCGAGGATATTTATTTTTAGGTTACCATTAAATCTAATTTTATTGTATTTCAAAAGAAAATATAAAATTACCGATCTAAGTTCATATATAAACATTTTTATGTAAATAATTATTACTCTTTCTAATTAACGTATAAATCATAAAAATATAAATTAATTTTAATATTTTTTCTTTCTATTATTTTGTAAAATATGTAATAGACTCAATAAAAAATATAATTTCGAATTAATATGTGTTATTTAAACAAATACAAGACATGAAGCATATAATTTTTAGCCACATTATATTAAAAGGGGATTATAATATAATACAATAAAATTATAATATGAAAAAAAATGAGATAATAATATCATAAAATGAAAACATTATATAATTTAATGGAATTATAATATGATAAAATGGGATCAAAATATGAATAAATTCCACCAAAATGTGATAAATTTTATTATAATAAGATAAAGTCGAATCATAATACGATAAAGACACACTTTTATATTAAAAAATATAACATAATATGATCAAATATGCTCATAGTATTATAAAGCCAAATCATAAAATTATAAAACTGTACAAACATATGATAAAGTGGAATTATAATAATCATTAGCTTTACTCATTATAGCTTTAATCATATATCCAAATCATAATATGTTGCTCTTAGATTATAGTCACCACAACCATATTTTTTCTCTGCGTGTAAAATATGAAAAATATACTGTAACAAATCGATGCTAAAATTCTTAGAATTGTTTGAAAGGAATAAATAACTAACAGTTTGTTTCATTTGAAGCAGAGGAAAATTATGATTTTGCATATTTTTGGTTGCCCTGGTATTTATTTTTTCTGTTTTTTCGATTACTTTGCGAAAATAAAAATAAGAAACTAAATATTTGTATTGATAAAGTAAACAAACAAATAAATTATTTTATTTATCAAAATTAATAGTCATCATTTCGATTACACGCAGAGAAAAAATATAGTGGTAGTGACCATAGTCTAAGAGCAACAATGATTAAAACGTATGATCACAGCAAAAAATAGAAATGATTATAAGTAATAATTATTATGATTTCACTTTGTCATAATGTATCTGATTTCAAGGTTTGCTTTTTCATGTTATGATTATAGTTTTACATATAATTGAACAATTTTATTATTTTATTATACTACATTTCCATATTATGATTCCATTTTATCTTATTATTACCTCGTGTTACAATATAGTTATCCAACCTTATCATATTATTATTTCATTTTGTCATATTATTATTTCATCTTATCATATATTAATAAAAATTATTATTATTATTTTTATAAAATTTTTATTGAAAAATTATATATATATATTTATATCCGAATCATAATATATAATATTATATTTACTTATTATTACTTATCTTCATTTGTGCCACCATATGTGGTTCAAATGCAAGATTGTATAGCTAAACCTTGTCTATTTATTCATTTATAAACTATATGAGAATTATATTGAAGTTAGAAAACAAATATTAAAAAAATATATATTTAAAAATAAACAAGTATGGAAGTTTTCCATTAAGTTTTTGAAAAGGTTAAGTATTATATTTATTTGTAACATTTTATTGTTATAGGATAATATTAATATGGTTTAAAAACAGAATATGGTTTAAGAACAAGAAAAAGACTGTAAATATTTAATGGTTGCAGAAGTAATGGTATTTTTCATAATAAATAAATTTTGTTTTTGATAAAAATATTTTAAAACATATAATTTTTGCAGTTAATCATATTAAAATTATTATTGAGTGTAAACATTAAATGACAAAATTGTATGAAAATCGCTGTTATCACGAACACAGGGTTTATTAAAATTCAATAAAAATAACAATTAGAACATAATATTGTTGTAGTGATAAACCCGTAACCATGTTTTTTCTCTGAGTGTTATTAACAATTTAACAATAAAATAGATCACGTATAAAAAGCAGAAAAAAGCAAAATTACATAAAATAATTTCAAAAAAAAAAAAAAAATTAAATTAAAAGTAAACGAAATTTTATAATAAAAAGCAAATACTAAGGAAAAATTTTAGAACATGATCTAAAATCATTACTTCTTGAACTGTTGTAATCAGAATCAGGTGAGATTATTTAATTATATCCTTAGAGCTA
This sequence comes from Protocalliphora azurea, assembly GCA_932274085.1. NCBI lineage: Eukaryota > Metazoa > Arthropoda > Insecta > Diptera > Calliphoridae > Protocalliphora > Protocalliphora azurea. The sequence goes on along the minus strand of OW026522.1, from coordinate 142,803,212 downwards.
ATGGTATCTGTACCCATGGAGTAGAAGCTTATTGTGACTCTAAATTGATTTTAAGGAATGTTTTTCAAAACTAATGTTTATTAACTAATTATGTATGACTTCTACATCACTACTCTGACCATATGACTGTCTAGAACTTTTTAAGAAACTCGAATAAAAAAAAGATTTAAATTCCAAAAATAAAAATAAAACAAAAGAATTTAACAAAATTATATTGATTTAAAAATTGGGCTTTAACGCTTCTATAGAACCGGTTTTGAGTGTGAGAATATCGAACAAAAATAATTGATTAAAGAACTAGTTCTAGGACCGTTGCATAGAACGGCTACTGGCTAGGTAACACTTCTACAGAACTAGTTCTAGAGGTGACAATTTCAAACAAAAATCATTGGTCGTAACGTCAAATTAGAACGAGTACAGGCTATTTTAATGCGTTCTGGAATTAATGCTTTTTTTTTTTTTGGTATTTGGAACAAATTAGTAATAGAAGAGTGGCAATAATAATTATTTAATTTAAAACATTTATAGAAGATGCAGTTAAAATCCCGTTCATGAAATTTAAATTTATTAATTTAGAACTATCGAAGAAACGAAAAGTGATAATTAGCTAAGTTTATAATAAATTTATGTATATTAAAATTTTAAGAAACTGAACTTAATATTTATACATTTTTATTATTGAAGTGTTAAGTGATTAAAGAATTTCAATCATTTAAGGAAAAAATGTTTATTTAAAAAATATCGTTGTAAGTACAATTAATATTTTAATAGTTTTTATTTATTTGCTTTTGTTTATAAGTAACAATTTTAATCTGTTTATATTAATTTGTTATTTGTATGATTATTGTTATTTATTGTGAGGCGATTTATTTTGTATTGGATGTATTTTTAATCGTACCTTTTAGTTATATTTTTGTTTAATTTAATTTAATAAAAAAAAGAAAATTTTTTTTTTGCACTTTTATTTATTAATAAATTTAAATTTATTTAATTATTAATTTGTATTGTTGTTGTGCTTTGTTTATTTTTGTTTACGTTTTTTTATTATTGGAATTAATTCTGTGTCACCTATCTAAAGGCCAAACAACAAATACTTTGTGCCAGTTCGAAGAAGACTAAACGACGAATAAATAACTGAGTGACACAAGACAAAGCGAAAAAAAATTCTTGTTTGAGTACGAAAAGATCAATGCGGGCAGCAATAGATATATATGAGGGCAAAGAACGATTTGTTTTTGCATTCGGTTGTTTTTTAAATGGCAGTATTGCCAAGTCCATGAATGAAAAAAGAATTTTAGAAAGATATCTTGATTTATATTTTAAATAAATATTTTTGTAAAATTTAATCTGAACTGATTTTAAAATTAATTAATTAATTAAATAAAAAGCACAATGGTACCAACCTCATAATAAGTGGTATTAAATATAGAAGTTCTAAATGAATGGTTCCAACTGTTAGAACATCTGGAAAATTAATTGGGGCTGGATTTACAAAATATGGATTTCTATGAAAAATTTTAACACAGTAAAAAATTTTTGAAAAATATATTCTCGTTATTGAGATTAAAAAAATATAATTTAAATACTCACTCTTAAAAATAAACGTACAAAAGAAAAACGAAACTGAAAAAAAGAAACAAAATATATTAATAAAAAAACAACTAATAAAAATTTTGGCGTAAATCAAGATTACCATCACACTTGATTTTTAAATAATTTTGATAATGATTCAGTAACATTTTTATTTGTGATTAAAGCAATGTAAAAAATTTTGCCCGCTCGCTCTTAGTTTACGAGTTATGGGTACTTGAAGTTATAATATAAAAATGCAATTTTCTTCTTATTCCTGTAATGAATATGAACAATATGGGTATCATTGGAACCACATTAACCCATTGCGAGCCAAAATGATATTTTATTATTTTATGTACTGACTTTTTTTTACAAAAGTACCGTTATCTCAAAAATATATCGATATAACGGTACTCTCCTATACATCAAATCATTTAGAGAACATTTCAAGCTTTCATATGATCCCCATGTCACACTCCTAGCCCATTAAATAACACTTTATAGCACTTTAAAAATTTCATTTCATTACAGGAAGAAGGAGAAAATTGCATTTTTATATTATTACTTCAAGTACCCATAATTCGAAAACTAAGAGAGAGCAGAGAAAAATTTTTATGTAACTTTTTTTAACCAAAAATAGTGCTTTTGTCGAAAATAAAATTTGTTAAAAAATCAACTGTGACGGTAATCTTGATTTGTTCCAAAATTTTAACTTGTAAATATTAAATAAATTGTATACGTAATTTTTTATTTTTTTTTATTTGTTAGACGATAAATTGTTTATTATTTTTTTAATTACTGATGGCAATCTTGAATGATATCCCATTGTTTTATTTATTCTTAACATGCGAATATTAAATTTTGCTTGAGCAAAAATTCCGAAATACAAAAGAATCAAACAATAATCAAATTGCACCCTATTATAGGTAAAAATGAAATACCAAGAAATTTGAATATGAATTTTGTAAATAAATAAATTCATACTTCACATACACATCAAATTAACAACAAATAAATTAAAAAAACAAATTAAAAAAGGAAATAAAGTAATGGAAATATATATGTTTTAGAAGAATATAGTTTAGTAACCCATCACCAGAATTATAATCAGGGACCGAAGGATCCTATAATATTTAATTTGAAACCAGCCAGAAAGTTTGCATTTCTACTACTTAAACTCCCGCACTTACCCAAATAACCAGCTGTAGGGAACCCTTATTATAAAAACTTTTTGATTACATTTTAGTACATAGTACATACTCGTTTAATTATTACACTCATATGCATTTTGCATTCAAATGAGTGAATTTATTATCTAGCTCTCTTAAATGCATGGTACAAATAATGACGTAATATCGCTGTCCCAGCTGATTATATGTTTTGATTTGTTAAACTGTCAAACTCCATATAAAATTATAAATTTTTCTCTCTCTCTCAGTAATTTGTTTGAACTTCAAAACTCCATGTATAAAAAATTTGGTTTAAAAATCCCCTCCGAACTGCTGTTATCTTGTTAAATCTGCCTTGCCCAAAAGTATACCGGTTTTTTATTTCGTTTTTTGCTTGCTTATAACTGGGATGTCAAAATTAGTGCAATTGTACTTTTTTTTGGTACATTTGTATACTGAAAAGTACAATGTTACACCAATATCCAATTTGGTACAATTTAAATTTGTTACTAATTTTTTGTTTTTATAAAGGTGCTACAAAAAATCTTGTTCGGTTATGTGAAACGAAATTTTAACTTTAATTGTAAAAATATTTTGAAAAATCTCAAATTAGTTTAGACAAAGCACTATGATTATACTTGATACCCAGTCTCAGCTTTTTACTTTAAAATACAATTCTCGTAACAGGGTCTCATAGACTCTTTAATATTTGAAAATATAATTTCATCAATAATTTTTAATTGTTTAGTAAAAACTACGAAGAGATTAAGAAGGATATTTATGATAGGATTGAGGAAGAAATAAAACGGAATTACAAATTGTTATCAAAATGTATATAAATACCAGTATAATTCATCAAAAGTTTAAAAGTTAAATAATACTAGCTGTGTTTTTTTTTTTTTTTTTTTTTTTTGCTGCCGCTAACTATTTGCAATACAAATGACATTAACCCGATTTGGGAGCAATTTATACTTATTTGAAAATTGCACTACTAAATTTACACCTTGTTATATATAAAATTTTACAAATTTTTTATTTGATTTTAATTTTATTTTTATATTTTTCATTTCTAATCATTCTTATTCATAATTGTATTTTTATTCATAAATTGGGAGCATATTTATCGACGTTAAAGTTAACATGTAATTCTGCACATTAACTCCTAACGTATACTTATTTAATTTTGTATGAAATAGCTTATGAATGTTACCAACAAAACACAGCTACTATTTTCTTTATGTCGATGAAAATAATTTGAAAATATTAAGTTAATTTCGGGAGCTCTACGGCATTTCTTAACTTCAAGTGATAATTTTATAATAATTTTTCTCTTTTGGTACAACTATGGCAAAAAAATAGTAAAATTTTAACAGCTGTTTAGTACAATTTAAAAATTTCAATTGACATCACTGGCTTATAGCTCCAGAGAGAAAATTTGGACAAATGAAAAAATTCTCTTTTAGTTGATTAAAGATGATTAAAATAAATTTGTGTGTATCTTGTTTAAATTAAGAGTTCGACAAAAGTTAATTTTATTTTTATTCAATTAACATGCAAATTAAAATACAATAGTTAATGCACCGGAAGAAATTGCAGAATAAAGAAATATATATAAATTAACAATGAAGATAAAGTAAAATTATGATAGGGAACTACTAAAAGCATATTGTCACGTGATTAGTGTTTACACAAAATAAATAAATAAATTTTTAAATTATGACAAATTTAATTTTACAGAAAATTTTCTATAAATCTCTTTTATAGGAAACTTTCAATAAATTTCTTTATTATAGAAAATTTTCGTTAAATTTTCTTCTATAGAAAACTTCGTTAACTTTTCTTTCTATAGAAAATTTTCGACAAATTTCCTTTTTATGGAAAATTTTCGCTAAATTTTCTCTTTATAGTTAAATTTTGTTTCTATAAGTATTTGTTTTTCTTTTTAATTTTTTTCTGTTGATATCTTTTTAACATTTTTTCTAAAGAAAATTTTCGTTAAATTTTCTTTTTATAAAAAATTTTCGTAAAATTTTTTTTCTTATAGAAAAATTTCGCTAAATTTTCTTTTTTTTTTAATTTTTTTCTGTTGATAACTTTTTAACATTTTTTTGTTTATAGAAAATTTTCGTTGTTTTCTTTTTATAAAGAAATTTTTGTTAAATTTTCTTTTTATAAAAGTTTCATTAAATTTCCTTTTAATTGAAAATTTTCGTTAAATTATCTTTTTATAGAAAATTTTCGTTAAATTTTCTTTTTATAGAAAATTTTCGTTAAATTTTCTTTTTATAGAAAATTTTCGTTAAATTTTCTTTTTATAGAAAATTTTCGTTAAATTTTCTTTCTAGGAAAAAGTTTCGTTAAATTTTATTTCTAGAGAAAATTTTCGCTAAATTTTCTTTTTATAGACGTTTGGTTAAATTACCTTTTAATAGAAAATTTTCGTTAAATATTCTTTTTATAGAAAATTTTCGTAAAATTTGTTTTATGGCAAATAGTTGTAAAATTTTTTTTATAGAAAATTTTCGCTAAATTTTCTCTTTATAGTTAAATTTTCTTTCTATTAATATTTTTTTTTTAATTTTTTTCTATTGATAACTTTTTAACATTTTTTCTATAGAAAATTTTCGTTAAATTTTCTTTTTATAAAAAATTTTCGTAAAATTAATTTTATGGAAAATTGTTGTAAAATTTTTCTTATAGAAAATTTTCACTAAATTTTCTTTTTATAAATATCTTTTTTTAATTTTTTTTCGTTGATAACTTTTTAACATTTTTTTAAAGAAAATTTTCGTTGTTTTCTTTTTATAAAGAAATTTTTGTTAAATTTTCTTTTTATAAAAGTTTCATTAAATTTCCTTTTAATAGAAAATTTTCGTTAAATTTTCTTTTTATAGAAAATTTTCGATAAATTTTCTTTTTATAGTTAAATTTTCTTTCTATAAATATTTTTTTTTTTTTTAATTTTTTCTGTTGATAACTTTTCAACTTTTTAAACTTTTTAAAATTTTTTTTATAAAAACGTTTCATTAAATTTCCTTTTAATAGAAAATTTTCGTTAAATTTTCTTTTTATAAAAAAGTGACAAGTTTTCCATTAATGGTAATAACGTGTGTAAAAAGTAACAAATGACATGTTCAAATGTCATCAGTTTAAACTAAAATCTCATATCAACATTCAGACAAGCAGTCAATGGATGGAATCCTCATCGTCATCATCATCTACATCATTCACTCTTGTTCTCATTTCGCTTGAAATTATGCTGATTACGTCTCCTTTACACATGCATCTATGATGTCGATGAGGCAGATAATTTATGCAACACAAAAGCCAAAAGATGACGATGATGAAAACTAACACCTCAATGCAAGTTCATCTTTTGTTGTTGTTGCTTGCTGTTCAATGTTATTATTGTACGTTTGCAACATTTATGCAATCATAATGCAAATTATGCAAAATTGACAGAAACGTACAATCACACACACACTTACATCTCTCTGTATTTGGAAAATGTGCTTATGTATGGAAAATATTAATAATAAGCATATAAACAACACTAACTCATATTCATATCCATATATAGGCAAACATGTAAAATTCTTGGTATAGTAATATGTGTTGCATACATTTAGGAATCACTAGTTAACTAAAGTTTAGTTAAACAGCTGTCTTTTACTTTACTATACATTCATTCATTCATTTATCTCTTTCTCTCTTTGTATTCATTCGATACTTGAACTGATGTTGATGTTTTTATAATTTTGTATATATTTAAATAAGCTTATGTATGTGTGTGTACCTGTGTATTTATGTGTCTATTGTTTTCACTAAAAGTCACGCTTTCCAACTCAATATTAGTTTCATTAATATTCAATGTTGTAGAAATTTTACCAAATAGATCGATTTTGAATTATGAAATTCATGCATTTCTTTGTTTCTCATTATAGACGTTGTTGTATGTAATGTATAGAATTCATATTTCTAATTTTAATTATTTGCATTACTAAACTACAATCATTAAATTTTAAATTTTGATTTTGATTTTATTATTTTAAGGATTGAATTCAAATGTTTAAAGAGAAATTGACTTTAAATTACAACTATTTAGTTGAAATGACAATTAATATAAAATTGCTCAACTAGAAAATGTTTACTGACCTATAATTATATTCAAGATTTAAGATTGTTTTTTTTTTCAAGCAATTAGCGTACATATAATCATTTTTCTCTTTCAGGATGTCGTATTAAGTATCAAAATAACAAATTTTATTTTTTCTTTTAACTGTTTCATTAATTTATAATAACAAAAAAAAAAAAAAAAATGAAATAAAAATACTTTTAAAATTAAATTGAAATAACATCTAATATTACAACACATACTTCAAGGAGTAAAAACAACAACACAACAAAACAAAAAATTCTTTGCATACTTTCAGGCTTAAAATAATTTAAAAATTTGTTTTAAAATTGATTATATGTTTTACATTTTCTTCCTTTCCTGCTCATTTTTTGTTTTGTTTTTTGTGTTTTATTAAAAACACACATACATAAATTCACACATGCCTGACTGCACAGACATTCATACTGACACACTGAAAATCTTAAAAAATTAAAGACAAAATTTGTTTTAAGAAATCTTTAGAGAAGAAAAATTAAACAAAAAAGAAGGTAAACACAAAAAGAGTACACGCTGAGAAAAAAACATGGTTGCGGCATCGTAACGTTATGTTTTTATATTTATTTTTCATTAATTTAAATAATACTGCATTCACGATAACATTTTTGTTTCAGTTCTAAAATTTAATGGTTACTCTCACTCAAAATTTTAACATGGTTGACTGCAATAATAATATGTTTTTAAATGTTTTTATCAGAAATTAAATGTCACCAAAAATTATATTTATTTCCAACTCATATTTTGCTTTGTACAACTGTTGAATGTTTGTTTTTTGAACATGTTACGTTTTCCTCAAATATAGAATATTTGCTTTTAGACTATGTTTTCTTTCCCACAAGTATTGAATGTTTGCTTTTAAAACATATTATTTTCTACACAACTATTGAATAAACATATCAGTTGTGTTTATATATTTATTCAAAATTTATGATAAAATGCTGAATATTTGTGAAAAATAAGAGCGAATAAAATGCAAATGAAAAAGATAAACAATTAGGTGGTACTCGTATTATAGTGAGTTCATAAAATGACAAAATGGGATCATAATATAACGAAATACAATTGAAATATGATAAAATGGTATCAAAATATGATAAAAGGGAATCGCGATATGATAAAAGGGAATCGCGATATGATAAAAGGGAATCACGAAATGATAAAAGCACTCTATAATACGATCAAATGGGTTTATAGTATGATAGAGTCGAATCATTACATGATAAAATCGCAAAAAATATTATAAAAGAAGTTCATAATATTATATAATCGAATCATTACATGATAAAACCGAACCGAGTTATGATAAAATGGAATAATAATAATAATTATTAACAAAAATAGGAATTCTTAACTGTAGTCATGTATTCCAATCATAAAATGTTCCTCTTAGATTATGGTCACCTGAACTATATTTTTTCTCTGCGTGTAGGAGTATAACATAAAAAATTATTTTACAAATTAATTGTCTGATGAATTGTAAACAAAATGAACAAACATACACACGTAACCAAACAATTATACTCGTAAACATTACTTCAATGGGGAAATATCTTTAAAATTTAAAAGATTTATTTGTTTGCAGGCAAATGTTTACTTAAATATTTTATTCTATAAATTTTATTTTAAAAATTTTTAGGAAATTTTAAAAAGCATATATTTAATTAGTAAAACATTTTATTTCTATTCCCCTAGATGGCTTTAGCAATTTATTGCAAATTTATTTTTTTTTTTCTTGTTTGCAAATAATATTTGCCACGAAAATCTTATTTGAGTAAAGAAAAAAAAAATATCTACAATAACTTTAAATCGAAAAACTTTTTGTATTTTAACAAAAATATATTTCAATTAATTAAATTGAAAATATCTACTTCATATTTAGCTTTGCCTTGTGTTTCTTCTTCTTTTTCTTCTGTACGTTAGCCGCAAATACTGCAGCCAGTCAAGCAGTCAACCAAAAAATAAACTCTACTGGTAGGCCACAAAAAAAAAAAACAAATAAGAAAGCTATAGACAGTCAAGCCCGACCATATGATGTGTATGTGAATAAAAATTAATTCGGGGTCTTATATTAGACCTGTGAACCGATACTTTTAGTAACTGTAAAATAAAAAATATGGATACAGAATATTACGTTAATACTAATATTTACATGAATTTATGCACTTTAGGGTGATTCCCGAAAGTGGGCTTATATGGAAACTTTGCCAAATGATGGAGCTGCGATTTATACTCATATAAAATTTATATATGTCGAATATTAACTTGATATTTAAAGCTATTTTTGAAAGACGGGTTTATATGGGAGCTATGGTCAATTATGGACCGATTTTCATGAATAAGATTAATACTTATACTTCCCTACACCGAATTTCATTATTAAGCATTTATGTTCGTTAAACATTTATTCCGGGAGGATATTTGTATGGATGCTAGGTCAAATAATGGACCGATCATAACCAATTTCTATAGGATTCATCATTGTGATAAAATAATTGTTAGTGTCAAATTTCGTCAAGATATTTCTAAAATTGCGACCTGTACTTTGTTCTCAAGGTTTATATAGACAGACAGACAGCCAGCCGACTATATGGACGGACGGACATCGTTAAATCGACTCAGAAAGAGAGTCTGAGTCGAATGGTATACTTTAAAGTGGAAGCCCAAAGATTTTTTTCTGTACGTTACAAACATCAGCACAAACGCATAATACCCCAACCACCTATGGTGGTGTAGAGTATAATGAAAAATACAAAGAGAAATAAAAAAATTCCAACAAATATTTATTAAGTAAAATTACTTAAACAACAATAAAATTGCACAATGAAACTCAGAGAAGAAGTTTGTAAAACAAAATTTTAAGTAAAATTGTGAAAGTCTGGAATATTAATTTCGCAAATTCCTTAGATTAGTTTAGGTTGTAACGGCTATTAAATCGACGAAATCTAAATTCACTTAGGCCAACAATTGAGCTTATTATGATATCGTCAGTACAGAGCTGAAACACCACGAACTTTCCTGAATTTTTAAAAACATCCAAACTACCCAGATCGTTAAGAAGCGTATTTTTTCTTCCGACAGAGTCGGACATGACCAAAGAAGGTGAATGACTGACTCCTTATATATGCCTACAAATAAGACAGTGACCCGAAAAATTGGCCACCAACAGAGAGAGAGAGATTTTATGTCTCGAGAGAGACGGTGATATTCTAGATCTAAGCTATATCTGAAGACTTCTGGCATTTAAGCCAATAATTGGGCTATTGTGGTATCATAAGTATACAACTAATTCTATACCACGAACCTTCCTGAACCTCCCTGAATATTAATAAGTTCAAAATTCGCTTAACATCCAGTCTACTCAGACCGTCAAGACCATCAAAAAAAGGGTTGACTTTTTCTCTCCGAACTTCTGGACCTAAGCAAAAAGGTTATTCAACTTAGGTGAATGACAGGCTCCTCCTGTAAGCCTAGTGAACCGAAATAATGGCCACCAATAGAGAGAGTTCATCTTTCGAGAGAAACGATGAAATTCTAAATCGGTTAGTTATGTTAGTTATTGCAACTTAGCAAGTGTTCCAAGTTCTGCAAAGGTCGTTTACCTCTCGATGAGTTAGTTCCTTAAAATACTTCTTGCTTATAACCATTGGTATACCTATATTCTTCTAACTCGGAAGGATCAGTATAATAATACCTTCACTGTCGATCTCATCTGCTAATCAATTACCCTATATGTCACAGTGTACCGGCAATCAAATTAAGTGTAGATTGTACTACTGGTAAATCTTGTCCAGAGACCTGCTGTAGTTTCAGACTACTCTGGATGACAAAGTATTGGTATTAAAGGCCTTGATAACCGCTTAGCTATCCTAGTAGATATTAATGTCCTTACCATCAAGGAATCGTGTGACGTCATGTTAGCCATTACTACTACTTGGAAGATGCTGCAATGGTCGGGTAGGCGGAAGGATAGGCAGAAATCAAGTTCTCTACAGTAAGCATATCGACTCCTCCACCAAGTAGACATAAATTTCTGGGAGGATACCAATTAGACAACCTCTGTGAGATATCTGACACTAGACTCAGTGACATCATTAAATATCTCAATGCTATAGGCTGGATCTAATTAATTTATGTTCTCATTGTTCTTCCCTAAACTTCTATCTCATTACAGACCCAATACAACTCATTCACCTGGCGAGTGGTTCCATCAAAACGGATTCTGACGAGTCTAATTGATTGCCCGTAAAGTTATGGGCTACCACGTAAACCAACCAATCTCCACCAAGTTTAGAGGCGCTAGTGAAAAGGTTTATCACATCCCTGTTCTAGATTTCTCTGCACGTTCAGCAGTGGTTACCAAGGATTGAGAAACCAGCTACGCAACAGGAAATCGGAACAATATGATCCATTTATTCCCATGTAAATTTACCTCCATAAAGCAAAGAATAGTATACGAGCACGGAATTCCTCCACTATCAAATTTTTTTAGCCTGATATGCATGAACGCTGACCAAAGTTTCTACGTCGTCTGCATTAGCTACCACTTTCTTTGGAAGATTCCACCATTTCAGAATGCTTCCCTGATGCGTTAATCTCCTCACTCAACTTTCGATCGTTAATTGGTCCGTGAGATTCAACATTGGCGGTCCTATACCCAGACTAGCAAATTTCCTTACAACGAATTCATTAGTGATTAATCATATTTATGACTAAAATTGTTTTTTTTATTTTTTAAAAGAAAATTGTCAGAAATCTTTAATTGTCCATAACTTTGTAAATAAGCCTTTAAATAGAAAAAGTCTTCAGTTTCTGATCACTCATAACTCTGAACAAAAATCGAGTATAAAAGGGGAAAATTCTAAGAAAAATCTTGGATTGTCCGCACCTTTGTAAAAGAGCATTTGTTTATGATCACCCACATTTCGGACCAAAAATCTATTTTATTTATTTATAAGTTTGGAACCTCGCTTTGTGGTCACTAATATTTCTGACCAAAAATAAACTTTTCATAAAATATTCAAAAAAATGTATAATCATCCATAAATTGGCACATGAGCCCTTGAATGGCAAAAGGCCTCAATTTATAATCACTCATATTTCAGAAAAAATTATAATTTTCATAATATAATTCAAAAAAATGTTCAGTTTATAAATAAGTCTATAAGTGGAAAAAAGTGTCGTTTTGTGATCCTCATATTTCCGGCTAAAAAGTGATTTTTTATATGAAAAACCTAAAAACATATTTTAAAGCTAAATTAAATTCTGTCATCACTCATATTTCCTTTCATCTTTTTGGAAAATACCTTTAAATCGATTTTATAACTATACCAGGGAAATTAGAGAAAAAGAGGAAAATCTACATCCATTAGGGTATAACTTTTCTTTGAACGTCAACATACCATAGCACCACCTTATACCCAATAAAAACTTAAATAATTTAACAGAAAATGTAAACTTTTTTATACCAAAATAATAATTTCTATATAAAAATTTCGCCGCGATTGGTGCGTGAACATTTTTAATGATCGCAAAAAATTAATATCATATTATTTTATAACTTTCCATGTTCAACGAGACCTTGCTATGATATTTTGGATATTTTTAAAAATTGTAAAAAGTTATAACCCAAATATTCATATTTCCTATTAAAAATTTACTATTATGTAAAAAATCTATACATCAACTAGGCAGCTAAACCGGAGCAAAACGGCTATGTGATCAGCGGGAAACCAAAAATATGCTCTAAAAAGTGTCTTATGTGCTTTAAAAATCGAATAATATGCCCTCAAAATTAAAAAATGGTCTCAAAAAAAAAAAAAATATATTTTTGCTTTCTAAATTTAAATTATTAACCATTCTTGATAAAAATAATTTGATATTTATTAAAAATTGTTGAAAGAAATTTCTTTATGCACTTAAAAATATACAAAGCTAATAGTTATAGTAGGCATATCTGTTACTTGTGAATATGAAAAAAAAGAAAATACTTTTTATTTTATTTCCATTTTTTATTTGTAATTTAAAATATCTGCTAATCAATTTTTCAGTTATTAAATTAAAACATTAAGGATTTCTATTTATACTAAGTCAAATGAATTTTTATATAATAGTGTATCTTATTAAACAAAATAAATAAAAACGAAAAAAGAAATAGTTGGTCAAGACCGACTATACGATAATCTACACCATTGTGTATGAGCATAAAAATTCAGAAAGGGGACTTATATTACACCTGTGCCCAAATTTACTAAATGTAAAATCAAATATACAAATACAGAATAATGCGTCGATACAAATATCTAGATGATTTTATGCACTTTAGAACGATTCCTGGAAGTGGGTTTATATGGGAGCTATGGTAAATTAAGAACCGATTCTCATAAAATTTGGCACTGTTGCTTCTACTTACATAAAACATGTTTGTGTCGAATATTGACTTGATAATAACATTCTTATTTGATTTATGCACGTTAAAGTGATTTTCGGAAGAGGGGTTTATATGGGAAATATGGTCAATTATGGTCCGATCTTTATATAATTTGGTACAAAGATTTATACTTGTACAGAACTTCTTTGCACCAAATTTCATTAATATTCTTATTTTTAAGAATTTTTTTAGTTTTTAAACTCTATTGCGGGGGGATATTTGTTTGGGGGCTAGGTGAAATAATGGACCGATCACAACCAATTTCAATTTCGTTCTTGTATCGTAAAAGTGCCGCGTGCTAAATTTCATTGAATTATCTTTAAAATTGTGACGTGTAATTTGTGCACAAGGTTTTACATGGGCAGCCAGCCAGACGGACGGACGGACATCGTTAGATCGATTTAAAAAGTGATTTTGAGTCGATTGGTATACTTTAAGGTGTCTGTTAGATAAATTTTTCTATGCGTTACAAACATCAGCACAAACGCATAATACCCCAACCACCTATAGTGTTGTAGAGTATAAAAAGAAAAAATATTTTATTTAATCAAAAGTAAAACATATTTTTTTTTACAAGGGGTTAACCAAATTTTTTAAAAATGTTTGAATAAAAAAATTCATATAATTTTTTTCAATTTCAATTATTTAAGTTAAAAAAATAACGTATCGATTGTTTCAGAAGTTTTCTCAGCAAATAATATTCCTTGTGGTTTCTCCGGCTGTTTAAAAAACTCTGTACAGGAGAATCTAACTAAAGTCGAATAAATAACGAGTCCAGTAGTCATTAAAATAATGTTATTTAAACGTATTAAATATTAAAAAGATTAAATTAAAAGATTATTAAAAAGATATTATTTATTTTAAAATTATTCAAACAATTTTATGTTAAATAAAAATATTCAAAAAATTTTCTTTGAATAAAAAAAATAAATAAATATTTCAACAGATTTTATTTAATTTTTAAATAGGAAATAAAATAAAAGAGTAATTGTCAAAGAATACAAAGAATGGAAGGCTTGTCAAAAAAATCTAATTCTGTTGTTAGAAAAAAAACCTGACTTTAAGATTGCGTTAGTAAAATTTTATTTATATGTATTAGTGCTGAAATCATACATAGTTGATCAAAATATTATTAAAAAATTATTAAATATAATTAAATAAAACTTTCATAAATTTTCAACTTTTGATGCGGATTACATCCACAAATATAAATATAATTATTATTATTATTATTACATTGGCCTTTTGTTCATGAATATGAAAATAATTTAAAATTGTTTTATATTTTGTTTTATGTTTAATACCATAAGTAGAAACTTTGTTCGTTCAATTTAAATTTCAACATAGAAAAAAAGAAATGTCGAAAATATAAAAAAAAAAAATATTTTATTTTCGGTTTGTGGAAAATATTCATGTTACAGGAGTTAAAATGCAATAAATGTGCGTGAAAAAATAATAGCTAGTAATTTTCCTTAAATTTTAAAGGAGTTTTGTTTATTTTGCCTTGTTTTTCTCTCTCACAAGTGTGTTGAACTTATACAAAATTTATTTTCAAATTATAAAAAGCCTTTGGAATTTGATTTAAATTTTATAAATGTATATAGGCCATTATCAAATATTTTTGATTTTTGGCCTTAAAAAATATTATTTTTTTCTATTATTAAATTCTCAAACTCAATAATTTTTTTTAAATGAAATCGGATCTATCACAAAATTCGTAAATTCTAATACTTGAATTCGTAAGTATTTAATAGAAGAAAAAACTTTTTTCTGTATTAAAATAATTATACTACACGCAGAGAAAAAATATAGTTGTAGTGAACATAATATAAGAGCAACAAATAGAAATGATTATAAATAATAATTATTATAATTCCATTTTGTCATATTGCGTCCGATTTTATAGTTAGTTTTTTCATGTTATGATTCTAGTTTTACATGTAATTGAACAATCTCACTACATCATTATCCCATTCTATCAGATTATGATTTGATATTATTACATTAACATTATAACTATTATACCACATTGTCATATTATTATTCCATTTTATAATATTATAATGCCATTCTTCATATTATTATTTTATTTTATCATATTATTCTCCCATGTTATCATATAGTTATCCAATCTAATCATATTATTATTTAATTTTGTCATATTATTCAATTTTATCATATATTAAAATAAAGCGTATTAAAAAAAATATTTTTATAAATCTTTTATTGAAAATAATAGAGAAAAAAGTTTTTATTAATAAAAAAAATATATATTTACATATTATTTGTTCAATAATTATATTCGTTTGTACCGCCATATGTGGTTCATATGATATCTAAATTGAACCACACCGAGTAAACCAAACCTTATCTATTTATAATTATTCACATATAAACTAAATGAGAATTACAATGAAGTTGGAAAACAACCATTAAAAAGAAAATATATTTAAAAACAAACAAGTATTGAATTTTTCCAATATATTTGTGAAACATTTTATTTTCATGGGAATTAGAATATTATTATGGTTTAAAAACAGAATGTGGTTTAAGAACAAGAAGAAAAAAGACTGAAAATATTTCATGGTTGTAGAAATAATGATATCTTTCATATTAATAAAATTCTTTTTCTGGTAAAGATATTTAAAAACATATAATTTTTGCAGTCAACCATATTAAAATTTTTATTGAGTATAAACATTTAATGAAAAAAAAAAAAATTAAACAAAGCCATTGTTATGATAAACACAGAGTTATTCAAATTTAAGAAAATTTGCAATGAGAACATAATATTTTTAATTTAAAATGATGAAAAATCATTAAAAAAAATTGAGTAATTTTTCATATGAAACAAAACGAATTTTCATTAGATTATTTTACTGGCAGCCATTCTATAATTTATTTATAAATTTATTATAAAATCTTAAAAAAATCAGAAGCTAATGAAAACGTAAAAAAATAGTTTTAAAACTAAAAAAATAGCTTTTTTCTGGCTTTCTCTTTTAAGATAATTAGCTTTTTTTGGTCTTTTTTAAAGTTCAATTTCAAATAAAATAAACTAATTTATATCTAAAAATATAAATGGAATGAATATAAAAATAATTTATTTTTAAGAAATATTTTGAATTAATATAATCACAATGAACAGCTATGATATCAGCTAATTACAAAATTTCACCTATTTGTAGCATGAAAATTATCAGTGAATCGAATTTGAAAAACGTATATAACAGTAAAACGAACATTTTATTAAAGGCAAATTATGTAGAAATTCTATTGGGTGCAAAATATGCAATATATATCTCTAAAGTACAAAATGCGCAAAATTATGCTCTTAAGTATAAAATATGTTAAAATATGCCAATAAAATTGCTAAGATGTGCTGCAAAATAAGCATTTTGTAAAGAAATGTAACAAAATGTGCTTCTAAGCCTAAAATATGTAAAAATGTGCTGCTAAGTTTAAAATATGCAAAAAAAATTTATGACAAAATTCTTAAAATTGTCTGAAACAATTCAAATAACTAACAGTTTGGTCTAAACTAAATATAAAATAAACCAAAAATAAACTAAACTAAAATAAAAAATAACTAAATGTCTGGTTAACTTTTGGTTGCCCTGGTGATGTATTTCCAACCAGAAATTTTTATTTATTGCAGAAATATTTATATACTTGAACTAATTAAACAACAGCTTACAATTATGGCTTTTAAACATTTGAATCTACTCAAGAATTTTTATTTACAGAGTCTTTTTCAAACCTTTAAAAAACTCGCAATTTATTTAATCACTAAAGGTTGTTATATTTATCTTCCATTACATTCATTTTAATGTTGCTTTTACAACCTCGTATTATTTTCAATTTAAAAACTACAAATAACAAAAACAGCAACAGAAATAGCACCAGTTGACACAAATGACACAATAAAAGACTTAATTCTTTATTTTTTGCACAAAATAAATAAGTAGCATTAAAAAAAAAAGAAAAAAAAAATAGATAGAAAAATAAATTTTATATTTGTTTTATTTTATTGCCAAAAGCCAAACAGCAGTAACCACAGAAAACAAAGATTACAACATGTATTTGTATTTGTTACTTGTTAGGTGGATTTGTTATGTCAATTGTAGCTGTAGTGGTAGTAGTTACTGGTAGCAACTACAAGCTTTACAGGAAACTAAACTCGTTTCCTTAGAAAATGAACTTTGTAAGAATTTCTAGTGTCAACAATTGAGTGTGAAATGTTAAACGTTTCCTCAAAGATCTTTTCCGTTTTTTTTTTTTTTTTTTACTTTTGGACATGTTTTGGGAACTTATTTTTATTTCTTTGTATGTTATTTACTAGGAGAGCTTTAATGCATTTCTTAAATTTTTCACAATTCATATAATTTGAAAAATATACATTGTCAATTTTTCACTCTGCAACATCTGCTTTTATAATAAAATTTTCCCTTATTATTGAACCATAAAATTATACATTCTATACTTCCTTTATCCCGCCTAAAATCCTATAATCATATTTAAAAATATTTAATTATATTTACTTATTTTGTTTTTACTTAATTATATTTTTTTGTAGTTTATTTTTACTTTTTATTTTCATACTCTTCTCTTTATTCTATTTTATGGCCATACAAGCTTGTCACTTACAACATGCAATTAATTCTCAACAAATAGTTTATGTTTGCAATAATTTATAAAGTAAAAGAGCTTGTGAGTAAATTAGTGTATGTGTATGTGTGTGTGTGTGTTTTATATTCATACTTTTGCAATTATATTCAATAGAACAGTTAACATCACCACTTCCGCCAAATAACCAGAACAACAAGTGTGCTTGGACGTGTGCGTGGCTATGTGTTGAACACATAAATGTTTATCATGCTGACATTATAATGGACTATCACGTTCTAATGCCAAACCGCGTAAAATACAGACTCTCACAAACACACATTCTTACATAATTTTACAATAATACCAACATATATCTCAATAACATAACAAATAGTCGTTGCAAAATGATAATGAAAAAAGAAATTCATTTAGTCAATAGACTCTACACAAATTGGCAAACAACTAAAAATGTGAAAAAAATATATAAATAATGGGTGAGAAGAAATTAATTTACATTTCATAAAAATACAAGTTGAAGTAAAATTTAGTACTTTTTGGGAATATCGGATATTACTAGAAATTTATTATTTAACTCTGTTTTTTAATGCTCTAATTACTTATATTAAACCTTATTGCATATTCTATTATATTCCCGTCTGTCTGTAGGAAATATTCTCACGTCCATACTAATAAACCCAATTAAATCAAATTCCCCCAAATTTTTCCCATGTTTTCCTAACCAGTTAACAAAAATAAATCAATTAAAATGGTTCAGTATAAAAAAAGTTATAAAGCAAAATCTGGACCAACCTTTAAAAAATGTTGATTTTTCTTTTTTTTTATATATAATTAGCATAGATTAATAACTAGATATTTATGTGAGAGAAAAAAAACTGATTCAATTGTCAAAAACCTAATCCATGCAACAAGAAGATACATTTAGTCGCATATATTTTGTTTTTGTGTTTTGAAAAAAATTAATAAATTTTTTGAAAATTAAGTTCGAATTGCCTCTCACATAAACTTCTAGTTGTATTCTACGATAATTAGGGAACTACTATTTTTTGTTCTTATAAAAATTTATTTCTGACATAAAATATAAGAAAATTTTGTCAATAAGTTTTTCACAAAGATATTCGGGGTCTTAAGGTATGTTTAGACGATTTGTTGAATTAGCATATTTATGCCAGCAGTGTTGCCAGTTTAGCGTTTTTGCTTTGCTTTTAGCCTTCAAATTTTCATTTTAGTTTCTAGCTTTCTTCTAGACTTTTTGATTTTGAAAATTACCTTCAAACCACTAAAAAAGTGGAAAATAATTTCTTATTTTATTTTACTATTTTATTTCTATAGAAACATCCATTTAAGCGTTTTTGTGTATTAATTCACACGAAAAATTCGAGATTATTTATATTAAGTTAAAATTTTTGCCTGCGGCGTTTCAATCTCCAAATCTAATATAACTTAACAAATTTTATGGACTTAATTAATTATTAACGTAATTATTTTTTAATAAACTTCATTAACCATAGAAAATATCTATAAATATAATACCAAAAAAATCTTATAAAAGCGAAAAATCATCCAAAAATTTGGAAATGATGAATCAAAAGGGAATTATAATTTAAACAATGACGAAAAATCACGTCAAAACTTTGGGTCATTTTTAATATGAAATGTGCATAACCCAAATTTATATAAAAATTTTGTAGGCGATTTTTTACTGGATCATTTTGTTGGCAGCCGTTCTATGTTTTATTTATAAATTTATTACAATATCTTAAAAAAAATATCAAAAATTAAAGAGAACAAATAAAAAAAAAATAAATAAATGAAATAAAATAATAATATGATAAAATAAGTGGAATGATATATGCGATTTGGCCGAATCTATATATTTCATCTTATATGGTAGGTGAGCGGTAAATTGGGCTTGAACTATTTATTTATTTTGCAGTACCAAACAAACCCTATATAAGACAAATATTGGAGTCAAATTTCGTCCCCTAGGATATCCGCCCTGAGCTATATCATGCTTTCAAAAGACAGGTGGGCGGGCATAGTTAGATCGTCGTGCGTATAAAAATAAATAATTTTATAAATAAAAAATAATAGCTTTTTCTAGCCTTAGGCATTTAGCCTTTTCTGACTTTTTTTAATGTCAATTTAGTATCTTCTTTTTCCCACCTGGCAACACTGGTTACCAGTATATATCAATATATCAAGTAAACTCAAAACATATACATATATATGTTGATAACATATTTGTTGACAACATTTCTCATCTTCAATATGAAAATGGAGTGTTCAAATCTACATTGAAAAATTCATACCGAAGTGGTATCAAATCGAAATTGAATCTGTGTTAAATTGAACACGATATTGATTTCAGCATGAAATCATAGCAGCATGGATTTAAAAACATATCGGCATTGATTTCACACTCACCCTTGTTTGCAAAACAAATGAATGAAATTAAAAGCAAATATTTTTTTTTTTTTTTCATATTTTTTATAGTAATTTTTCTTTATATTATTTAGTTTTTTATGGATATATGGGAGATACATACATTTTGCTGACCAGCGGCATTTGCGTATATAAATTCATGTGATTGATTTATTCCAGTATGTTCACAAGTTAAAAAGGAACGTTGTGAAAAAACTGAATTGTGTAACGTGACAATGTGATCATAGCCGTTATCGATTTTGCTACGTCATTTTTCGCCCAGTGTGCACGTGATTATCAATGAGTTTTCAAAAAAATGTATGAGAAACCAAGATGAATCTATATGCCGAAATTTGCTTACCTCCATCAAATATTTTTTTTTTTTGCGTTATTTACCTGGAGTAAATAGTTTTCGAGATATTAAAAAAAATATATATGGGCAAAAATTTAATTTTTTCGAAATCATATAGCTGGATATGTTACAAATAAAAAAGCTATAATTCGTTAAACTCTCCGATCATTAAGTGATGGTATTGCATACTTATCGAAAATTCTTTTTTAGAGTTTCTAAAGTCAATGGCATATAAACCCTTGACTTAAAAATCACATAAAGAAATAGGGTAATTATATTGCTCGTTGTAAATATCCAAAACGAGATATGGAGGGACAGGACAGCTATAACACTCATTAGACCATGTTGACATTTCGAATGTAGTCAATTATCATGGTCAGTGAGAAATAACGACAAAGGTTTTACGTGATTAAATGTCCAATTTACATTCATCACGAAATACCTGTCTAAAGATGGAAGAATTTTTAGAAAGTTCACAATGCAATTCTCCTTTTGGCATACTCGGCTCTTTGTTGGAATCAGCCTTTCGTTTTCAGCATGGTAAATATAATATTAACTTATTAAGCGCACCTCTATATAAATTCTTTTAGAGCAGTCTAGCTATACGATATTAAAAGTATAGTAATTCCCTACTACGTTTTTTTTTTACTCAGTAATTGAAAATAGTGTAAATTTTCATCCTGGCATCAGTGAACTATCAGTGAACTTCTCATTCTATCCGGTTTTTTTTTAACCCAATTATTATCAAACTACAAATGATTTAATATTTTTCGATACATCCAGAGAGACATCGACTATATTCGTGTTCAAAATAACACCATTCCATGTCAATTGTGTACCAATCCCGTATGTATTTAAACTGTATATTGCGTGCTCAAATCAACAACAAGCAATTGATGCCGCATTGGTATAAACTTGACACCACATCAGGGACGAATTATTATTATTCAATTCCATGTATTCAAAAGATGTGATGACAATATGACCACAACAATTGTTTCCTTAATATAGTAAATCTTCAATAATGAAAATGTTACCAAGTATCCTCGGATTATAATTTATAATAAAGCTGAGGACCTAATCTATTTCAAACCTAGTTAATTATCTGCGGATAACAAACGATAAGGGTTACATTTTTTTTAAAGACAAAGATCAATAGCTATTAGCCATTGAAATGGTACATTTTCAATTTCTAATAGTACCAAATAAAGTACTTTTGTTCTTCCATATTATGACCTCAAAAATTAACTCTAACTTCCTTTGCCAAAAGCATGCAAAGAGAATGTCAAACAAACAAAATATGTATTTATACATGTTCGTTGCTTCACACAGTGGGGCCAATCGCAAAATTTTTGGTAATAAATCTGTATCTCCCAAACTACTGATCAAATCGAAGGGCAGTTATAGAGAAGAACCTAAGCTTTTAGAAAAATTATCATGAGATAATCTACAGGCAGTCAAAATTGACCACCTCGTTAAAAAAAATCGTAACTTCTACAAATCAAGGCTCATTTCAAAGATTTTTTTATATTTCTGTAAAGTGCTTAACTAGAAAAAGAAAAAATATGCTTACTCACCTAAGTTATTTCTTACAGTTAAAAAGATATTTACAATTGAATTTTGAATTTTAGATATTTTGCCTCGAATATATTTCGTTTTAAGAGAATAAAATATTTTTAAAATATTGTGCAATTTATAATACATTCCGAAATAACATGCTGAATAAAATTTTTCGATTATCTCAATTCGTCTAGCTGGGAAAAATGTCCAATGTCAATACTCCGAAATTAGTAAAAAAGTCTTTTGAAAAGTTCATCCTCTCTTATAAAATCCGCGCACCTGCGTTTGCTTTTGGTCAGGCGGGAGGCAGTTTAGTGCCAAATCGATCTAAATATATTTTGCAATATAACAGCATTAATAAATTAAAACAGCATTAATAAAAAAACTCGCATGACATTTTTTTTATTAATCAATAAACATGAAATTATTTTCTTAATCCACCATTTTCGACCATGGTTGGACGTAGGTGCAGATCTAAATCAATTTCAAATTTCTTTAATAACTATTCATTAAGCTTTGTCTTTTGAAATATGTAAAGAAAAGAATTATTTTATTAACAAAACTTTGAGAAGATAGTTAAAAAAATAGTACCATATTTTTATAAAAACTAGCTACTTTTTATACTAATTTCAGAGTGCTGACCTTGATGATTTTTCACTGCTAGACGAATTGAGGTAACTAAAAATTTTTTTGTGTATTATTTCGGAATGTATTATAAATTATAGAATATTTAAAAAAAAATTTCATTGATATACCTCTCGATTTAAGCTCGAAAAACAATATAAAATCGAGGCAAAAAATCAAAAATTCATTTTATTTTTTTTATTGTTTTTAACTATAAGATATAATTTAGATGAGTAAGCATGTTTTTTTCTTTATCTCGCCAAGCATTTTATAGAAATGTAAAACTTTAAAATTGGACTTGATTTGTAGAAGTTATGATTTTTTAAAACTTTTTCTCATCTACAACTTTTATATACATTTTAATTCGATACGACAAGTAGTTTAGGAGAAACTGATTTATTATCAAAAATTTTACAATTGGCCCCACTGTGTTTTGTTTGATTGTTTCTGAGTGTATGACTACTTATTTGTTTGTGTGTGTGGACGACATTATAACAGTCAATTATGGTAATATAATGACCATATATCACACCCACTACAACCAAGCAACGACAATACAATAGGAACAATACAATACAAACACAAGTAACAGCAACAAAAACATAACGACAGCATCATTGTAATGTGTAACATTTGAAAATTATGTAAAATACTTCAAAACTGCGAACACAACAAAAAAAAAAAAAAAAAAAGAAATCACCAAACCACCAACTAACTACACAATAGATGTTGATACATGAATAATAAATAGTCGACAAAATAATGCAAAAAATAAAGAAATGCCTAAAAACATGCCACACAATTTTAAGCATAAGAGTTGCCAATAAAAGGGGATTTAAAAACGGTTTTTAAACATAATAAGATTTAAGAAAAATAATTGGAAAAGGTTTTTCTTTTCTTTTGTTAAATATAAAATTCTTTATTTTCCAATTAAAATAATTTAACAATAAAATATAAATAATTAACGGAAATTCTACTGTAAACTTATGACTTTTATAAAATGTATCGATATACAATTACATAAGTATTTTGATTAATTCATGGAGTTTGATGACCAATATTACATAGTCAAAAACATGTACATTATTACAACGACTGTTAAAATGATATTGATTCGTTTGATATCATAATTGGTGGCATAATACCATTCCGATTTATAAAGAATAAAAAACCTTCATTCATTTGGCAACACTTAAAAAAAAGATACAATTTCAACAGCTGTAAGCGGTAATTTTTTTCCATTTCATTCATTTTGCTTTCATGTACTTTACGTAACATAATGTTATGCAATGCATATTTTATTAAATTATATAAAACTTTGAATAACAATAGAAACGAACACTATGTCAACACCCTACAGTTTTTGTACACAATGCAATTTCATCACTAATGTATAATTATTCGACTGGCTCCAAATCTATCAATTGATACTTTATACTTTTTTATAATTTATGGGAAAGATAATTTTCTACTTTACTATTCTTAAATGATCTGGCATGTAATCAATTTAAAGTTCCACACAGGTAACTTTACTGTCTCTTTGTGTTCTATTTTGTGGCATAACTGTTAAGCATCAATTGTTAACTGTTAAGTATCAATTATTTGTTAGTGTACGGTCACCAGAACTGTTGGGTTGTAACTCCTCTATTCATTCAGGCTCATTCACTTTACGCGGGCATCTGTATGTATTAAAGAGTGCATCTAAAATATTTGAATACTAATGAAGTATCGTTGAATGAGAAATATTTTAAAAAGCAGTGACTAAGTGAACAGTTTTTATGGTGTCCATGTAATTGTAAGCTCATTACAATAATAAATAGTGATTAAATAGATATTTTAGAGAACAAAGTGCATTCTATTGTGATAATTTATTTTATTCCCAGGAACAATGAGTAATTTTATATGATAATATATTTCATTCTTAAATTCTGAAAACAGAATAAATGTTAAAAAAAGACAAATAAATTAAATTAATGATCTACTATATACTTATAATTTAATTTTGCTTTATATTTATAATTTGTAAGCAGCAACAAGAGCTATTAAAATAAATACCAAATTTAATTAAATAATTAAAATCTTCGAAAAAAATAATAATAAAATAAAACCATTTAAAGTTTTTATTACATTTTCTATCATAATCCTTAAAGTATGCAACATTATGTTATAACAACAAATCCCAAATAATAGTTTAAGTAATTTTTAATTTTCAAAAAATTATAAAACACTTTAATACTCCTACATGCTAGTCAACTTAATAATTTTTCTCTTTTTTATTTTATTTATATAAACTCTATTGCATTTGACTTAAGGAAAAACTTTGGCTACAAGTTTTTTTTGCCAGTAACTTCAAACTGTCTATCTATCAATGACTTTAAGAGAAATGTGTTTGTTTATGTTGAAGGAAATTGAAACTGTTTACATGTTACAAAACTTTTCCTTTCAATACTTGTTGTTTTTCGTTCCCTTTTTTTAAATTGTTGTTAATAACGCCAGACAGGAACAACAAAATAACATTAAAAAATCTTGCCAAAATAGGTAAAGTTATATAAAGGATTGTTTTTTTTTTATTGTTTTTATTCCTAACTGTTTTTATTTTTTTAACATCAGTGACAAGATTTTAAAAGAAAATAAAAACACACAAAATTGTCAACACTTTTGGTTTATAAAAGTTTTTAGGTCTTCTTATATACTTTTTCTCATCTATTCTTATATTGGTATCTAAAGATTTTGCTTTAAAGTCTTGTGTACACACATAATAAGAAGTTTTTTAAAAGAAAAGTTTTTCTTTTTAATAAACACAAAATACGATTAACTAGGTTTATTTTTCGAAAGTTTTTACTTTTAAATAGAATTAGAGTTTTTTTTAGATGTTTTCTTTAAAGAGTTAAGATTAATAATAGTGCAAGTAGAAAACCAATTAAAATACTTAAGTGAAAGATATTTTGACAGGGATTTTTTAATATTGTTTTAGATATTTAAATGACTAATTGCGAGAGCATTTGATTATTTAAAGCTAAACAAGAAAGATAACTAGAACTGGAACTGAACTGGAATGTAAATGAAACTGAGCTACAATTGTACCAGAACTGAAGTACAACTAATTTAGAACTGAACTAGAACTGAAATAAAACTGATCTAGAACTGAACCAGAACTAAATTATAACTGAACTAGAACTGAACTAGAGCTGGTCTAGAAGTGAACTAGAACTGATCTAGAACTGAACTAAAACTGACCTAGAATTAAACTACTACTACTACTACTACTACTACTACTACTGAACTACTACTGTACAATAACTGAACTAGAACTGAATAGGTACTGAATTGATACTGACCTAGAATTAAACTATAACTGAACTACTACTGAACTAGAACTGAATTAGTACTGAATTGATACGGAGCTAGAACTGAACTAAAACTGAAGTAGAACTGAACTGAACTAGAACTTAACTAGAACTGGACTAGGACTGAACCAAAACTGAACTAGAACTAAACTGAAACTGAAATAGAACTAAACTAAAACTGAACTAGAACTGATCTATAACTGAACTAGTACTGAACTAGAACTGAACTAGAAATGATCTAGAACTGAACTAGTATTGAACTTGAACTGAACTAGAACTGCACTATAACTGAATTAGAACTGAACTAGAACTAGAACTAAACTAAAATCGAACTAGAACTGAACTGGAACTGAATTAAATCCGAACTAGAACAGAACTAGAACCGAACTACTAGAACTGGATGGATTTATCGGTCTAAGAAAAGTACAGTTGACTTTATTAACAACTATGTCTATGCAGAGACTTCTAAGTATCAATCTCAACTACTCCAGAATTAACTGCTGGTTCAGTTGAAGTTTATACTGATGGGTACAAATCTGCTGAAGGGGTTGTGGAGCGTCTATATTCCTGCTTATAGGAAAAACATTTCCTTTAAATTACCAGATCACTGCAGCATTCTTCAATCAGAGATCTCAGCCATAATAAAGGCGGCGAACTGATTAATGTACTATAGGGTATTCGGAGCGGATATCCGAATCTGTACAGACAGTCAGGTCACGATCAAAATGCTCTCAGGTGTCTTTTCGACATCCAGATTGGTAAATGAATGCCGGACATCTCTGAACAAGATGGTGAGACATTCTAACCTGGAGCTGGTCTGGATTAGGGGTCATTCAAGAACCCCGGATAATTTTATTGTGGATACACTAGCCAGAGGTAGATCCCTTCTTCAAGGTGAAGATACTGACGAACTGGTTGGAGTACCTGCAGATCAATAATTCTGCGGAACTTATCGAGGATTGCATAGGTTAGGTGGACAAATTAATCCACATGTTCAACCTCGAGGCAAATATGGCCTCATTATGATAAATATTGATCTAAGTTCATCATGGGACTATCGAGGCATCGGATGAGAGCTCTGGTAGCCGTGGTCACAGGGAACTGGACAAGGGCTCCCTTTTAACGACTTTTGTAGAAGTTGTCGAGATGAGGAGGAAACGGTGAAGCATCTTTTATGCTACTGTCCCACTCTTGCCGGAATCACAACTTCAAATTTTGGAAGTCCGTTTATGTGTGTGTTGTCAGATCTTTCTAAAATTGATGTCAGATGGATCAGTTCTTTTATACATGCGTGGGGTTGGTTCGTTTCGAACGTTGGTATGGACATGTGAGTTGGAAATACATGATCCCTCAGGGTTTCACAATATGACCAAATTGAACCCAAGTGTGCTGTCTCTCGTTGACTGGACAGCTGCCCTAATAACCTAATAACTATGCAAAAAGCTAAAAATTACTTTGACATAAATTCCATTTGAAAACTAGGCACGATGTAATTTTAGATCTTTAGTAAATAATAATAATAATAATAATAATAATAATAATAATAATGATAATAATAATAATAATAATAATAATAATAATAATAATAATAATAATAATAATAATAATAATAAAAGAGGGAGATTTTTTATAGCATTACGACATTTTTATTTTACATTTTTTATTTCTTCATTAAGACTCTTATTAACTAACCACAGTTGCAACCATTGCCTTACAACTCCACCGCCAATTTCAAACCAATACTCCAAAGATTCTTTCTCGCATATTCTCCTGAATATTTGCTCACCCATCTGTCTAATTACACAATTGAGTCATTTTGCAACATTTTTTTTTCTCCGTAACAATTCTTAAAATTTCTTTGTCAAATTATTTGCTCTTTCCTTTTTTTACTTCGGTCTTCTTATTCATGCTTTATAAATCATTTTCTCAACATTTGTTTGAACCATTACGTTTTGAAGTGGAAGAACAAATAAGAAAAATACTTAAATTTTAAATGTTGTATGAAGTGCATGTCGTAAAACTTTAAGGATTTTCTACATTTGTCAGTTTTGTGTCATTGAAGTACAATAGTTGCAGTTTTATGGTTGCTTTCACACTCCAAATGCGTAATCAGTGTTTTATAAATGTGTTAGTAAGTATCTATATAAAGAAGATTCATTTAGTATAAAAACATGTGTGTTTAGGTGTATGGGTGTTGTCAGTTGTCATTGCATACGACATGTTCATGTGGTATAAAGTTTTGTAGAAATACAGAATTTCTGTAGCGTTCAGTATGGTTTTTGCAGTAAATGTAGTTTACAAATGTCAGATATTTTGTAATAATTTTAAAAAAGGGGATTTTTACTGTTCTTTTGCTTTGCAAATAAATTACAGAAAAAAAGAGAAAAAGTTTATTTAAAAAAACCAAAAACTTTGTTAAAACAGGAATTTAAACGAATTGTTTATTACCCAAGTATAAAATATGCTTTGAAATTTCAAGTTAATGTAATCCTATAAGTATGCTATATAAATATGAATGTGACTGGTTAACATGAAAATTATTCATTTGAAGTTTAAGCAACATAAAATACTTATGAAATTTATAAAATTTTCAAAGTATTTAATTGCTTTTAAACATAATTTGTTTCATACATACATATTTCCTGAAATCTCAACTTCCAAGTTCCATTTCAATTCCCTAAATATTTAATTCAATTTTAAAGCCTTGCCATTATTTGGCAATATTATTAAATTATATCTGGTAGATTGTTTTTGTTTTCAAATTATATTTATTATTACAATACAGTTGATAATGTTCTGTTTATTGAAGCTTTACATGCAAATTTTCTATTGTTTATAAACTAAATAAGTTATATTTGAGAATGTGTGTTTTTTTTTTTTTGCCAAAACAAAAACAATATTATAATTATAGTTGATAAATTTTTAACCCTAGAGTAATTTAATTTATAACATTTAACTTTTCATATAAACATACGTACATATGCATTTAATCACTAACCCTGAATTGCAGTTTCATTACAATGATAAGTCATTGTAAATAATATAGAAATTTATAAATGAATTATAATTATATACGTGAATGAATGTGTAAATGGGGATATTAAGGAGGTGTTTACTTTTGATTTTTATATTTGCTTTTCATACCAAATTTCCGATAAACTAATTTTTATTGAAAATTTTAAAAAAATTTTCGATAAATTTTCTTTTTATGGAAAATTTTCGATAAATTTTCTTTTTATGGAAAATTTTCCATAAATTTTCTTTTTAAAAGATTTTTGATAAATTTTCTTTTTTTTACGTTTTTTAATAAATTTTCTTTTTTTACAAGATTTTCTATAAATTTTTTTCGATAAAATATTTTTTTTTTAGAAAATTTTCTTTATAAAAAATTTTCGTTAAATTTTCTTATATAGAAATTTTTTGTTAAATTTCCGTTTATAGAAAATTTTCGATAAATTCTTTTTTATAGAAAATTTTCGATAAATTTTCTTTTTATAGAAAATTTTCGATAAATTCTTTTTTATAGAAAATTTTCGATAAATTTTCTTTTTTAGAAAATTTTCGATAAATTTTCTTTTCAAAAAAAAATTTTGATATATTTTCCCTTTTTTATAGAAAATTTTTGATAAATTTTCCTTTTTTATAGAAAATTTTCGATAAATTTACTTTTTATAGGAAATTTTCGATAATTTTTTTTATAGGAAATTTTCGATAAATTTTTTTTTTATAGGAAATTTTCGATAAATTTTTTTTTTTTTTAATAGAAAATTTTCGATAAATTTTCTTTTGATAGAAAATTTTCACTAAATATTCTTTTGATAGAAAATTTTCGACAAATTTACTTTTTTATAGAAAATTTTCGATAAATTTACTTTTTATAGAAAATTTACGATAAATTTTCTTTTTATAGAAAATTCTCGATAAATTTTTTATAGAAAATTTTTGATAAATTTTCTTCTTTTTACTTTTGACAAATTTTCTTTTTTTAATTTTGGCAATTTTTCTTTTTTTAAAGATTTTTGATAAAATTTCTTTTTTTAAAAGATTTTCTTTTTTTTAGAAAATTTTCGTTAATTTTTCTTATAGAAAATATTCGTTAAATTTTCTTTTATACAAAATTTTCGATAAATTTCCTTTTATAGAAAATTTTCGATAAATTTTCTTTTTCTTTTCGATAAATTTTATTTTTATAGGAAATTTTCGATAAATTTTCTCTTGATAGAAAATTTTCGATAAATTTTTTTATTATAGGAAACTCGATAAATTTTCTTTTTATAAAGAATTTTCAATAAATTTTCTTTCGATAGAAAATTTTCGATTAATTTTCTTTTGATAGAAAATTTTCGATAAATTTTCTTTTTATAGAAAATTTTCGATAAATTTACTTTTTATAGAAAATTTTCGATAAATTTACTTTTTATAGAAAATTTTCGATAAATTTACTTTTTATAGAAAATTTTCGAAAAGTTTTCTTTTTATAGAAAATTTTCCATATTTTATATTTTCTTTTTTTACATAATTTTTGATAAATTTTCTTTTTTTTAAAGATTTTCGATAAAATTTCTTTTTTTAGAAAAATTTCGTTAAATTTTCTTTTATAGAAAATGTTCGTTAAATTTTCTTTTATAGAAAATTTTCATTAAATTTTCTTTTATAGAAAATCTTCGTCAAATTTTCTTTTATAGAAAATTTTCGTTAAATTTTCTTTTTTTAGAAAATTTTCGTTAAATTTTCTTTTATAGAAAATTTTCGTTAAATTTTCTTTTATAAAAAATTTTCGTTAAATTTTCTTATATAGAAATTTTTTGTTAAATTTCCGTTTATAGAAAATTTTAGATAAATTTTTTTTTATAGAAAATTTTCGATAAATTTTCTTTTTATAGAAAATTTTTGATAAATTTTTTTATAGAATATT
Organism: Protocalliphora azurea; assembly: GCA_932274085.1. NCBI lineage: Eukaryota > Metazoa > Arthropoda > Insecta > Diptera > Calliphoridae > Protocalliphora > Protocalliphora azurea. Next base: position 142,772,022 of record OW026522.1, on the reverse strand, counting down.
ATCGATAAATTTTCTTTTTATGGAAAATTTTCGATAAATTTTCTTTTTTAGAAAATTTTCGATAAATTTTCTTCTCAAAAAAAATTTTTAATATATTTTCCTTTTTTTATAGAAAATTTTTGATAAATTTTCCTTTTTTATAGAAAATTTTCGATAAATTTACTTTTTATAGGAAATTTCGATAATTTTTTTTATAGGAAATTTTCGATAAATTTTTTATAGGAAATTTTCGATAATTTTTTCTTTTTTTTATAGAAAATTTTCGATAAATTTTCTTTTGATAGAAAATTTTCACTAAATATTCTTTTGATAGAAAATTTTCGACAAATTTACTTTTTTGTAGAAAATTTTCGATAAATTTACTTTTTATAGAAAATTTTCGATAAATTTTCTTTTTATAGAAAATTCTCGATAAATTTTTTGTAGAAAATTTTTGATAAATTTTCTTCTTTTTACTTTTGACAAATTTTCTTTTTTTCAATTTTTGACAATTTTTCTTTTTTTAAAGATTTCTTTTTTTAAAAGATTTTCTTTTTTTTAGAAAATTTTCGTTAATTTTTCTTATAGAAAATATTCGTTAAATTTTCTTTTATACAAAATTTTCGATAAATTTCCTTTTATAGAAAATTTTCGATAAATTTTCTTTTTCTTTTCGATAAATTTTCTTTTTAAAGGAAATTTTCGATAAATTTTCTCTTGATAGAAAATTTTCGATAAATTTTTTTATTATAGGAAACTCGATAAATTTTCTTTTTATAAAGAATTTTCAATAAATTTTCTTTCGATTAATTTTCTTTTGATAGAAAATTTTCGATTAATTTTCTTTTGATAGAAAATTTTCGATAAATTTTCTTTTTATAGAAAATTTTCGATAAATTTTCTTTTTATAAAGAATTTGCAATAAATTTTCTTTCGATAGAAAATTTTCGATTAATTTTCTTTTGATAGAAAATTTTCGATAAATTTTCTTTTTATAGAAAATTTTAGATAAATTTACTTTTTATAGAAAATTTTCGATAAATTTACTTTTTATAGAAAATTTTCGATAAATTTTCTTTTTATAGAAAATTTTCGAAAAGTTTTCTTTTTATAGAAAATTTTCCATATTTTATATTTTCTTTTTTTACATAATTTTTGATAAATTTTCTTTTTTTTAAAGATTTTCGATAAAATTTCTTGTTTTAGAAAAATTTCGTTAAATTTTCTTTTATAGAAAATTTTCGTTAAATTTTCTTTTTTTAGAAAATTTTCGTTAAATTTTCTTTTATAGAAAATTTTCGTTAAATTTTCTTTTATAGAAAATTTTCGTTAAATTTTCTTTTATAGAAAATTTTCGTTAAATTTTCTTTTATAGAAAATTTTCGTTAAATTTTCTTTTATAGAAAATTTTCGTTAAATTTTCTTTTATAGAAAATTTTCGTTAAATTTTCTTTTATAGAAAATTTTCGTTAAATTTTCTTTTATAGAAAATTTTCGTTAAATTTTCTTTTATAGAAAATTTTCGTTAAATTTCCTTTTATAGAAAATTTTCGATAAATTTTCCTTTTATAAAGAATTTTCAATAAATTTTTTTTTTATAGAAATTTTTTTAACAAATTTTATTTTCATTGAAAATTTTCTATTGTATTTCTATAGAAAATTTTTGATCAATATTCATTAAGTTTTCTTTTTCGATCAATTTCGTAAAATTTTCTCTTTATAGAAAATTTTCGATAAATTTTAATAAAAGTCTTTTAAAAGAAAATTTTCTTTCATAAAATGTATTCCATGAGTTTTGTTTCAATATGAAATTTTCGAATTTTCACTTAATTCTTTTGATAAAAATTGTGTTCAAACCCCTAAAACTATACTATACTAATAATTTCACCTTAGATAACACACTGATTTTCATACATGTGAATGCAGTAGTACGTTTGTTTTTATATATGTGTATGGATTAGGGTATTCATTTTTCCTGACTTTTTCATTATTCGATTAATCAGATAACTTGGAAATGCAGTTCTTAAAATGCTCGAATAATCGAGTAAATATTTTAAACTACTCTAGTTTTTCGAGTAAATTACAACTTAAAATTTTACTCGTTTTTTCAGTTATTATTAAAAAATAAAACAATCATTCTGTGTTGTCTTAGTGGCTTGTTAAAAAAGAATACAAAAACAATATTAAATTTAATAAAATTAATTTTAATAAAATATAAAAAAACATTTCAAGACATTAAAAATATGCCTACATTTATTGAAGTCACTCTTTTTTCAAATCAAGTTTAAAATCTTCTGAAAAATTTAATATAAAAAGGAAAATCTTTTTCTTTATCACGTTCAAACCCAAATTATAAAAAATAAATTAAAAAAAATTTGTACTTTTTAAAGTGATGTTTTTTTATATTTGTTTGAGTTTTGTGTTTGAAAAACAAAAGCTTTGCTCTCCTGATAAGCTAGCAGGTATAATTGTAAACAAAAATAAACTACTTATTTTTTGCCTGAATAACTAGTTATTTTTTTCGAGTTTTCCACAAATTCATGTAGTTATTTTTAGACTCCTGGGGTGCTCAAAAATATGTACCTAAGAGAAAATAAAAATAAAAAAGTATTTGAATTTGAGCACAAATTAACCATTCGTTTTTAATGGCAAACGTCTTATTCAGTACACCATCTCGCACTTCATTTTCTAAGTGACATAAACTTTTTTAGTTAAAATATCTTTTTAGACATTTTGTTAAAATGAAAAAAAAAACAGCATCAGAATGGGATTGAACCGGGAACCTTCTGTTTGTTAATCCAGCGGTCTAGCCAACTGATCCAAGTGATTGCAATATTATTATGCTATTATACTATTGCGTACTTATTTATGTAATACAGAGTAGACAAATAATAATGACGCCTCATTACCAAGAAACTACTTTAATAAGTAGTTGTTATTACCGAAAACCAAAAAGTTTTTGCTGGGGACCTTTAATACGTGTTGTAATTTAGGCATGTATTAGGTTCTTTTTTCCATATAAAATATTTTTAATATAATTTCAAATTGTGGTGTCACTTTTACATTCTAAACGTTATATCAAAATTTTGCAACAGTTGTTTTCAAGATAAATGAAAAAGAAACCAAAATCAAAACATCTTTAAACCTAGTTAAGAAAGGTCATATTTAAAATATTTCTTACTCGAAATATTCGATTAAACGACATAACTTAATCGAATATATTTTTTCTTGATTTTAAATTTACCTAACAATTACATATATGATTTTAATTTGTTAGTTAATCGAACAATCACTATTCGTAGGTATACCCTAGTATATATGCATGTATATGTCAGTGTTTAAATATAATAATATCACATTGATATGTAAATCTCTAGTTTATCTTTAAATGCAAACTAATTACAAATTGCTTTTTGTATGTGTGAATTTTCATGTTCATAAACATGTTTATGCAAATAATCTATATTTGTATATGAATAAATGCATTTATATTTACATACACATATGTACATTTCTATATTTATGTCTATATTTGTTGTTATAAATGTTACGCTTGATAAAACTGATAATTACCAATGATTATAATATTTCTTTTTTTTTTTTTTTTTTTTGATTTTATTTTTTTTTTTTTTTTTTTTAAATAACAATGAAAAAAAAATATTGTTAAATATTTTCTACATGAGATAATTTGATTATTATTACATATTTCTATGCGTATTTATGAATATTTTTTAAATAAATCTTCATAATATGGTAAATTAATGCTTTTAACTTAAAGAGTTAACAGTGAGGGCTGATAGTATTTGAAAAATACTGTAATTTAAATAGTAGAAATATTTTGAGTTAAAGAGGTAATAATTTCTAGTTACAATTTTCAGAATTTATTCTTTTATCCAAGAATAAGCCTAATATTTTATTGCATTTAATAATTAATATGTTGCTATTTTTCTTGCTTAATTTTATATTGAACTTTCAATTATTATATCGCCAGTCTATAAATCGCGTCAATAGTTCGTTTATGCTGTTTGCAAATTTTCTGACATTATTAAAAACCATAACTGCAGTTGTAGTATAATCTCTACAAATGACTGTTGTTATTATTATTGTTATTTTTTTTTTTAAATTTTAATAATTAAAATTTTTTTGTTGTTATTTAATAATTAATTACATTAATAACAATTTGTTTTCAATATTTTATCTTTTATTTTGTTCTACACAACATATTTTATTGGTAGTAATTACTAGAGTTCATAACCATAACATATTATAAACCAAGTAATAAAGGGAGTCACAGTTTAAAAAAAAAACTACTATAAAAACAGACCAGCAGAAGAAAAACTTTTGGATGGTTCATATACAAAATGCCAACAGTAGCCCGAAAAAATGCTGTATTGAGCAATGATTGCTATAAATAAAACTGTGATTATCCCTTAATATTATATAAATAATTTTAATTGCATTCATATTGCAATTTTTTCAATATGGCAAATCCATAAAACATTGAAACAATTTAAAATATAATTAATTTGTTAAAAAAAATGATACAAACAAGCGCTAATATGCCTTAAGGTATGCAATGCATGGTTAATTAAACATGATTTAAATAAAATTTTGTGTCTGTCAAATTTTTTTTAATATTAGACAAATGACAGCTTTGCGGAGATTATTTTTTGTTTTAATAATTATCTTTTTTTCAATTAAAAATTGATGCAAAATAAGTATTTTAAACACTATTCAATATTACTTTCTGATTTAAATTTTAAAACACACATTTGCCAATAAATCTCCTTATCACCACCGTTGTAAATTCATATCTTCTATTACATATTTATTTCTAGTTTCACTAACAATTCGAGCGTATGCGAAAAAACCGATATACATTATTTTTTGAATATTTGCATATTATTTCCTTTACCAAAAACTATAACAAATAAAATAAAAACTAAAAGTTTTATTAAAAAAAAAAATAACAATAAAAAACGAAAAACTCTCATGCACATGTTGATATTGATTTTTGATCGACAAAAGAGCCTGAGCAACATATGCATCAAATCTACATAAAGACGATTTCTTTTTACAGCCAATAAATATGCAAAATAATAGCTATGGCAAAAATGCAATTTCCTGTAAACTAAAGAATATAAAAATGTACATATTTAAAGAAGAATTGAGAAAAAATGAAATGAACACTTAATATGTATTGTATATTTTAAAAGAGAATTTGCTTAGAATAAAGAATTTATTTAGAATAAATAGAGGAAAACTGTTATAAAAAATTTAATCAAAATTAGAATGCAAATAAATAAATAAATAAATATATATTTATATATATGTATATATATATATATATATATATATATATATATATATATATATATTTATTTATATTCTAATTTTGATTAAATATATATATATATATATATATATATATATATATACATAGATATATATATATATATATAGATATATATATATGTATATATAAAGAGATATAGACCAATAAAAATATGTGAGAAATTTAATATCATAATTATTTTTATATTTGCTTTATTAACCATAGAAACTATTTATAAACATAATTTTAACAAATTCTTATAAAAGCGAAAAATCGCCCAAAAACTTAAAAATGCTTAATCAAAAAGGAATGATAATTTAAAAATGTCGAAAAATCTCTTCAAAACATTAAGTAATTTTCAATATGAAATATAACCAAAATTTATGTGGGAATTTTTTGCACGATTTTTCATTTCGGTCATTTCACTGACAGCTGTTCTATGTTTTAATTATAAATTTATTACAATATCTTAAAAAAAAACATATACAAATTTAATGAGAACGAGAATAAATAAGTTTTTGAATTAAAGAAAAAATTTTAAATTTTTCTTGGCCTTATTTTTTGGGACATCTAGTCTTTTTTGAACTTTTTTAAATTTGAATTTAGCCTGACTGATAGTATGTATGCGTTATGTATGTTCGCTTTAATCATTGCCATCAATGCGGGCAATAGTTGTAAAAGTTTAAAGTTGAAACTTAAAAAAAAAATCTTAAATATGGAGGTATTGTTTTATCGCAACCAACATAACGCAATTTCATAGAACTCCTAAAGCATTATCGGCACATGTCAAAAATATTACCACATCTTTAATATTTATCGAAGTACACTGAAAAGAAAAATTTTTAATTTCACTTTTTTGCACAATGTTTATTGATTAAAGATCTCTAAAAATAGTTAGTATTAGAAGGTATATTTTGGAATCCGGCGCTCTAGCCAACTCATCCACGTGATTGTAGAGTTACTGTGCTATTATACTATTGAGTACTTATTAATGTAATACAGAGTAGGCAAATAATAATGACGCCTCATTACCAAGAAACTACTTTAATAAGTAGTTGTTATTACCGAAAACCAAAAAGTGTTTGCTGGGTATGTACACTACATACATAATTATATTATTGTTAATTCTAGTTATATAAGCGTATAACAACAAAATTTTGTGGAGGGAAACCAAACTTGACATATAGTTTAGTCTTAGAATCTTATATGTCCTATTGAAAGTCAAAAATAATTACATGTGAGCTACATGAGACATTCGAAGTCAAAGGTTACAAAAATCGGATTTATATTTATATGATTTTAACAGGATGTATATGACGACAAGACGAAACTTGGAGTTTTCGTATTTTTTTTTTTTATATATATATAATTTAATAAATCAAATAGTTTTTATAATTTAATAAATAAATCTATTAAAATCCCTGGGTTTTTATTGAAGGAAGGGTTTAATTAATTATAGAAATGAATTAATACAAAAACACATTCAATTATAGATAATTCTAATTAATTTGATCAAAAAAATTAATTGAAATTTCCACCAAAATCAATTACTCTAGTTAATTAATATTATCATTTTGGTGATTGAAGCAAAATCAAACAAAAATTTAATTAATATAAGCAATTTAGTAATTGAAGTTAATTTTTGTTATTATTTTTTCTGTTTACCTACAATTAACTGGTGACACACTGGTGGGCAAAAAAAAAATTATTTTTTTTTTTTCTTTAAATAAAAATCGTTTGATGTGCTGAATATGAATCAGCTTTCAGTTTTTTTTATCAGGTCTTGATTTTTTTATGAGCATGTCTAAGATTTCCCCACTAATTACACTATTATATTTTACCATAACTTACTTAATTTTCAGTTTAGTTTTGTAATAAGGAATTAAAAACTGAACACTTTTGCGGTTTTTTATTTCTTGAAATAACTGAAGGAAAAATTCTTAAATTTTTCACGAAAAATTGTTTTTTTCTGAAACTAGTTTCTAAATAACTTCAAACCTATGAAAAATAAAGTTAGGATGACTTTGGATTTTTTGCTGATTCATTTATCTAAATCTAAAGAACCGTACTAACGTTTCTTGAGTTATGTTGTAATATACACGTGTAATTGCCTTATCAATGGATAAATATTAGACATGCCTATAAAAAAATTAAGATCTGATAGAAAAAAAAAAAAAACTGAAGGTAGATTCAAATTCCGCCTAGATCACTTATTTTTAATGGAGGATGAAAAAAAAAATGTTTTCATTTAATATTTATTTTAGTTTCTTTTATTTAACTCTATATAAAGGATTATATCAAATATTTCGTAGATTTTGTAAAAGCTTTTAAAAACAATGCGTTATTTTCAAATTTTCTATATATTTTTATTCATTTTTCAAATGAAACATAAAACCAAATAAAATTGATGAACACAATAAAAATGTTTAGATGATGTAAAACTTACAACATATGTTGCCAAAAATTCTGACACAAATACAGATATTATACGAGGCCAGGTTGAATAAGTCTATTTAATACTAAAGGTTTAATTATTTTGAGGCATTGGATCAATAAATTTCTATACACTTAACATCGCTCTTAAAAATATTATTTGGAGAAATAAATATTTTTTTCTTTATTCATGGCAACTTTAAGTATCTTTTATGTTTGTTTACCTACATTTTCTTTAACAGACAATTTTCATCATGAACTTTATGTTCATGTGGAATTGTTTTTTATTATTTTATATAGATATTTCTTTTTCGGAAAAAAATAATAAAGCTGTTAAATTTATTTAGACATGTTGCCAGCATAAATTGGCAAAAAAGGAAGGGGAAAAAAATGCTACAACAGACATGATAAGAAGATTTGTAAGAAATAAAAAAAAAAAAAAAAAAACATAAATAAAAAGACACTTACATTTTCATATTTCTATATGCAAATAAAACTACATAGGGAGTACTAAGTAACTGAGATTACACTTTTTGAAATCGAAGGATGCTAATAAATTATAATGCTACTTTTTAAACATACAGTGGTAAAAATAAGTATTCGACATACCATTTCATTTCTTATAATTTCGTTATAATTTATATACTTATTGAATTATTTCGAATAAAATGAATGAAAATATTTATTTGAAATGTTTGTTTCCTTCTATTTTGAATAATGTTTGCTTCTGAATGCACAGAATTTTAATGAGCGCTGCCATTTTTTCAACAGTATATGAATTCAAACGCAAAAGAAGTATTCGATATGTTGTTTATTTGTCCATGTTCGATAAATATATTAATTTTCTTATGTTTTTTTCCTTTTTTTTTTGTTTTTACAATTAGGATAACAATTACATGTATTTTACATAATTTTACATTATTTTATTGTGATTTTGTATGAATGAAGAACACAAAAAAATGAAACTTCATTTGAAGCCAAAAACTTCATAATTAATCATTTTTAGCATAGAAAATCAGAAAGTTAAATTGTACAAGTAGAAAAGGCGTAAAAGCTAAGAAGAAAGTGTCACTATATCAGGGGTTCTCACAGGGGCTTGATATTTTGATATTGCAATGGAAGCACAACCCACTAAAACCTTGACTACACAGAAAAAAATATTCCCTAAGACTTTTCAACTAACATTTTAATCACCTTTACTTTAATATGTAATTACTATATTAATTAATTTAATTAACTTTTTTACTTATTTGACAACAATTCAAAAATCGTAAAAAAATAAATAAATAAAAATAAAAAATATTTTATTTCTACGTAAAATATGGACAATTTCTCTCTATTTGTGCTTCATTACACTAGAGAATCCAATTGTGATAAATTTTTCCGAAGGCAAAGGAAACTCTGTAAACAGAATTCTTTATTTCTTAAGTAAGATTTTTTATGTTTGATGAGATATTATTATATTTCCGATATTATTATAGATATTCGCAGGATTTATAAAGAAAATTAATGACTAAACCAATATCCAGGATAGTGTTAAAGCTGCGTATCACACAAAATGTTAGTAAGTATTTATTAATTTTGACGATTTATTTAAACAATCCTAGATTGTATCATCCCCTAGATTGTATCATCAGTGTTATTCAAAATACTTTTTAAGGTGCGTCCTTTCAGGATGAGCAACTTGAGATAAATATAAATTTTTCCGAGAAAAATCACAAGACAGTACAATACCCATCATTATATTTGTTCATCACCCACATTAAATTTATTCATTATATACTTATTATATATATAGTCAAAAATAATACATTATGTGTATTACAAGAATTATATACATTTCATTTACATATTTTACATGTAAAATAATTTTGTGTATTCTGTAAATAATTACAATATTCAAATAAATAATTTAGCGTAAATTTGTGTGTTTTAATTGAGGTAACCATTTCTATGCATTAGTAAAGATTCAATTAACTATTATATGGAACAATAATTATATTATTTAGATTTATGTAATATTTCAATCATAAATATAATTGATGCAATAAAAAAATTAATTAAAATTTTTCAAAAAAATCAATTATTTCCATTTAATTAATATTATCATTTTGATGATTGGAGTAAAAACAAACAAAAATTTAATTAATTTAAGCAATTTTGTAATTGGAGGTCATTTTTTCTTCTTTGTAGTTTAAAAATCAAATAAAATGTTATGTAAAGATAAAATAATTTAAAAATAATGTTAATAATTGTGATATTGTTTTTGATTCATGGGATCTTTAATATGAAGAGACTTTTTCAAATAATGCATAACTCGATTCTTTGTTTTGATGGACGAAACAGTGAAAAAGATAGTTTCACATAAAAAATGTATGTTGTTTAAAATTATTCGAATAGTTTTAGGGCTTTAGTTTATTTCAACTAAAATGCTTTGAAATCTGTTGATTCAAAACTAAATTTAACACATGAGTTCCATTTTAATTGTTTTCTAAATAAATTTACCGATATTCTCATTAAAAGGATTTTTCCGTCTTTAAATTACAAAGTCGTTCATGAAAATTTTCTTTTTTATAGTCCGCAAACTTCTCTAAGAAATAAAGGTTTTGTGTACTCAGCATTGAGAAGTCGCACCATGCGACCAAATTTCAACAATCTTATTCCACAGAATGTTATTCTATGGTTAAAGTTCGGAGAGGGTATTGAAACGACTTTATAGAAAAAGATCTTGGCATAATATATTTATAAAAACTATGAGTAAAGTTTCATGTGAAAAATCTACAGTTTCATCAAATTAAAGTGAACTATTCACTATCTTTGTAATTAGTGGCTTTCCATGCCACATCTATATTGTGTCAGTTGACGGCATCACTTTTTTTATTTGATCATTGTAGACTTTATCAGACATAATCTTTTCAATCGAAATAAAGCAAGGATTCCTTCAGTGGTTTTTTTTGCAGCTAGCGCTACTTGATTCTTGAAAGAACTTATTTTATAAAAAAAAAAACAAATAAAAAAGATATAGTCGGTCCAGCCCAACCATATGATACCCCACTCCATTGTGCATGTCCATCAAAATTCCGTGAAGGGTCTTACATTAGACATGTGGACAATTGTGGACCACTACTTTTACTAAGTGTAAAATAAAATATATGAATACAGAATATTACGTTAATACTAACATTTATATGAATTTATGCACTTTAGGGTAATTCCCGAAAGTGGGCTTATATGGGAGCTATGGTAAATTATGGAGCGATGCTCATAAAATTTGTCACTGTGATTTCTACTTATACAAAACTTATTTATGTCGAATATAAACTTGATACTAATATTACATACATATATTATTTATGCACGTTAAAGTGATTTTCGGAAGAGAGTTTTATATGGGAGCTATGATCAATTATGAACCGATCTTCATGAAATTTGGCACAAAGATTGATACTTATACAAAACTTCCTTGGAACGAATTTCATTAAAATATTGCTATATTTAAGCATTTATGACGTTAAACCTCTATTCCCGGATTACATTGGTATGGGGGCTAGGTGAAATAATGGACCGATCATAACCAATTTCAATAGGCTTCGTTCTTATGCCATGGAAGTCTCACGTGCTAAATTTTATTGAATTATCTTCAAAATTGCGACAAGTTACTTTGTGCAAAAGGTTTACATGGACAGCCAGCCAACCGTCCAGCCAGACGGACGGACGGACATCGTTAGATCGTCTTAAAAAGTGATTCTGAGTCGATCGGTATACTTTAAGGTGGGTGTTGGATGATTTTTTCTGTGCGTTACAAACATCAGCACAAACGCATAATATCCCAATCACCTATGGTGGTGTGGGTTATAAAAACTATATAATTTGGGGATGTTTTGTTTAAATATGTCTTTACTCTTTTATATAGTTTTATTCTTTCATTGAAATTTCTATTTAAACTTTTCAATAATATTTACATTAAAAAATTGTGAGTTCAAGAATATTTTTCATGATCTCTTTTACGAACCTCTTATTGATCGCGGACCGCCATTTGAGAAGAGTTGCACTGTATTATAAAAAAAAAAAAAGAAAATTCACTGGAAAATAAATCTGAATCAGCAGGCTATTAAGGTTTACAAATACGTGTTGCATTACAAAATACATAATTTTAGAGCCAGGCCCGATATAAAGAAGCCCCCATATCTCAAAGAGGATATAAAATTGAGATTAGAATTTGTAGGAGGATATGACAAGAAGTAAAAAATGTTCTGAAAGGATGAAAGTTTTGGAATTTTGATTACATTTTGAGATAGAAAAGAGAAATTAGGTAGCTACTATAAAGTAGTTGTAGTGTTATGGTTTGGGGACATGTGACAGAGTTTGGAGTAGTTATTTTAGTATTTATAGATGGAACCAGTGTTGCCAGTTTAGCCTTTTGAAGGCTAGCTTTTTTTATTTTGCTTTTAGCCTAAAATTTTTTGTTTTAGCTTCTAGCTTTTTTCTAGCTAAAATGCTAAAATATTATTTCAACAAAAAAGAAAATAATTTCTTATTTGCTATTGCTATTTATATTTTTACAGAATTATTTATTTATGCATTTTTGTGTATTTATTAGCACAAAAAATCGAAATTCTTTATATTTAATAAAATTTCACCTGCGGCGCTTCATTCTCCTAATTAAAAGTACTTTAACAAATTTTGTAGAGTTACTAAGTCGACTATTATAATTATTTTTTAATGTACTCCATCAACAATAGAAACTATTTATGAAAATACTTAAAAAATTTATTAACAAATTTAAAAATGCTTAGTCAAAAATGAATTATAGTTCAAAAGTGACGAAAACCCAAATTTGTAAGGGATTTTTTTGCGATTTTTCATTGAATCATATTTAAAAATTTATTATAATTTCTATCAAAAACTAATGAAAATGAGAAAAAATAAGTATAAAAATTTGTTTAAAAAAACTTAACTTTTTTTGCCCTTATTTTTGGGGTATTTAGCCTTGTTTGACCTTTTTCTTCTTTTTTTCTCATCTCCTGGCAACACTGAATGAAACAATGAATCATCGATATTATATAGACATTTAAATAAAATTTGCATGAAAGTGCTGAAAATTTAGGAATTTCCCACAGAATTATGTTTACCTAAATTATTCTGCCACAAATATAACGATTAGCTTTCTCTATAACTGCACGAAAATAATAAAAAATCACCAGATATCAATCTAAGTGAACATTTGTGGAGGTTTTATAAAAAAAAAATATAAATGTTTGAATTTCATGAATAAAAATGCACACAGAACAAAAAATTGGTTGGAGAACAATTATAACAAATAAAATTTAATAATAACACTATTTTATTGCAATTGTAAAAAGTTAAAAAATTCAACAGATTTTCCACGTTTATAATATATAAAACCTAACTGTGATAGAATTATGCTACTGCCAACAGTAAATTTGGTTATATAAATCAACTCTTTTACGCAGCACATTTTTTTTTTAATTCATGAGAGACTACGGAATTTTAACAACTACACTGGTGCATATTCCAATAAACGCATTTAAAATTTTTGTATTTCTTTGAGGTATATTCGTTTCTCTTAACCAAAAACAATGTTTTGTTTTTACAATAACTCGCGATTTAACGATACTTTTTTATGTACGAAATATTTGTTTCTTGATTTTGCTGTTTTCTTTAATTAGCAATCAGAACATATTGGCTGTTGAGAAAAAATTTGCCAAAAAAGTTATTGCAAAAAAATATTAAAAAATTTTAACAGTTTTAGTTATTTGTTTTACTTATGGTAAGTATCTGATGACAACATCTCTGTTTCATCAGTTTAAAGGATGCCCAAAGGAACTTTTCTTACAGACCAGGAAAAAATTTAAATTAAATTTTTTTGTGATCAAGCCTGTTCTAACAGAGAAACTGGACGAAATATTAACCGTTCGGAAGTAGCTATTCGAGGCTTTCTTAAGAAAGGGCAGAAATACGGAGAGCGGAAACCAACAAAAGGTAATCAAAAATAAACAAAAGGCAAATTAATAAAATAAAAGAAGAAGCCACCCTTAATAATTTAAATGCTACACCAATAAAAAATAAGCTTGGCCTTCCTGTCATTCCAAACATGTTTCACACATTTTGCGAACAGTCAATTTTAAAACGGCTCTCTCTTTTAAATTGTGCGCGCAAATAATGGATGATTCAAGTAGAGATAACTTTTTCAATAGCCTTTTTTTGACAGATCACGTGAGAGTCGTGTCATGTAGTCATGTAATTTTTCTTTAGTATTGTTTGGCATTTCATAATTGAAAGACTTACGCCTGAACAACGTTTAAAAATCTTACAACTTTATTACGAAAGTTCACGTTCTGTGAGGAATGTGTTTCGTGCACTTCGCTCAACTTATGGTCAACATAATAGGTCTACTGAGCTTACTATCGCAACACCATCGCCCATTTTGAGCATTCATTATTGGATAATATTCGACCGAAAAGACCACGTCCAGCACGCTGTGAAGAAAATATAGCGGCCGTAGCTGAGAGTGTACACGAAGACCGTGGAGAGTCGATTCGGCGCCGTTCGCAGCAACTCGGACTGACGTATGGAACGACTTGGCGCATTTTACGTCGAGATCTTAAATTGAAAGCGTACAAAATACAGCTTGTGCAACAACTGTAGCCGCTCGACCTTAACAAGCGACATCGCTTCGCTCAATGGGCTCTTGAAAAGTTCCAAGAAGATCCGACGTTTTCGAGGCAAATTTTGTTCAGCGATGAGGCCCATTTCTGGTTCAATGGGTATGTAAACAGACAAAATTACTGCATTTGTGACGAAGAGCAACCTGAAGAGATTCAAGAACTGCCACTTCACCCGGAAAAAACAACGGTTTGGTGTGGTTTGTGGGCCGGTGGAATCATCGGTCCATATTTCTTTAAAAATAATGCCGGTGCGAACGTAACCGTCAATGGCGACCGTGATCGTGCCATGATAACCGACTATTTGATGCCTGAAATTAAAGGTCGTGATCTCGACGACATTTGGTTTCAGCAAGATGGCGCCACTTTCCACACATCGCATCAATCAATGGATTTATTGAGAGAACACTTCGGTGAGCACATAATTTCACGTTTTGAGCCGGTCGATTGGCCACCAAGATCGTGTGATATCACACCGTTAGACTTTTTCCTGTGGGGATATGTAAAGTCTAAAGTTTATGCGGACAAACCCGCTTCGATTCAGGCCTTGGAGGAAAACATCACGCTTGTCATTCGCCAGTTACCAGTTGAAATTCTCGAACGAGTCATCGAAAATTGGACTCAACGGATGGACCATCTGCGACGTAGCAACGGCCAACATTTGATAGACATAATCTTCAAAAAATAAATGCCAAAGAATGTTCTTTCAAATGATAAATAACATTTCCCATTAAATTTTAATTTTCTGTGTTTTTTTTCTTTAAAAAATTAGGGAACCTCGAAATGGATCACGCGTTACATGAAATTGACAGATGAGTGGTATAAAGTAATATTTTCTGATAAAATGAATTCAATTTGGACGGTTTCGATTTATATTCTTGTTATTGACATGATTTGAGGTCGAGCGAAATTCGAAACGCAATTTCGGTGGAGACAGTGTTATGGTTAGGGCAGCTTTTTCTGCGGCAAGAAAATCGACATATATAATGTACTGTTGTAAGATACTCTTCTCTCATTTATGGATGAAGATTGCATATTTCAACAGGATAACACTGCAATCTATATCTCAAATCAATCTAAATCGTGGTTTAGTGAACATAGTATTCTACTATTGGACTGGCCGGCTTGCAGTCTGGATTTAAATCCAATGGAGAATCTGTGGGGGTACATGGCCCGTAAAGTTTACTCAAGAATTGTATGGAATGAAACCATAATGTTAAAACTGAAAATTGAGCAAGCCTGGGAAGAAATTGACAGTGATTTTCTTCAAAAATTATTCGAATCAAGGCCAGACCGAATTTTTTTAAGTTATCCAAAACAAGGGTTCATTAAAACATTATTAATAATGCTAAATTGGTTCGTTAGTTTAAGTGCATTTATAGGAAAATACCATAAAAATGGCGCTAAACAATGAAGAATTTTAATGTACATTTTAAGTTTTTTGTTATTCATTTTTAAAGTGAAGTCAATAAATAATTTAAAAAATTAATTTGTAGTATCTTAATTATTTTTTAACCCCATTTTTGATAAGATGATTAAAAAATGTATGTGCGTTTATAGGAATATGCAGCAGTGTATATTACAATAAGACTTATATTTTATATCTTTTGTATGTTTCTTTTTCAATAAAGTTAATTTAATATTAATATTTATATTCTTTCACAATAGTTCCTAATGTTTTTATTGAAGTTATTTTTAAAACAGTTCCGTGTACTGTGCAAAATTAGTAATTACACTTGAATTTTGTGAAAGTGCATGTAATCGACAAAATTCGATTGGCAAAAAGTTCGGTTGTGTGTGTATTAAGTTGATATTGTAAGCGCAATGAAACTAAATTTATCCTGAATATAACAAAATCCTTGTCAAAACTCTTAAAGGAGGTTATAAAGTGAAAGTAAAAAGCGACGTGTTATTAAAAAAAAAAAAAATTGAATTTTTGTGAATTTTGGAAGCTTAAAGTATAATGTAGAATACTTTTTTTTTTGCCTTGAATTTCAATGTCATTTTATAAATGGCTTTTTAAATTAACTTTTATTTGAAATCTTTGTGTTCTACTAAATTTAAATAATTTTTTTTTCTTTTTTGTTTAAATATATATATATATATATATACTAAATATATTTTTAATTAAATTATCATCGCTTATGTCGTATATTTTTTTTATCCACTGTATATAAGCACATACACAGAAAAAGTCACCAATCACCAAATATGTTAGTTAATAATTCATTCAATTAAAAACTTTTTCAAATTTGCAACTCTCACCAAAAGTGATTATATCAATTACTAAAAACTGCAAAAAATGAAAAACAGAAACAATTTTCCTATTAAAAAATTGATGAATCAATCAAGTAGATAATTGAACGAATTAAAAATTTAAAAGAGAAATAAAGTTTTACTTAAATTTTATTTTTATTTTCTATCCACTTGAATATATTTTTTAAATTCAAATACAAAATGACACAACTGCGTTCAATAAAAAATATAAGATAATAATTTTTTTCTGTGTAGTCAAACACTTGTGTATGTAAAAAAAAATGGTATTAGGATGAAGGAAATTACTTCAAAATTTACATTTTTTTTTTTTTTTTTTTTTTTGCAACAAATAAAATCAATGTTTGTTAGTGGTGGCAGGCAAAGGGAGTGTAGCAAAAAAATTTTGAAATGATAAATAATGTTTTAACACTTAGACTATGCGCGTGTTTACAAATTTCTATTGAACTCATTTTATATGCATATTTTTAGTATTAGACATTTTCTGCTATATATTTCAACGTCGAATAGAAATACAAAAAATTCTAAGGATATGGTTTTAGGCTTATAAAGAGAAGAGAAATGATTGATACTTTTTGCGATGACATGTTTCATAAATTTTCTTAAGAGATGCATTAAAAATATTTGGTAAATCTTAGGAAATTATTAAGAGTAGATTTATTTATTTTTATGTTATTTATTGAAGTAAGAATAAAAGCAAAAATTATTTCAAATAGAAAACATTTTAAGTAAATTAAAAAAATGAATAAAATGTTTGAATTTTAATTTGAACTCAAGTGTCAATTAACCCTAATACATGAAACTAGGGCCATCCATTACATTATAAAATTACTGGAAAAAATGGGATTTGTTACTCTGGAAAGAAATAGCTGGCAATAATAATTAATAAGTTTTAAAAACACAAACCATTTATATTTTTACATTTAGTTAATATAAATATAAAAATAAAATTTATTAAATTTTTTGAAAATATTATCGAATTTTCCACATAACCAGACATTAACATAAATGCTCAATCATTTCACTAACGTAGAAAGTGATTAACAGAATGAACAATAAAATTTAAATAAATTTAATTCACGAACAATATGTGGCAACATACAGTGGGGCAGAATGCAAAAATTTTGGTAATAAATCTGTATCTCCTAAATTACTGGTCGGTATGGTCTTAAAATCTATGGCAGGGTTATAGAGGAGTTCCTAAGATAAGTATATCTATGTTATATTATCTTTATGTCTTTTACATTCTTAAAAAATAGTTTAGATAAAAAATTTAATTTTAGTATTTATAATTTAGTTTTGAAAATGTATAGAAAAAGATTTCTCACTAAGGCTATAAGAATGAATTTTGATACCCTAAGATGCCGAATTTTAATTTAATTTAATTTATTATATACTTTTTAAGTGCACATTAAAAAGTATGAGTCTTAGAATTTGACTGTTTTCATAAAATATGTTCTTCTGTATATATTTTTGAGCGGGAAGTAACTAGTTTGATGTCAAATCATTCTATATATATGTGATTATTAAAACTATTTTTTTATATTTGAAAAATCTCTCGTTACTTTTTTTCCTAGCCCAATGATTTTGATATTTTATTTAAAATTTCACCATTTTCGACCGATGCTGGACATGAGGTGCAACTCTCAATCAAATAAAAATTTCTTTATTATTCATTCCTGAAGCCTTGTTTTTTTTTTTTTTTTTTTTTGAAATAAGCGAAAAACAATATATGTGTTTATTAATTTAATTTTGAGAAAAAAGTGAATGAATTTGTAAAAACCAGAAATTTTTCGTACTCATACTCAGGGCTAGACGAATTGGGATAATTAAAAAAAAGTAATAATAATAACAAAATTAACACATTATTTTGGAATACATTGGGAATCTAAGGATATTTTTTAAAAAATTCACTCCTATATTACGGAAATTATTGAGATATCTTTTTAACCATAAAAGGTATCAAGTATGAGTAATTTTTTTATCTCATCAAGTTCATTACAATGACTTTTAAATAGAGGTGATCCATATTGACACCCTGTAGCTTATCTCGTATTATTACAGGGTGACTTATGACCTTCTGTTCAACTCTCCCAGTTGTTTAGGGGATACAAATTGAATACGATTGTTACAATCGGCCCCACTGTGGGCCAGCCACTCCGAGAAATTAAAGCAATTATGGAAATTTTTTGTTTACAACAACATAAACAATATTTTAATTAAAACTAATTAACTTTTAACCTGTTTTTGCATTTTTTTTTTTCTTTTGTTGTTAATATTGGGTAGGTGAAGTTATTGAAACATCAAAGTTATGAATGGAGTATACATTAGGGTATTCATTCGGGTAATGTTCGTTCGAATATTTCGAACAATTTCATACGAATAATTTTTCGAATAACGAATAATGCGAATATTTTGATATCGATAATTGCTATATTTCAAATGTGTCTCTTCAACTAGTCCGATTTATAGGTTTCATTTAGAATTAATAAAACCTCAAAAAGAACAAAATACAAAGGAATTCTGAGAACACCTTCTGATAATAAAATGTTTATCTAACTAATACTGGAACAGGGCTTATATTTTAGTTTTAAGTTTATATTTTTTGTGAGTAATGTCATTAGAAACTAGTAACTTATAATATTATAAAAATTACTCCAAATCTTACATTTTTAAAATTTTTTATATGTTACGAGTATCAAGAAGTTTAACATTTTATATTTTTAAAAATTTTGTTTTGTCTTTAAGTTTAAAATTGATTTACGAATAATGTGAGATATCAAGCACCAGTTTTTTAAATATTTTCTCATTAAAATTAATTTATGTTTTGGTTTAGGAATGATTTGATAAAAAGAAAAAAACTCATTTTTCGAATATTTTCTTTTGCATAAAAATAAATTTATTTATTTTTAGATTTAATAATAGTTTGATATTTACATTAATATTCAAATAAAAAATCATCAATTATTTAATTTTTTTTCTTCTCAAATTAAACTTTTAACTTGGTATTTAATTATTATACAAAAGTTGTGTTGGGTCACTCTCGAATTGTATTATCTCAAGGGGGTCGTGAAACTGATACTTGTGAGAACTCCTGCCCTAGTATTTAATATAAGTTAATAATAACAAAAATATACATATACAAAACTAATTAATTTGTCTATGGAAAATAGTAGTTTTTTTTTTGGAATGCTTTCGCAGAAAACAAAAAAGAGAAACAGATTAAAAAGCGAAATGATAGTTAGAGAGATTAAAAGTCCTTATACTGTACAATGACACGCTATTAGTAGTTTGATTCAAAAAAAAAAAAAAACAGAAAAAAGAAATAAAACGAAAATATAAAATCGTTTGAACTTTTTAATATGGGTATTACACTCACACATATGTATAAACGTATTTAAACATTCTATAGTCCCTACAGTTCTGTTTTGTTTTAGTAGATATCTTTATTAACGATGTATTGGATTTTAATTGAAACATTTTACATTTTGGTCATTTGACACTTAAAGGTGAATTCAGTTATTTATATTTCAGTATTTAGGTAATCTAGAGTGTAGTTAGTTTAAAGTTTAAGTTATCTATAGAAGGTCCTAGAAAAAGCTGAAAATTATTATCTTTTTAGGATTATTTGACACTTAAGTGTTCTTTGGTAATGCAAAACGGAGTTAATTGATTGCTATACACTCTCTAGGTAATCTAGATTGTAATCAGTTTAAAGTTTACCATCGGTAAATTTTTCTAGATAATTTTAGAACAATACTATAATTATTATTCTATGGATATTTGTCCTTAAGTCCTTAATATCTTACACACTTTTGATATGAATACACATGTGTATATACTTTTTAAAAATGGTAAGATCTTTTCTTTCTGATGCCGTTTAAAAACTTAAGTTGGACAATAGGTATTCGCGATCAAAATTTTTAAACCCAAAAGTCGCTTCTTTGTAAATATCTCTCGGGAAATATCTCTGAGGGAAATTGCTGGCAATTGCAGTAATGTAACCAAATGAGTTGAGTACCAAATGACACCATACTCGTCACCAAAATTCCAGTTGACACCATCACATGCCAGTGTTGAACACTATCCACTAGAGTAATGTGGGTACGAATCGGGGTGCCCCCATCTACATTAATAAAAATTATAAAACAAAAATAAATATAATTTATTAAAAGTAGAAGAAAAAATAAAATAAAAAAACAGAAAATAAATTCGAAAAGTAAACAATTTTTTTTTTTCAAATATTAATTAATATTAATCGACTCTGAATATGTCCTCTTGGACCAGTCCTGTGATCTGTCCTCTAACCTGTCCCAAGGTGCTAATTAGCCACCTTCAATGACAACCTCCCAAAGAAAGTTGCGGAACTGGAACAGAAACTAGCGCTGAGAACCTGTCACGTGACTCGTTTTGAACCGGTTGTCTTTCCTCTAGAGAATTTACCCACCCATATCTGTAAACTACAGCACTGTAATATTATATATTTTTTATAAATTAGGATTTTATGCTTTTCAGAAAATTTATGTTTTTTTTTATATTAAAAGTTTCATGTTTTTATAAACTGCAACATTTTCGATATTTGTATTTAAAATTTTTGGAATTTGGTACTTAACGTTTTTTTTTTTAGTGAATACTTCACCGATCTCTTCTGAATGCATAAATTATCGAATTGGGATAATATGGTAAAAATATATTGGGGTGATGTGGGATATATAATGTAAAAAATTGTTCACTCATTTTCAGTAATTTTGTTGAAAACATTAGTAAATAATTATATTTCATATTGCTTTAATCACCAATGACTTGAACATATGTAAGAAAATATAATAAAATATATCAAAATTGTGTTGTCTTATTAAAAAATGTAGAACATTTTAAAATTTGAAAGAACTCAATAAACTCTGTAACGATATGAATAATAATTCCTAGAACCAACATGAACCATTACATTAGCTTATTAAAGGAAGAAATCTGGATTTAAAAATCGGCAAAATAGTGGATGCTGTGGATAGAATATACATATGGTAAGATACACATGAGTTGCATTTAAAGTGTTCGAAAATTATAGGAATTTTTTAAGCCTATGAATTTAACTATTCCAAATACGAGAAATAACAGCTATTTTTATAAAATTTGTTTGATTATTTTCTATTAGTTTTATCAGTTATTACCTATGTGTTTTTATCAATTACTTAAATTTTAGTGTACCTGCGGTCTCGTAAATACAAAAATCATTTGAAGACATTTAATATGTTTAAGCTTTCCATTTTTACTATGCTCCACTTAACATCAATATTTCCCATTTTACCAAAAAATAGTTGATTAAAAAAAAAAAAAAAAAAAAACATTGGAAAATAGTATCAAAAGTCTTTTTATGTAAAACGTTAGACAATAATCCAATCTATATACTCGTAACAGTTCCATTACATGGTTTTAAGACTACTCGTATTGATTGATATTTTATTCAAGTTAGATTAAAGTGTGCTCCACTTTACCCCATACTCCCCTACTATTACTTTTAGTACTACTCTTTACTATTGTTTACTTTCTTCTTTATTTGTCATTTTTTGAAGTACTTTTTTTAATTATACACTTTTTTTAAAATATATTTGTAAATAATTTTTTAAAGTTTTCTGAAAATTTTTACTAAATTTTTAATAATTTTACTACTTTTTTATAAAATTCCATTTATTTTTTAATTTTTACTTTAGAAATCTTCTAAGACTTTTAATGTTATAAAAAATATTGAAAAAATTTTTAAAGATTTATACATCAATTTATGCTGCGATTTTAATTATTTTTAATATCAAAATTCACAGAACCTTACACCGTATGTTTATGCACAAAAAATATAATTAATTAACATGAGGCCTTCAGAGTTTTGATTTCAAAATATATAGACTACACCGTTATTTACTTTATAAATAAGGACTGCGCGCGAAAAAATTAGTGCACGCTTTAAAAATTGTAACTTTTTTTAATTGTATCGTTATTCTCCGTAACTACGTGCTAAAATTTGTTGTAATAGCGTAATTAATTTTTCTTGAAACAAAAATTAAACAAAATACTAAATATAACTAAAATTTATAATCAAAACACATATCGACCAATATAACAGCTGCTAGGAATGTAAATGAGTCGGGAAATATAGTTTTTTGAGACGAAAAAAAATACAAAGAGCTCATTATCACTGAAAGGAACTCTGATAACCAAAAACCAAGTTAATCTATAGATCGCAGAAAAAATAATACAAAGTCCCATAAAGTAAAAAACAGTTCCTAATAGGAGCGCTAGAAAAAGTGTATTGGCAAAGGAGATGATAAAAATTAATGAGAATAATTTTCTTCAAAAATATGAAGTACGAACTAGAGTGCCACGACAGCCTAGTTGGTAGTGAGCTAGTCTGTCAGTCTGGGAGTTGTGGTTCGATACCCTCCAGGGACTCTGCTTTGTGTCACTACAACGAACACCCTCGTTCGTTACGATTAGAAAATAATTAGTAATTGTATTGTAATTAGTAAAAAAAAAAAAAAATAAATAAATAAAGTACGAACTTTTTACAACATCCTGGTCAGAAATTCTATATTGCAGATATTACGGGAAATGTAGCGATAAATATCGTTTGGCAAAAACAAAAAATAATTTATTCATAGCAAAATATATTTTTTACAGAGAAATGGAATGCAAATGAGTTTTATCGGAAAAGATTCATTTCTATCATTGGAAAGTACAACGAATCCCAAAATTTCTGACCTGATCTCGGGCGATTCATTGGACACATGGTGTGACACCAGCAAAGGACAAAACGAACTACGACTAGGACAACTTCGACGCTGGTAGCCTCGCCGGTGGTCTTGGTCACAAAAGTGACCCGGAACCAACAACGAGGATAGAGAAGAAACACGAACAAGAGAGACAGCAAGGTGAGACGACACAAAGAGGCAAACACGTTACATAGTAAGTAGTAGTCTTTACAAATGTCATTATTTTGAAAAGTTAAGTACCTATTAATTACACTGGTCAGCAAAAACAAATTTTTTTTCGCCCTTCTTCAATAAAAAAATATATGGACTAGGTGGAATTTGAGCTGCTAAACAGGAATCTGTTTTCATTTTTTTGCTTTTTTTTTTTTTGTTTTTTTTTATCAAGTTGTGATTTTTTATGGGCATGTCTAATATCTCCCCCTTAATAAGGCGACTACACGCGTACATTTTATCATAACTCGAGAACGGGTTGTTCGATTCAGAAGATGCAGACGAAAATTATATTTAAGTCATCTTAACATTATTTTATTTCATTTTGTCTACCCACCAGTTTCGGAGTTATTCAGAATTTAGTGACGGAGAAAATAATTTTCTTGTAATATTGAAGAATTTTTTTTTTTAATAAAATGAACAGTTTTTAATCCTTTATCATAAAGGTGATATTAATATGAATAAAAGAAACCATGTACCATCAAAATTGATGCACAAATACTGATTTTATTTGCAGTTAAATAAAAATATCCATGTAAATCTAGAACTAAAGCACAGAGTGGACAAAAAAGATGGTAGGCTGGGTTATTTTTCTATTTATCCTTATTGATCTATAAAAATAGTAACCTGTTTCCACTTTTTTTTTGCATCAAGCGCAAAACAACATTAATTCTCTAAGGGAAAAAATATTTTCAAAAGTGCGTTTTTCTCTACTATTATAAAATTTTGGCGTGTTTTCTTATTTGCTAGTAAATTAGAGAATTACTAGAATAAAAAAAATAGAAAAAGTAAAAAAAGTTTATATAAACACAGTTTTTTTCCCTTTACCTTAATTATTAATGCATTTACTACTGGTATACAAACTGTGGTGCTCTCACATGACCTAAAAAATTTAGCTAAAATATTTTTTAATTACTATTTCTAAAATACATATTATTAGCTTTTCAAAAATATAATTTTTATTTCACTTTTTTATATTTTTGACTATGAAACAAATTGGTTTGGAAAGGCGACAAACACCAAAACTGTAGATTAAACTCAAATAATAAATTATTAACACAATTTTTTTATTCAAAAATAAAATGTGTTTATTTGCATGTGTAGTTGTAATATAGAACAAATTTTTTCTTTATTCCATTTTTAACATTTCAGTTTATTTTCCTTTGTTTCTGACTACTCTTTTAATTTTATTTCTTTGTCTCTAAATGACATTTACGCTATATATTTTAATTAAAAAGCTGTATACAAATGTATGTATAAGTTAAAATTAAAATAAAACAGAACACTAACGTGTAGAGAGTTAAAATTTAATCTTAATTAAAAATAATGATGAAATAAAACACATTTCTAATAGAAAACTAGAAATAAAAAACTTCATTCAAATCGAAGTGTTGGCGAAATGTTCTAAAAAAAAAAGTAAAAAACAAAAAATTAAGGTGGCAAATGAATACTCACTTATAAAAATATGCTTTAGTTTAATTGAAAATAAGCAGCTGTAAAGTATACTAAATAAATTTAAATATATTTTGATAAGAGGTTTCACTTAAAAATATCATAAGCACTAAGCCGCTAAAATTTTCAAATATAAAGACTTTTTATAGAAATAAAACCTTCACTTACTAAACATATTTGTCATTAACAGGGCAACCAAAAATAATCATATTTTCCCTTGGCTTCAAATGAAGTTAAAATTATTTATTCATTTCACATAATTTTAAGAATTTAGCCATCGACTTGCTAGAGCATAGTTTTGCATATTTTGGTCTTAGCAGCATATTTTGTTATATTTTTATAAAATAACTTTATTTCGCAACATGTTTTAATAATTTAATTTGCATATTTTTGAATATTTTATATTTAAGAGCATAATTTGTTATATATTACACTAAAGAGCATTATTTTGCAAAAGTTTTTCATATTTTACACACAATAGAATTGTTTACAGAATTTGTCATTAGTGACATTTTCCTTTCAGTTTTTTTTTTTTTTTTTTTTTTTTTTGTTTAATTGATAATTTCTTGATACAATGTACTGTCGTAACACGAATTATTCGTTAAACATGGATATTCGTTATTCTGTTTGCGAATTAAATTTTAATGGGTTCTAATTTATTTTGTAATAATTCAAATAATCCAACTAATTTTCCATAACAAAGAAAATGTTTAAAATCTTAAATATACCATCTATTTAACATTTGGACTTTATAGAGGACAAAAAGAGCTGCTTGAAGCAGATATATAAATATTTTAGCAAAAAATTTTTTCTTCAAATTCGTTACATCGGGAATAAAATTCCTTGTTCTTTCGTTACATAAGGTATCAAATATAAATATTTGCTTATTTAATATATCGGATTATCATTGTATCGGTATATGTTATATCGAGCTTTGACTGTATTACCTTTAAATATTTTTAAATGAAATAAATATATATAATATATATAATGCTAAAAAAATCAAGTAATTTTTAGCATGAGGCGTAGGTAATTTAAAATTTGTCAAAAAAATAATATTTTAAGAGCATATTTTTTTAAAATTTAAGGGCATATTCTCCTATTTTAAGAGCATTTTTTATACGCATAAAATGCTCTCTTTAGAGCATATTTTTGATTGCCCTGGTCATTAGTATAATTTATGAGCGTGCCTAAAATATATATTGCATACTTTTGAGCTGCTTACATTATTCACATGCTAATAAAATGTATTCTCTATACAAATTGTTTTAAAAATAAAAATACATTATTGTTGTTATTATCATTAAAAAATTTTCAATTAAAGTACTCGTAATTTAAACAATATAATATTATTTATAAAGCTATTTAAAAATGTATAATAAATTCCTAAAATAGGAAATAATTTTAATTTATAATAATGATACTTTTCTTTTTGCTTCATAATAGAAAAAAAAATGTAGATATAAAACTAGCAACTTAAAATTTGCTCTTTGATTTTTTTGTTCCTTATACAAAAGTTCTTTAAAAGAAAATATGATTGAAACATATAAAGAACAACAACAGCCTAAAGCTAGGCTATTAAATTTTCTTCAAGAAAAGCTATTTTAAATTGCCGATGACCTCGAGTAAGCAAGGTTATTTTAATAGATAATAATTTTTTTTAATAGTACTTATACTACACTCTAAATAAATACAGCTACCAAGAAAAGAATGCAAAAAAAAATTAATTTTATAAACAACTTTCCATATTTCATTATTTTATTACACCTAAGAACATGCAAAAAAGAAAATTAGACTTTTTGCTTTTGGCTTTTTTCTTTGTTTAAATTTTTATGGCATATTCATATTTTACAAAATTATTTGTGTATTTTTTTTTTCTTCTTATAGTAAACATTTTATAGGTTATTTATATATATATATATTTTTAAAGCATCTTAAACAAAGTACCGAAAGACATTTTTATAAGAGTTGCAGGAATAAACAAAAACTGATGTTGTCATTTGTCTTCCAAGTTGATAAGATAAAGCTCACAACCAGGAAATAAAGTAAGTAAGAGGGAAGAAGGTAAATATTATTTATGGGAACATTTAGCCTGTTATTTTTTTTTTTTTTTTTTTCTTTAAATGAAAGGTGGAGAAAGACTTTAAACGGAAGCTTTAAGACAATAGACATTATGAAGCAAATATGACTACACAGAAAAAAAGTTTGTGCATAAATATAAGAATTTACTTTCATTAATTTTAGTTCATAATACACTGCCTCCCACTTGAAAAAGGAATCACATTTTTTTAATTTTAATTAAGTATATCTCCTAAACTAAAGTTCAGAAAAAAATAATTTTTTGCGCAACCAAATTTCAAAATGTTGGCTTTAGTTTCCTGAAGAAATAAAAAATATACTTATTTTGTTATACTAAAATTATGCATGTATTTCTGTGGTACTTTTTCGTGTGTTACTTGAAACAGGAATATTTCGAAACTAAGCAAACTCTAATTTATTTTTAAATTTTAGGTTATAAAAATGAAAGTTATTATCTTCTAGCATTCAATTAGTAATGAGTACTGCCACCATTTTTAGAAATAACCTCAAAAATGCGATTTGGCATCGACTTGTATAATGACTCTAAGTAATTTAGCGAAATTGAACTCCATGCTTCCGTTATTGCATCCTTTAAGGATTCTATCGTCTCAAGTTGTTGTTGGTGAATATGGGGGCCAATCCACAAGTTGAACACCTTGTTGATTAATCCATTATTTTACTGCTCTGGCATTGTCGTGTTGGTACGTCCAAGGTATGGGTCCAAAGAAATCATTAAATTTTGGAAATGCTTCCTCCAGAATGTTTTTGTAAGTCGTTGCAGTCATTTTATTGGATACAAAAACCAATTGTATGGTACCATAATACGAAATGGCACCCCATATCATTATTCCGCCCTCTCGGCTGTGTCTGCGGCTCAAAAATAATTCCTCCTTATTTAGGTCATGGAAGTAATAGTTATACCCGTCGGGACCATCAATATTAAACTTTTTTCATCGGAAAATACAACTTTAAACTATTTGTCGGACCATGTCATTGTATTTTCGACAAACTGTAGACGTTGTGATTTGCGTTTTTCATTAAGTGGTGTTTTTTTTTTTTGCAGTTTTCGTCGGACTATGTATGGGCATGACTTTCCAATACGGTGCACTGTTCTTAGACTGGCACTGACTCCACTTTTTTCACGTATTTTTGATACCGATATGGCAGATTTTGATGCAATTATCAGAAGTTTTCGTTTTTCTTTTGGAGTTGTTGCCATTTTCTTCCGCCCTTTCATGTTTTTTCCATATCTTTCACATTATTTAAATAATTGTACACAACTGTCTTTCCTCGATATTTGGACCGGATTCTGACCCTGAGATTTCAAAATCAGAATTTTTTCTTTTTCCGAGTTATTAAGAGCCTTACCACGTCCCATTTTGAATAAAAACTATTTAAAAGCTATCAAATTAAAAATTCTCTAGCCGTTTATATTGAAAGAAATTCAAATCATAGCCTTCCTGATTAATATTAAAAGAATTCCTTATTCAAGTGACACAAGAAATAGTACCACAGAAATACATGTCTTTAAATAAATGCATAATTTTGATATAACAAAATATTTATATTTTTTATTTCTTCAGGAAACTAAAGCCAAAAAATTATTTTTTTCTGAACTTTTGTTTAGGGGATATATTTAATTAAAGTTAAAAAAAAAAATGTGATTCCTTATTCAATTGGCAGGCAGTGTATTTAAGAATAATGTCTTAAATATTAAATTTAAATTTTCATTTATATTTTCAATTTGTAAATGTATGTTTGAAATTTTCTTTATAGAATTTTTGGTTTTTAATGATTTTTAAGGCAACTGTTGGGGGCAGAAGAACACAGCAAATGCGTTTTTTATTACAGTGATGCATGTGCTATAGATTGACAGCAAATTTACGCAAATTTCTAATCCTTACTTTTTAACAGCTTTTTATTGGAAAATTGCCATTTAAAGGGATTTATTGTTAATATTTTCATGCATAAGCAACATTTTTGCAAAATTCGCAAAATTATGATTAAGTACAGTTTAATAATATCTATGATCAAAATTTATTTTTTATGAAAAAAAAAATTGGGAAAAAAGTCATTTTCGATTCATAATATTTATGAAAAAAAATTTCAAATATGAGTAATTCCATTTTAAATTTAAAAAATTTTGACCTTTTGTTATCGATTTAGATAAAATTTGGTGCATGTGTAGAGAAGGATACAGAGGCATGTGAAATTAATTTTTCACATTTTTATTTTAAGAACTGTAGCAATTCTATAGCTTTGAAAGATAATAAAATATTTATTTCGTTATATAAGAGATATGAAAATAATTTTTCTTGGAGTGGATTTGTCAAAGTTTGTATTTTAAGATGCCATATAAAAATTTGAAAATATTTTTGTTAACACATTTTTTTGTAAGTATTTTCTTTAGTGACGTATATCTAAAAAAAAAGTCCATATTAAATTTTTTTATATTTTTTGGTAGGAAGCCTTATCGATATACTTGCTACAGAGAAAATTTCAGACAGGTCAAAATTTTTAAATTTAAAATGGAATTACTCATATATACATTTTTTTTTCTGTGTAGCTTGAAAAAAAGAAAAAAAAATGATTTTAAAAAAACTGGTTGGCTTTTGAAAATCCGTTTGTTGATTTTGTAACAATCCAATTTTTTACTCATTTTGTAAAACACCAATAGATCTTGATGAAAAGTTTTCTCTCTGTATACAAATGCTTATTTTTTCGAATTTTGACTAAGGATTCTTAAATGGGTCTGTACGATGCATAAGTTTGCATACAAACATTTTGCGAAGATAGCGATGAAAGATAAATAATAAAATGTAATTTATAATCGATTAATTAAAAAAAGGGGATAAAAATTTAAAATTTTGTAACCTCTGGGACGATGCACAGTAGAAACGCCAAAAATTGCGCATAAATCAGAGAAGGGGTCTAACTCATTTTATATAATTTCGTTGTAATAATTAGTTCATTAATACATAAAATAAATACTTTTTGAATTATAAATAATTTTTTAGCCTAAACTTCTGTCCGTTCGTGAGGATCAGCCCAAAAGTGAAAATCTCTTCCCTTCCATAATTATCTTATAAATGTCCGCATAAAGATAAAATTTATTTAAAAGTCATTAACATTTGTTTTTGGGTCACATGGCAAAATAATTTATATCTTATTGCTAATTTTATTTATTTAATTTATATTATATTGTTAATAATAACTTTAGTTTAAGAACAGCGTCATCTATTATACAGTGTTAATTAACTTAGTTACTTTAAATACCACTCTGTGTAATAGCAAAATTATCTCAGGTGTAGATTCAAATATTAGTATTATAGGAAGTATTATGGAACTGTTATGATGAGATTTCTCTATACAGCTATCTTATAAGATGAAGTGTCAAAAAAATACACAAAATTTGTTTGTATGTGTGCATGTGTATTTTGGGAAATTACGAAATAAACAATGTTTTTTTGTAAAACTATTTCCTTTTAATGATTGTTTTACATTTAAATAAAAACATTTTTATAAAATTTGTGCTAAAAAAGTGAAAATTTCTTAAATAAAAAGGATATGTTATAGGATTTATTAGAATACGCGAACCCCTTATTTAAGATTTAACATAATATAAACAAAATGGTTACTCTCTTCTGTCAGCGTTATTTCACACATTATATCAGCGAATGAAGAAAAGTTGCGTGAAAAATCTTGTAAAAACAATCAACAAAAGTAAACGTGTCATATGTTTTTGAACATTTATTTGCGAATAACCCTGTTCTTTGGTTATATTATAAAGAAAATAAATAGCAGGGTTGTCAAAAAGCCATACAGCTACGTAAAAAGCTGTTTTCTATAGATTTCTGCAATACGCTACATAGATTTTTTATGTCAATAGCTACTTACATACAACTGCATAAAGCAGGTTGAAACAGCTGATTGCGATACGATGATTTTTTGTTCACTGGTTGGATCTTACATAGTGTCTACATAAGGCAATTTTTTATCAAAACAAACGTCAAATTTAACGCAAATTTGTGGAAGGTGGCAACAGTTGCACAAAAACAACAATATGACGTATTCACTATATTCATGTTTTTTAGAACAAAATTCGATACTAATGTATTTTTTATTGCAAATTTGTGTATCTTCTACTTTTGAACATCCAAAAGACATTTTTTAATGGATGAATGAAAAAACTTTCCTCCAAATGCTGGTAGGGAAAAGACATGTAGCAACAAGCAGTGAGTGAGCTAGCATGTGGCCGTCGCAGGGTAAGACATTATTTATCTGAGTTATGCTTCCGTCAGAAAAATAAAGTTTATTTTGTGATTTTTGGTTTTGGCTAATCTCAAAGTATGACAGATACTTTGAGATTGGTCAATATATTTTATTACACTGGAGAGTAGTTAAGCTTCCGCCAGCTCAACAAAATTATATTTGTCTGGACGTTGAATAGTCAAGGTTTGCGTAATTCTGGCATCAATTTACATATTCAAGCAATCGTGACTGCGGCACAGTCGACTTAGTAGAGATCTGTACGAGACCTGTACGTTTTTTTTTTTTTAATTTTTTAATAACAATTTTTTAATAACAAATACGGTTTATAACCCATTTTGGAAAGAAAGAAATTATTTTTTTTAATTTTTCAGCGAATCATATAAGCAAGCTCTACCCCAGTATAATGGTGCAAATACGTCCTTACAATTGACCATAGCTTCCTCATAAGGACCTGGTACGCCTATGATAATTCAAAATTATTTTTGTGCATTAAAGTTATTTAATAAGGCAAATCTTGCCCGACTGCAACTTTCTTACTCGTTTTCAATATTTTCGCAAAGTTTTACATAAATAAAAATAAATAAAAAATAGTAATTTTATTTTGTTTTTATTCAGAAAACAAACATATTATCATTAGATTTTTTTAATATTTTTTTTTCAAATAGCTAAATTTTTATTTTTACCCAAGTTCTCTTTGAATTTCTATATAAAAGATAAAAAACCGATTTAAAAAAAATATTAAAAATATTTTTAAGACATAAACTTTAACAAAAAATACTTTAATATATTTCTAAATAACTATGCTTAAAACTCCATTGTTAAAAAAAAATACTTTTTATAAAATTAATCTCAAAAATATATACTTTTAAAAAAGTACGGTTTTTAGTTTTTACCAATGTGATTAAAAATAGCAAAAAAATTTGTGACTTACGACGCACTACACGAATGGTAAAAAAAAAATTAAAGAATTTTCTTAACATTAGCATTAGCTTCATTTTATCTTTACGTAGAGTCAATTAATTTTTACAAATATTAATTTTCAATTAATCACCATTTTTTCAATTTCACCCCTCTGTGCGATGGTGTAATAATAATCTGTGTACAGATACCAAAGATTATTACAAACAGGTATTACTTTAATCAAGTTTCGGTGTAGGTCTTTTTTGAGGACAATATCCAATTGTAGGTTATTCCCATGCCAAGACGGAAGAAAGAATATTTAAATTGCCAAAACGAATAAAAAAGCCAAATTTAAAATCATCGTCAAAATGAAAAAAACGACAAAATTAAAAAAAATCTTCAAACTGAAAAAATCCAAAATTATAAAAATATTCAAAATTAAAAAAAACGCCGAAATGAAAAAAAAAATCGACAAAAAGAAAATAAATCACCAAAATGAAGTGTAGCCATGAAGCAAATTGTTACGAATAAAGAAACATATTTCAATAGAACATGCAACAATTTCAATTTATAAAAAAAAAAACAAAAATATTTTAATAGATCAATAGAACTTCAGATATTTATTTTTTTCACTTATCAAAATGAGTTAATTTCAAGTTCTTTTTTCGGCATCACTTAGAAAATTATTGGGAATTTCTCAATATTTTTGAACGAATTTTTTTTATAAGATAAAAACTCAGACACATCAAGTCCAAAAATTTTATTTAATTTGTCGGCAAAAAAAAAAATAAAACAACAAATTTGCATGAAATGTACGTACATTTGTATTCTAAGATTAATAAGGCGTTCACACCAGTTTATTTTATCATAACTTGAGAACAGTTTGTCTGACTTAGTTAAGTAAAATACAAAAAAGTACTTTGAAAAAAGCAAACAAATTTCAATTACCTACCAGCGGTTATATATCACGAGTCTAGTAGTTTCGAGTTTTCTTCCGAAATTGGTGTCAATAAATTCGTAATTTCAAGTTTGTTATGAAGAAAAAAAATCATAATTTTTTTTTGTTTTGCAAAAATATTGGTCCATAAGCAATCATTTTATTACTTCATTGAAAAAAATTTCGTTATATAATTTTTTTCTCTTTTTTTTTTTTTTTTTTTTTTTTTTTGTAAAATATATGAAAATTTATTTTTTTATCCTTTGAGTAAAATATTGAAAAATTGAATTCACAAAAATGCACTAAAAAGTCTTCTAGAGGACGCAAATCCTATCGGAAAAAATTTTTAAATATTTTTTCCTTAACAAGCAGTGCTGCCAGGAGGCGAGAAAAAAGAAAGAAAAATGATCAAAAAAAGCTAAATGTCCAAAGCAATAAGGCCAGAATAAAGCTAATATTTTTTTCATTGAAAACTTTTTTTCTCATTAGTTTTTGATATATTTTTTAAAAAGATATTGTAATAAATTTATAAATAAAACATAGAATAGCTGCCAACAAAATCATTGATAAATTGCCTAAAAATTTCCATACAAATTTGGGAAAAACTACCTATTTTTTACGTGATTTATCGTAATTTTTAAACTATAATTCATTTTTGATTAAGCATTTCTAATTTTGTAGGTGATTTTTCGCATTTATAAAATTTTCAAATAAAAATAAATAAAATTATAAATAAATGAAAAATAATTATAATAATGGATTTAGTAAGTCCGCGAAATTAGTAAAATACACAAAAATGCTTAAATTGATGATTCTGTAAAAATAAAATTAGTAATAGCTAATGAGAAATTGTTTTCTTCGCTGAAGTTAGAACGAAAATTTTGAGACTAAAACCAAAATAAAAAGGCTGGATTTAGCCTTAAAAATACTAAACTGGCAACACTGCTAACAAGCTCAAAAGACTATTTCGAGAGAAAAAATCTAAACTTTTTTACCAAAATGTATGTATGAATTTAAAAAATTTTTTTAAGTATTCTTCCTGTATTCTGCTCAATATTTACTTATACTAGGTTTACATTTTCCCACCCAGCGCTACAGTGGGGCTAATCGCAAAAATTTTGGTAATAATTCTGTATTCCCTAAACTACTGGTCGGATCGAATTGAGAAGTATGTAAGATTTATAGCTGAGGACCTAAAATTTCTAAAAAGTTATATTGTAGTCACAGTTGAATACCATGAGTATGAGGAAGTTTCAAAAACTATTAACTTCTACAAATTAAAACCGATTTTAGAGATTTATATATTTTTGTGAAGTGCATGGCGAGTTAAAGAAAATAAAAATAATAAGCTTACTCACCTAAGTTATCTCAATACTTAAAAATATATCAACATTTAAGTATTGGATTTTATATCCATTTTTTGCCTGGAATATTCATTTAAATAATTGATATATCTCTTTTCAGCCGCGGAATATTAAGACTTTACTAAGTTTTTTTTTTTTTTTTTTTGTTATCTTTTCTTTATTCAAGCTTATAATTTTTCAACATATATTGGGTTTGAAGATTACACGTAATTAACCATTTAATAGCAAGAGGGTCAATTTTATGCACTTTGTTCCCAAAAGGTTAAATTAGCAATTTTTGCAAATAAGTCACCTGGAACTATTTGTTATATTTACTTAAATATAACTGAATAATATAATAAGTCCCTTTAAAACTGCGATAATAATCAAATTAAAGAAATTTTTGAAATTTAGTCACTATATATGATAAATATATGCCTTTGGTGACATTTATTTTCTTAATCATTAACCATTATTTGACATAAAAATTAAGTTAACCAATTATGGAACGGAAATCCCAAAATATAACTTGTGCAACTAACAAAGGGTTAAACGAATACATATATCAATAGTATTGAATGAGACATTTCCAATGATGTCCTAAAATATAAATGACAATGGAAATGTTCAAAATATCCAAACTTTAATAAAATAATATTTAAAATAAAATCATAGAAAATTTTACCAAAATTTTAATTACGCGAGAATGGAGACTAATTTTAATTTTTTTTTTTTTTACTTATTATGTATTAAATGCCATTTGACTATCATACGTTGTAATTTATTTTGACAAAAAGTTAATAATTATGTACACTGTTGATCAAAACCCATATTTTAGGAGGCATTTTAAAAATGGTCCAGCTCACATGAACGAAATAATAAAACCGATATATTTTGAGGATTAGTTTAAAACATATAAATCTTTAATTTCAGGGGGGGGGGGGTACATTTACAATATTTTTTGTCTCCATACAAATCAATGTATTATAAAATATAGAACAATATTTCACTTTTTTTCTCAAGGTTTTGTTAATAAACTAATTTTTTTCTTTACATATTTCAAAAGAGACAAGGCTTAATAAATGTTCAATAAAGAAATTTTAAATTGATATAGATTTTCATCCTACGTTCAGCATTGATCGAAAATTGTAGATTCTTGAAAAACGTCATGCTTTTCGATCTA
Organism: Protocalliphora azurea; assembly: GCA_932274085.1. NCBI lineage: Eukaryota > Metazoa > Arthropoda > Insecta > Diptera > Calliphoridae > Protocalliphora > Protocalliphora azurea. The sequence goes on along the minus strand of OW026522.1, from coordinate 142,736,175 downwards.
TAGAAAAGTCACGGAATTTTTATTTTAAATTTTATTGATGGTTTTTAATTAAAAAATATATTTAGATCGTTTTGATACTAAACAACTTGCCGCCTGACCAAAACCGAATGCAGGATTGCAAAATGTTATGAAAAAAGTCAATTTAAAATTTTTTACTATTATTTCTTATGTATTATATAAAATAAGTATTAGTCTTTCATTCAAAATTTTTTATTTTTATATAAATATTATTTTCTTTTGTTTTTTTTTTTTTTTTTTTTGAAAAATTTCCAAAAATTACAAATTTACACTAACTTAAATAATTGCCATTCCCTTTATAAAAATATTTTCTTATAAGCTAAAAGGTTTTTCACAAAAGTCGAGCAATTACCGATATTTTTCGTGTTGTACATTTAAGTCGTCCACATAAACTACAACTCGAACCTTACCGATACCTGTTACCGACGCGTATAGTACTGCAGTTAATACGTTACTAGCCGATTACAAGAATCTTTGATCTTTTCTTGCATTCACCTTAGTCCGTAGCTGGTGTATACCATATAGTGTAACCATAATTCGTAGCTATTTAATAGTATTTAGCGTAGCCGTGTACAGGGCTGTCAGATGTAACGATCTTTCACCAAACGTGGCGCTATTTAATTTCCTTTGGCGACTAAGTTTTCCGTTTGGCGACATGGCGAATTTTTTGACGATTTATGAAGTGTTGGCAATTTATTTGATCAATTTTAAAAAGTTTATAAAATAGGTATTTGTGGAGAAATACGATTACCAGCAATCGACTATTTTCAGTATTTGTCTATTTAACAAAACGACGGTCCTTAATTTATAAATTCAACTTCAACTTAGGTTGAGAAATGTTAGATTTTCTCTAGAAAATTCGACAATGCAAAAACAAGTCAAGACATTGGAACCACTTTTGGATGTTTTGTTCAAAACATTATTGCTTTTAACTCAGTGAAAACATAGTATAAGAGAACGAAAAAGTCAGAAAAATGCATTTTAAATTATAAATTTTAATTTTCAATTCAATTACTATTAGATACTGCAATTATCCTTGGCTTTATTAAAGATATATTTCATATATAAATTATGTGAAATTTGAATCACTAAAAATTATACGACACTAAAACCTTTCTGTTAACATTTTATTTTTTCTTTAAAAAAACAAACAAAATTTAAATTTGTCGATTTCTGATTAGCAATTTGACGACAGGGGCTCAAAAAAAAATCTGACAATCCTGGCCGAGTACAGGAACACCCACATTTTTCCTTCGCACTTGGTAATTCTAATTTGTGTTCTAGTTTAGCCGAGTAGAAGAATCCCCGATTTTTTTATCTCCTTGTAATTATAGTTCGTAGCCATTTCATCGTATTTAGTGTGGTCGAGTACAAGAACCCCCGAATTTTGCTTGTATTTCTGTAACCATAGTTCATAGTTTTTATATCGTATTTAATTTAGCTGAGTATATGAACCCCAAATTAGTAATTATAGTTCGTAGCCATCGTATTTTGTGTAGTGGAGTATAAGAACCCATGAATTTCTGTTGCACAAGTTGTTCGTAGCTATTTCATCGTATTTAGTTTGCCGAATAAAAGAATACCTGAAATTTTTTTCACTCGTGATAACCATAGCTCGCAGCAAGTACAACGTATTTTTCTTAAAATTGCCGAATACAAGAACTCCCGAATTTCTTCTTGTATTCTTAACTTAGTTAAACAGAAGAACTGCCGAATCTCTCTTGCGTTTGTCTTGTGGTTCGTAGCTAGAATTTTTCCCCAGTAGAGTGTAATTGTTTACTTATATTGTCTCTTTCTTTCTCATCAATATTATTCTCAGCACACACTTGCTTGTCTTGCCGTGTCATCCAGCCCACTCTACACTGTTCCGGGACTTAAGCGTAAGCGGTTAAATTTAAGTATATCTAAATATAGTCTATATTTAAGTTATGTTAGGTTGAGTTGCGTTCAATAAAACTGTGTTTCTATGTATCATATGAACAAACATCTTTGAGTTTTATTTCAAAGGAAGCAGACCTTTGGTAAGACCTTGGACAAGCTGAGTCATATCCCAGCTGGAAAATAAAACTGCATTACAGTTTTTTTTTTTTCATTAATTTATTTTTAAAGCACCTACAAATACAAGATACTTTTGCTAAGCTTTAATTAACATATTTATTCTCTAAAATTATTTTACAGTAAAACAGAGAATAGCAAGATGTGTTTACTAAGGTCATGGCTATAACTACAAGATTAGGCAGAACTAAACTTAGCTGTTTCTATGAAAACACTTATAACGATTAAAGTTAATTTGCAAGCAAATGGGAATTTTTAGTGTAATTTGTAAGTTTTACATCTGAAATTATTACGTGGAATTAAATTTTAAAAATTTAACGCTTTTATTACATGGCACACTATTCTTGCATATAATGTTCTTATATATTTATAACTATCTCACTCATATACAATACAATTTCATTTATATTTATCTCAACACACACTTCATATTATCTTTCTGCACATTCCAAAAAACAAACACAACAACAAGAAATTCCTTTTATAGCAGCAACTTTGAGTTTAAATGAACCACTTTACAACTTTAAACATGTTATATCCGAATTGCAAGAAACTCAATTAACACATACATACGTACACACACACTGAAAGAACATATTATTTTTAGTTTCTAATTTTAGATTTTATTATTGTATTACTTAAGAACGAACAAAAGACGTTTATAAAAATCTCTTTACAAAAACTAGTTTAATATTTGGCTTATTCTTAAGTATTTTATATATATATATATATATAAAAACAGGCTAAAGCTTTTATACAACCAAACAAATTAAAGCATGTTATCTCGCCCAAAAGTATGCAACAAGAAATAACATGTACTTAAACATGATGCCACAACATGAAAACTATAACCAAAGCTGAAAAAAAAAAGAACTTCACGCATTTTATATACTTCTTGAGAAAAAGAAGATTTACTTAAAAATGCCGGTTATTTAGTTGTTTTCTACACTTATTTTCTAGTTGTTTCTTTGTTTGACTTTTGTTTTTCTTAGCAAGATAAACAAAATATTTTTTAAGAAAAAAGAAAAACATCTGTACTCAAGCATACAACAACACACATTTAAACAACGTTGAATTTAGCTTGAAACCTAAAAGTATACTTTATTTTTAGTTTAGACTTTTGCACACGCTTACTTACTTAGATCCAAATGTAAGGTTGTGTTTATATTTTAAGAAGAGTTAGGAGTTTTATTGCTACTTAAAAGTTAACATGGGTATAAATAAACAGCTGTTGTTGCAAGTAGCTGTAGTACTACTGCTAGTCTTACAATTGCAACGAGTATTTCAATATTCTATAGAATACAATATGGTTTATTTATTTCTTTATGAAACAAAAGGAAAAAAGCGAATTAAAACAACACAACTAAAACAAAGTATAACCAAAAACACCACTTATTTGTTGTCTTGTGTTACTTATATTTTGGCTAAAAATAACTATAGTAGCACAACAAAATCTTAGATAAATCCTTAAAGTATGATGTTTTTTTAGAAAATAGTTACGATAAGACTAGGGTTTGGGGTCTGGGATATCACAAGATTTCCCGTCAAAATACTCTGGGGAATTCCCGAGAATTTTTTAAAAGTTGCCGGGAAAACGGGAAATTAAATATTCTCGTTCTTTTATTTTACTTTCATTGATATGTTAAAAATAGCAAAATGTTTGCTATACTTTTTGCTATTTATACCCTACACCACCATAGGTAATTGAAGTATTATGCGTTTGTACGTTTGTGCTGATGTTTGTTTGTAACGCATAGAAAAAGTTATCCAACACCACCTTTAAGTATACCAATCGTCTCAGAATCACTTTTTAAATTGATCTAACGATGTCCGTCCGTCCGTCTGACTGGCTGTCCATTTAAACTTTGTGCACAAAGTACGGGTCGTAATTTTAAACATAATTCAATGAAATTTAGCACGTGGGACTTTTATCATATAAGGATGAAGTCTATTGAAATTGATTGCGATCGCTCCATTATTTCACCTAGCCCCCACACAAATATCCCCCGGAATAGAGTTTAAACACTTAAAAATGCCTTTACTGAAATTCGGTGCAAAGAAGTTCTGTACAAATATCAATATTTGTACCAAATCATATGAAGATCACTCTTTGTAAAAATCACTTTAACGTCCCATACGAATGATAATAATATTCGACACAAATAAGTTTTATGTAAGTATAAAGAAAATTGCCAAATTTTATGAGTGTCGGTCCATAATTTACCATAGCTCCCATATAAACACACTTCCAGGAATCGCCCTAAAGTGTATAAAATCATCTAGATGTTAATATCAACGCATTATTCTGTATTTTTATATTTTATTTTAAAATTAGGTAAATTCGCCGTAGGTGTAATATAATTCCCCTTCCCGAATTCTTATTCTCATACACAATGGTATAGAGTATCATATAGTCGATCTTAACCAAACATATCTTTCTCTCTCGTTTTAACATATTATATCAATGAAAGATTGACATTACTCTAAACGTGGTACTTGCGAGAGTTTAATGCATATAATATAAGCAGAATATTATTTGAGAGGAACGTTAATGTTGCATGAATTAGATTTTTATCTATTGAATTATGTTTTTTTCTCTCAGATATCTATGTATTTGTTTATCTATGGTTTAACGAATTTACTTATAAGTTGTTTCACATAAAATTTTAAATTAGCTTTATTTTTCTCATGTTAAAATTTTAAATACTTTAAATTTATTATAGTTATCATAGCTGTTCTTTATGAATATTTAAATTTAAAATATTTCTTTAAAATAAATTATTTTTATATTTAATTTATATTTTTAGAAATAAAATAGTTTCAAATCATTTTGTACTCTCTATAATACATTTTTCAGTTACTTGAAATTAATTTGGTATAAAATTATTTAAATATTATTACATTTGTTAAAAATTCAGATTAGAAAATAATTCAACAGAAGTATTCAAATATACTGATTTGAAATATTTAATTTTTTCTTTTTTATTCATAGAAAATTTTTGAATATTTTTATTCAACATAAATTTGTTTGAATAATTTTAAATTTGTTTGGAAAAAGCAAAATAAGTAATATTCTCTTTTATTTCGATGGTCGCATTATTTAGATTCTCCTGTACAGACCTTTTTTAAACCGTCGGAGATCCACAAGTAACATTATTTGCTGAAAAAAATTCTGAAACAATCGCTACGTTATTCTTTTTAACTTAAATAATTGAAAAAATTAAATTATTTCTTTTTTATAATTTTATTTTTTTATAAAAATTTTTATTAAAAAAATATTTATGTGAAATTTTTCTATTTGAATATATTGTTTTCAAATAAAAATCCTACACAGAGAAAAAAATGCATATATTTGAAATTTTTTTTCATAAATATTATGAGTCTAACATGACTTTTTTCCCAAACTTTTTTCATAAAATATAATGAAATTTTAAGAATTTTGCCAAATTTTTTTTTAAATCTTTGATTTAGTTTTAATCGATTTAATTGCAAATGGTAAATTAAAATATATGAAAATATTAATAACAAATGCCTTAAAATGGCAAAATTCCTAGAAAAATCTGTTAAAAAATAATGTTTAGAAATTTGCTTAATTTTGCTGGCATTCTATCATTTTGATAAAAAGCGCTTCTGTTCTGTTCCCAAAATGTAGCTAAAAATCATTAAAAACTTAAAATTTTTCGAAGAAAATTTCAAACTTTTTTTTTTTGCAAATTGAAAATATAACTGAAATTTTGAACAATTTTTTCAGTCATCTTGAATTTTGATGCATTTGAACAATTATATAAAAAAAAGTTTTAATGCTTAAGAAATTATGCTTAAATGTTTTGAATTGAAATCAATGAAAGTCAATTTTTATATTTTTGTTATAAAATTTTTTTCTGTGCAAGAACTTGTTGAACTTTTTTTTGTATAAAAAAACACATATGAATATTATTCAAGGTTGGAATATTAAAATAAAAAAATGATTATCTTTTTGTAAATATATATGTTTCACTCAGTGTTGCCAGTTTAGCCTTTTTAAAGCTAAATCTAGCCTTTTTATTTTTAGCCTCAAATTATTCGTTTTTTTTTCATAAGAATTTTATCAATTATATTCATAAATAGTTTCTATGGTTAAAGAAGTTTATTAAAAATATATAATAATATATATTAATAATAATAATATATTTGTATGGGATTTTTGTGGGCGATTTTTATTGGTTCATTTTACTGACATCGGTTCTATGTTTTATTTTAAAATTAATCACAATATCTTTAAAAAAGATATCAAAAAATAATGAGAATAAATCAAGCATTGAATAAAAAAAAATATTAGATTTTTTCTGGCCTTATTTTTATGGGCATTTAGCCTTTGCTGACCTTTTTCAGAGTACAATTCTTTTTTCTCGCCTCATGGCAACACTGATTTCACTTTTGATTAAGTAAAATATTTTCTTTTTTAATTTATTTTGTTCATTCAGATTATATATTTAGTATAAATAGAAAAGAGAAAAAAATTACTTCGTTGAGAGATTTCTCATTCTAACACAAGATTTTCTTTTGAAGCAGCATCTCTTATCCAAGCAATGGATCTGTAAATGTTAGATGTAAATGTTACAACTTCAAAATACTTATGAAAAAATTAATCTCATGTATTCATACGTATGTGAGATTGTTTCTGAACACTATGATTGATTCAAAAAACTTTGCTGCGAACTAATTTTTAGTATTTTCCAGATTTATGTTTAATTTAGTAGGAATTAATTGAGTAAAAAAATAATGTAAATTAGAGAAATAAAGTGGAAATAAATAGCAAGTTATTTATAATGAAATTTATCCAATAGGTTGGAGTATATTTTTAAAAAGTTTTAGCATCAAAAACACAGTAACGTAAAAGTCTAACCCACAGTTTTTGTATTTATTTTTATTTTTTTAAATAAATTTTATTTGTCTAAAATATATATATATATATTTTTTTTTAATTTTAGAAATAGCGTTATGCTTTTATGTTGTTTCATTTTTCGTTAATTCAATATGATTTATAATGTTTCGTATATAAACATATAAATTTTCTTTAAAAATTTAATAAAAATATACCAAAAATTTAATGTTCGGTAAAATGATTATCCTTGTTAAACGAAAGGGCCTGACATTATATCATTTGCTGAATCCAGCTTCGATTGTATAAGGAAAAAAAAAATGAAGCACGATCATGCAAAATTGAAACAATTGAAATTTCAAATGTAAACAACTCGATAATTGCAGAAGATAAGCAATACATGCAAGCATGTCTTATCAAGAAAATTTGTCAATCGGTTAAAATTTTTCTGTGTCAAAGGTACTCCAATTTAAACCATCTTAAGTCTGCTCCTGAGAATACTGTGGGATTCCCCTTCCAAACCTAAAATTCTACTCTCCTCTGCTATGACCGTGTGAAATTTTGTATGAATCCAATTCAGCCGATTAGAAGTTACAGATTTATTTCCAAAAATATTTTATTCTTCCTCATTGTGCAATATATTAAAGTAAAAGATAAGAATTATACTTGATTCTTATTTTATTGTTATTGTTTATGTTTTAAAGGATAATTTTTATACCAATTTCTTTAAATGCCTTCATTAGTGTTTATTTGATGCAAATTTTATAAAACTTTAATTTTCAACTTTAAATATAAATTTACGCGCTAAACAAGTTCTTTTGTTTTGTTTTGTTTTGTTTTGTTTTGTTTAACAAAAAAAATGATTTTCTTTATAGCTCTTTCTTGTAACTAAAGAAGAAGTTTTAAGAAGTTCCCGGGATTTCTTGGAAAATGAAATATTACGGGAAACCCCAAACCCTAGTTGAAATATTTAAAAACAAAAGTTATAGGATGAGTTAGTATATAGAATTTAAAATCCATAGAATATTTAAGCTATTTCTTTAGATTATATTAAAAATTTTAAAATATGGATTATTATAGTACAGTGATTTCTTTAAAAATATGTTAACAAATAATTCCAATTTATTTCTTTAAAAAAGTTGAAAAATGTCTTAAAAATGTTTTCTTCTTAAAACAAAAATAATTTATAATCTTTCACAGTCATTTTATCAAAATAAATTACTAAGTGTTTCACATTTTTTTTCCCAACATCATAATATTTCATAAAAAAAAAAAAGGAGTAAAATCATCAAGTAGTTTTATTTAATAGCTTTTTTTCGGAAACAGTTTTTGCTCCATTTGCCTTTTTTTGGCTTAAAGCCAAGTTTAAAGAAAATACAAGTGCCAAAGTCAGCACTTTTTGTTAGGCATCTTTTTTTTTATAAGACTTTCAGAAAAAATCATGTAGCAAAAAACACAACATGGCACAGAGAGGAAAACAAAAGGACGATAAGTAAATGTCTTTTTCTTATTTGCTCCATTGACCAGGGTGTCGTTTTATTCGTATTATAAATGTAAAATAATATTGTATTTTATATATATATATATATATACATATATATATATATATATATATATATATATATATATATATATATATATATATATATATATATATATATATATATGAACTTGTTGTAGTAGGTATTTTACAAAGTGATTATGTCTTTTTTATATACTCGAAGTGCAGCAAAAGTTATGGAATTGCAGTTAAAGACTAAAGCAAGTTATATAAATAAAATGAAATCTACAGCTTAAAAAAAGAAATATAAAAGACACTGTAATGTTTATTTGTTTAAACTTGAGTCAATTATTGATAGATTTAAAGGATTTATTAAAACTATTTATTGTGTCCTTTGAAAGAGCTCTTTTTACTCAGCCCTGACACAAACTGATTTTCTTAATATTTATCTTAGAATAATACTAAGAGCTGTGATTTTATATTAATACCTATAATTAAAACTTATAGAGAACTATTAATATATCGACAAATAAATCAACTCTGAGATAATAATACTTTCGATTAAAGCTAAAAGCTAAACAAAGAATATTGAAAGTTTATCTGGGATGTAATTAATATATTGCACAGTGCATGGTGGTAAATTTCAGACAAAAATGCCGAAAACTAAAGTTTGATTTTTGATAAAATTTTGATTTCATTATAAAACCAATACTTCAGATAACAAAATTCATAATTGGTTGTTTAGACATCCAGTTTGAAAGTAATGACACAAACTGAAATATTTTTCACTAATCATTGTTTAGAAAAAATTACTTTTTAAATACTTATTTACAAAGTGTGTTATGCATTTCTGCCACATACATGTTTTTAAAAATTTGCAACATTTTTAGAGCATATTAGTTTATTATAAATCTTTTGGTGTAAAATACTGTTCATAAAATAATTTTTTTGGTACATTTGTGAACTGTAGAGCAATTGCTTACTTATATCATCACAAAAATTTTAAATCCAAATTTGAATGGACCAGACATTTTTTCAGTAGGTTTCAGAGGTTGAGGTCTAAGCAGTATGTATAGTATTAATTATCATGAGTTAGCATAAATAAAAATCAGCTGCTAATACCTGTTGCCCTTCTTACTAAAACAACTACTTGAAATGAAAAATTTATAATATATTTAAAGTTCAATATATTTCGAAAATTAATTATGCAATATTTATAATGATAAAATTACTATATGTATAATCGGCCAAAATATATTTTAATATCTTTTAAGCCTTTTAATATCAGGAACATTAATTTACTAATTTTTTTAATATAAAATTAATAAATAAAATTTTAATACGTGTAATTAACTTTTTCTCAAATTTGTGTCGTCCCAACTAAGTTGGAAAACTCATTTATCTTTATGGCGTAATTTTTTAAGCAAAATTAAATAATTTTAAGTAAAACTGTGTATGTATTTAACTTATATAGTATTAGTGCGGAATAAATAGCCATATAGGGGTTGGCCGCATTAGAAAGTATAACAGCAGACAACATAAAACTGTCAATTTAACACGAAATTATTAAGAGTATATTTTGAGATATGTATTAATATTATATAATCAAAAATTTCTCAACAATTCAAATTATTTCGATATGTATATATAATATATCGCTTCTTCTACTTAACAAATTTTTACGAAACATATATAATTGGAAAGCTAAAATTAATATCTACACGAAGAGAAATAATATAGTTGCAGTGATTATAATGTAAGATCAACATATTATGATTGGAACATATGACACAGCGAAAAATACAAATGTTATAATTAATAATAATTATGATTATATTTTGTCATATTGTGTTTGATTTTATGGTTTGTTTTTTCATGTTATGATTCTAGTTTTACATATAATTTAACAATCTTACTCTATCATTATCCCATTCTATCAGATTATGATTTGATGTTATTATATTATTATTCTATCTTATTATATTATTATACCACTTTGTCATATTATGATTTCATTTAATAATATCATTATGCCATTCTTTATATTATATGGAATAATATCTTATAGTTATCCAATCATATCATGATATTATTTCACTTTGCTATATTATATTATGAATTAATATAAATAGATAAATATTGGTTATACAAACAATATGAGATATTGATTAACTACCATTAAATGGTTTAGTTAAAGAAAGAAAAACATATCTTGAATTTGAACCACATATGGTGGCACAAATGAATATAATTAATAGATGTTCAAATATTATTTGTCTAATAATTATATTCATTTGTGCCACCATATGTGGTTCAAATTCAAGATATGTTTTTTTTAACCAAACCATTTAATGGTAGTTAATCAATATCTCATATAGCTTGTATGAGCAATATTTATCTATTTATATTAATTCATATATAAACTAAATGAAAATTACAATAAAGTTAGAAAAAAAAAAAAACATTAAAAACAAAATAGATTTAAAAACAAACAAGTATTAATTTTTTTTGCGAAAAGGATAAGTATTATATTTATTGGAAACATTTTATAGTAATGGGATTAATAATATTAATATAATTTAAAAACAGAATATGGTTTAAGAACAAAGAAAAATACTGCAATTTAATAATTAATATTAATTTTTTTTTTTTTCTGGTAAAAATACTTAAAACACATAATTTTTGCAATCAACCATATTAAAATTTTTATTGAGTGTAAACATCAAATGAAAAAATTTAAACAAAAACTTTGCTATCATAAACACAGAATTATTAAAATTTAAGAAAATTAACAATGAGAATATAATATTATTGTAGTGAAAATGCTGTAACCATATTTTTTCTCTGCGTGTATCAAGTAGAAGTTATCATAAATCTTCTTTGACCCTATTTATCTGGCCATCCCCTTTTGTTATTCCTAAAAAAAAATTCATTTGTGAAAATAATCATTGCATGTTTTATTCGCTTACCGAATTTAAATTATCTACACAGAGAAATAACGGAGTGTGCAGTGTGGTAGAATCAAAATTTATTGGAATTGCAACTTCGAATGGTTTAGTTGGATTAATATAAAATTTTATATAGGCATAGCAAAGGAGTCAATAATTTTAAATTTGGAAGAGAGGCCTAACAAATCTCTCAGGGGTGGAGCTATTGGAGCTCAAAATATGATACCTGTGACATAGAAAATATATAACCGATTTCCAATTTCTTGTTTCTTATCTGATTTCAATTATCTTACTATATTCTTAAATCTCTCGTTAAGTGCTATGAAAATTATAAGGGGTAAATATATACATATATCAAATACGAAAAAATAAATCTAGTAAATTTCTTGGGATTTTCAAATGAAGATTTTGAAACCGTTAATAATTATTTTTTTTTTTTACTAATTACACTATACTAGTTGCAAATTTTAACAAGCAGGTCACCTCGCCAGTAAAACTAATTCGAGCATGCTGAATTCAATGGTGGCAAATGTTTTTGAAGTTAGCGTTCGTATTCGCGATATTTGGATTTAAACTTTATTATGAAGTAGCACAAATAATAGAAAATCAGAAGTAAAAGGGTCATTATTTATGTGAATTAAACACTCAATCGATTGAATATATACTCCAATCATAAACTAAATCAATTTCAGCCCGATTTTTAATGTACGAGTATATATATTTTTATTTAAAAATTAACTTACTTACGAAATTGTAGTAACATTTTTTCGTTAGTTTAAAGTTTTGTAATTTAACGTTTAAAATATATTTCATAAGAATTCATGATCCTATTTTTCAATAAAATTTTAACTGTTTATTTTCTTTAAATCTAATAACTAAATTATTAAACTCTGTTAATAATAATTCATTTTCCTAACCCTCTTTTAGCCTTTCAAAATTAAATATCTTAAAATTCGGCGTCCTAGATTTAGTTTTACCCAATGGGTGCCCATTTCGTTAAAAAAAAAAAAAATAAGTGCCACCTCCGAGCACAGTGTTGTTGTTTTTTATTTTATTTATTTTTATTTTTTGCTTTATTTAATAGTAAGAAAAAATATATTCATTCTGACACCTATTATACTAAAATAATATCGTCATATGTTATAAATCTCTCAAATAACAACCAGTGTTGCCAGGAGGTGAAAAAAAGAGACTAAATTGAATTCTAAAAAAGGTCAGAAAAGGCTAAATGTCTAAAAAAAAATAAGGCCAGATTTTTTTTGTTAATTTAAATTTAAATTAAATTAAATTTAAAAAAATTAAAATTTAAAAAATCTTCCTTTTTTTGATCTTATTAGTTTTTATATTTTTTTAGAGATTTTGTAATTAATTTTTAAATTAAGCATAGAAAGGCAAAATGATCCAATAAAAAAATTAAATTTTTGATAATATTTCATATGAAAAAACGTCCCAAGCTTTGAAGTGATTTTTTGTAATTTTTGAACCATAATTCCTTTTTTATTAAGCATTTTGAAATTTTTGGGTGATTTTTGAATTATACACAGAAAAAAATATTGCATAAAATGGTTTAATTAATTTGTTAATTCATTTTAAATTTAAAGTTAATAAAAATTATTTAATTACAAAATAAACGTTCTAATTGGTTTTAATTTTGTAAAAATCGTCGATTTCAAACCGCTTGACCTTTTTGGTTAGCTATTTAAAAAAAAAAAAAACTAGTGCCATGTATTGATTAAGGAATGATGTGAATTAGGAATTATTAAGTATGTAAAAGATTTGTAGATTTAACAAGATTACTAATCATTTCGTTATTACTGTACTAACATGTTCCCGACAAGGACCAGATTTGCATCAACATGTTGCTTTTTGAATGAAGATTTATATATAAAGAGTAAGTTCATATTAATTACTTTTACCATTTCTTCAGATAGGCTATCCTATGCTATTTAATGGTTTTATTGGCATGTCATCACATAGATTGTAAAGTCAACCTCAATGATAATTAAAATCCCTATTTGAAGCGTACCGCCAAGATGATGACTAATTATTATTATAAATTTTCCCGGAAATCAAATATAAGTATGAAGTAAATATATTTAGAACATACCTTCTCATATACACAACATATATCCATTATACTAAATGTATTACACATATTAAATTCATTACATATAATACATTACATTACGTCGATTTTCACATATTTTGCTTTACATACATTATAAGTGTAAAGCAGTCTTAATTTTAACATTTGTAATAAAGCAATAAATAATTTTGATAAAGCTAAATAAATAATAATAATTTTGATAAAGCATTTATGAGCAATCATACAGATTTATTTAATTTTGGAATCAGATCAATAAATATTCTAGTTGGTTTTAAACGAAAATTCAATTACAGTTTTTATTGGATCAATTAAAAAAAATTAATTGAAACTTTAATGAAAAGCAATTATTTCAATCAAACAAAAATTTAATTAACGTTAGCAATTTTGTAATTGAAGTTCATTTTTATTTTTTGTCTGTTTAGTTCTTCAATTTTTACAATTTTATATATTACAATGCGATCAGCATGAATTCCACAATGCTGCCGATATTTCATTAGACAAATGAAATAAATATTATAAAATTCAAGCACATCCAAAGCAATATATATCCATTATACTACATACAAGACAGAAAAAAATGAAATTGGATTTTAATTACGAAATTGCTTACTTCAATTAAAATTTTAATTCATTTTACACCAATCACCAAAATGATAATATTAATTAAATGAAATTAGTTGATATTTTCTATAATTTAAATTAAATTAATTACTTTCATGATTGAAACTTTGATTGAAATGAATTAAAATATTTATTGACACAATACAAATACCCTCTATATTTCAAAATATTCCCTTCTTCTAAAATACGACATTTAAACAATATTGTCTTTATATAAAATTTGATATCTTTATTTAATTTCCAATTATATTTCAAAACATACGAGCCAAAAATATGAGCCATTTTGACGGAACATTTTAACAAAAGAGATTAATTACAAATTTTATAGACTTTTTCACAACCTCCAACATTAGGAATATTTAATGATAATGATTTCTCAAAAAACTTTGCAAGTAGTTCGTCAAAATTTACAAAGAGCCAGAAATTTTCATAATTCAAAATATGTTTGGTATTAATATTTTTTCTAAACAATTTTTAATTTAAATTTTCAAATTTCAAATGAAAATTTTGTTTTATTTCTATTCTGTATTTAAATTTTCAAATGACAAAATTTTCTTATTCCTTTTCAAATTTAAAAATTAATAAAAAAAATAATTGTATTAATTAATAATTTTATTGAGATTAAATTTAAAATTAGATAAAAAAAATTTATTAAAAAATTCTTTTGAATAATTTTTTCTGTTAATTTTACACATGTTAAACTCATTACATATAATATATTACATTAAGCAGATTTTCACATATTTCGCTTTACATACATTGTAATTGTAAAAGAGTTTTTTTCTAACATTTTTAATAAACATTCACATTTTTAATAAAACAATAATAAAATTCGTCTATTATCAAGAGAAGCATTTATGAGCAATCGTACAGATTTAATTGATTTTAGAATCAGATCAATAAATATTCTAATTGGTTTTAAACGAAAATTCAATTATAGTTCTTGTTGGATCAATTAAAAAAATTAATTAAAAATTTAATGAAAATCAATTATTTCAGTTAATTAATGGTATCATCACCATCATTGAAGCAAAATCAAACAAAAACTTAATTAATGTTAGCAATTTCGTAATTAAAGTCCATTTTTGTTTTTTTTTATGAAAAGGTTCTACGGTTAATGAGGTATAATATAACATATTAATCAAACAAATTAAGTTTTTAAAATAGGTTACGTTATTTTCGATTGATGATTGAAAATTTGATTTAAGTATAAAAAATCTCAATTTTTAGTGCTAATAAATACACAGAAATGCTTAAATGGATAATTCCTTAAAAACAGGATTTGTAATATCAGATAAAAATTAAATTACTTCGTGGTTGAAATTTTAATATGTATTTTAACCTCTTTAAGGCAGTTTTAAAAATCATAAAAGGCTAAAAAGAAGCTAGAAGCCAAAATAAAAAATATTGAGGCTAAAAGCAAAATAAAAAGGGTTGCATTAATTTTTATTTCAATTTTATTTCAAAGTTTATTAAAATTTTAATAACAGTGGTAAAAAAATATCACAGTATAATAAAAGTGGGCGAAAGAAGGCCTGGCACCCATACACGTTATATTTTATAATACACAATATTTTCTATTTCTTGTTTATATCAAATTTTATGTGAATTATCAAGTAACATCAAGAAAGTAAAATAAGTATCCATAAATACATTGCAAATTTTTTACTTTTCATGAAAAAAGGTGCTACTTAATATCCGTTTATTTTTAAGAGTCCATTAGATCGAAATTGGAATCATTGAGGCAATATTTGCCCCAAACCCAAAATTTGTCGCATAGTGTAATAGGTTGCGATATGTTGTCCTGAGCTATCATGTAACATTTATTACATGTTAAGATCAGGGCCTAAATTAAACTTAAGCCTTGTTCAGACCGGCGCGAAATTACGAAATTTCATGCCGAAATTACGAATGAAATCTAGAGCGTTCATACTGGCTAGATGACATTTGATGTAATTTCGTGAACAGCTGATACTTATTGTTTACATTTTAAATTGTTTTAGGGATAAATAAAGTATTTTGAAATGGAAACAAATAAGAAACAATTACTTATTAAATTGGAAATTATTAATTTACAGCAATTAAAAATGTAAAAAGGATAGGTTTCATTTTGCAAAATCACTTTAATAATTAATTTTAAGATTTGTGTTTAAATTTAAGATCAGCTGTGAATTGTTTTTTTTTTTTCTTCTCACGGTTGAAACATGCAGTACATAGTTGAAAAAAAGTAATTTTTCCAACCATGTACAGAGTTGCACGGAAATGGGCATCGTAATTTCAATATAATTTCGCCGAAATTACACAAAATTATGTAATTTCGCAAGTGTCAAAATGTATGGGAAATTACGTAATTTCAACTTGATTTCGGCCGAAATCCCGAAAGTACGTAATTTCGCGTCGGTCTGAATGCCCTATTATACAGTTTACTCCTCTTTCTCATTACAATAAATCCTATAGTTGTCGTTAGAAGGAAGTCCTAATCTTTTAGCATACGACACTATAACCTAGTGCCCAATAACACCGGTCGGCAAACAAAAAAAAGAAAAAAGGAAAATACTTTAAACAAAAATAGGTGAACTAGGTGGAATTGAATATGCTAAACACAAAGACTAGATTTTAACTTAAAAAGGCTAAACTGGCAACACTGTTAACAACACTCCCTATAAAACTAATTCTTACCTTACCCTGCTAATTAAATTATACAATTTACTCTTCTCTAGAAAGAAACTGACATGTGAACTGACACATCTCATTCACATTTCATTAACAGCCATTAGACATGAAAGACATTAAACCAAATCGTTAGTGAAGAAAGGTCATGTTTTAAATAATAAATAATAAATAATTTATTTAATAAAATAAAACTAAGCGAAGAAGAAAAATACTAAATACAGCAGAAAAAATTATAGGCTAGTTAAACAATGAAATGAATAAATTATATTTCTTTTATCCACTTTTTTATCTTTTGCATTTGATATTATATTCTAATGAAAATGTAGTAAAGTAAAACTAATTATAAATTCCTATAGTATGAAGATAAAAGTTGGCCAAAAATAATTACGTTACACGTACAACAATGATGAATTTTCTAAAAGTACAAATACGACCAGTATAATGGAAGTATAATATAATTGAAATTAATTATGCACGCTCATACACCTTTAAATAGAAGATGATGAATACAAAAACAAAAAAAAAAAAAAACAAAGAGAAAAAAACATAAAGAAAGAAGGAAAAGCGAAACATTTTACATTTATGTAACTTTCACAAAACAAGTAGTAGTAGTGGAGACCAACGCTTAAGTGCCTTAAAAAGATTTTGTAGTGAAAGAAGAATTTTTTTTAGAATAAAAGGGAAAAAAAAAACAATCGTCGTTAAAGGACTAGCAATTAACATTCGTTACAGAAAATTTTGCCCTGTTTAAATTTTGCTACTTGAAAATTCTAAACACATAACTTTAAAGGATTTTTTTTTTTTTTTTGAAAAGAATACAGAGGAATGAAAAAGGTTAAGGTAGCAACAAAATATTTTATTAATAATTCCAGCATTTAAGTTTAAGTATTAAAGAAAGTCTTGCCAAAAATGAACAATTTTATATTTCAACTTTTAAATTATTACGAGTATTTTGTTTTATTTTCGCAACCTCAGTTATAACTGCATTTGATTCCGGTTTACAGACAGACGCAATATACACAGATTTCAGTAAAGCTTTCGATAAAGTAAATCACGATCTTCTATTGTACAAATTGAATAAACTCGGATTTTGTCCTGTTTTTCTTAATTGGATTTCCACATATCTTAAAAATAGATGCCAATGTGTATTATTTAGAGAATGTATATCAAAAACCATTCCTGTTTTATCCGGCCTCTTATTATTCCTAATATTTATAAATGATTTACCAGCTTGCATTAAGAATTCTATGATATTAATGTCTGCTGATGATGTAAAGCTGTTCCATAGCTTTAACTATTCCTATCAATGTTCCTTACTCCAGTCAGATCTTGACAATCTTTATGATTGGTGTATGATGAATCTAATGGATCTGAATTTAAGAAAATGTAAACACATGATATTCTACAGAAGAAGTCCAGTACTCTGTAGATATACAATAAATGAATATCTACTTGATCTAGTCACAGAATTTCTTAATCTGGTTGTGTTGCTTGATTGTAATTCCCACGTTTCGCATATAAGGCAAAAGAAGTTCTAGGTTTCCTCAAGCGCTGGGAAAGAGAGTTTAATGATCCTTACGTTTCCAAGAAATTATTAATATCTCTTGTAAGACCAATCCTAGAATATGCTTCCGTGGTTTGGAATCCTCAATACGAAGTTCATATAAAGAATATTGAATTGATCCAGAAACAATTTCTTTTATTTTGTCTTCGTAATCTTCCATGGAATCCTAATATTAATTTACCATCATATGAAAGTCAATTACAACTAATTGATCTCCCTACTCTTGAAAGTAGAAGAAAATATATGAATATTTCATTTGTAATACATTTAGTAAATGGTTCAATTAATTCTGAGTTCCCAAATCGTCAAACTAGAAATTATACTCCTTTAAAAGTAATATATTTTAAAAACAATTATGCCAACTTTGATACCGTAAGACGTATATGCAATCAATTCAATAGTTTTTATCCATATATTGATTTCTCATTAAATCCAATGCACATTAAGAGGAGTATTTTTAACTTAGTTAAATAATAAGTTTTTGCTATTGAATGGTTATGAAAAATATTCTATTGTTGAAGCTTTCAGAATAATATATATTTTAGCCTGTAAGAAATTGTAATTTCATTGGCTATTAAATAAATAAATAACAAATCGTTAATAAATTTCTTTTAAAATATTGTTTTTTTTTTTATACCCACTGTATTTCTTTTACCATTTAAACAAAAGTTGATATTTTTCAAGTTTTCTTCACACTTGTACTCATGCGAACACTCACTTTTATACTGATACACTTTTAATTAGCATTTAATTTAAGCTTTGCACGTAACATACTCATGCATTTGTACACATACATACACCCATACTATTACACAATTTCCTAACTCACCTAAAAGTCCATTTACTTTTTGAAACAATTGCAAAAAGTTAAAGGTAAAGGAAGAGGCAAAGCACAACGTAGCACCATTACAGAAAAATTACAATTCGTTACTCACACATTCGTTATCGAGCTTAACACTATTTTAAAAAAATCTCTCATGGTCGGTTATAAAAGTACAAAAACATGCTTCTATACTTATGCTACCAACAATTAACAAAACTCATACTCGTACTCTTTAAACTAAAACAATTTTCGAAAAGTGGTCAGTAAGAAGCCAAGCAACATTTAAGCACTTCTTTTTCAGATTTCTTGCTACATGACACCACAACAAGAGCTAAACAACCAACAATAAGCTGAAATCTGCACAATGATGGTACATTGCCAAAACACAAAAACAAAAAAACGAGTAAAGAAAAAGAATGAAAATGTGTAGTAAAAAGCTGAGCTTTATTGCAAGTGAAAATCTTGCACTCAACCATCAACAACGTCCGGATAATTTGAATTTTTTTTTTTTTTTTTTTTTGCAAAAATACGAAACAATAATCCTGCAATAATATTGACTCACCGATTAAAACATGTGCAACTTCGGTGTGCAAAATTTGGAAATTTGATGAGACAAAAATTATGAATGAGGAATATGGTTTGGATCATAAAATTCCATTATTCTTAAAAAAAAATTATTTTAGAGAAAGAAGAGTATAGACACTTTTTCGACAAAAAAAAAAAAAAATAAATAAATAAATAAAATAAAATTTATTCAACTAAAATTCAAAATATTTTTGGTCTCGGAAAACATAACGACTACAAATTCCTTTTATTCGATAGCTAATTTTGTTCTTTAATTAACTTAAAAAAAAGTACAAAACCGGATGAAAATATTGGTCTATATATTCAAAAAACTGGACCTAGATTTTGCAAAATTGAGATAGTTAAACTTTCAAAGGCAAATATTTTGAAAACTATAAGGGATAAGTAGCACATGCAATCGTATTGTAGGCCTTGCAGAGAGCTTTGAGAAGATGTAAAAATATTTGACAATAAAATAAAAAATTGGCAAGCAGTTAAAATTTTTCTATGTCGAAGGTGCCCCACTTTGATCCCCAATAGCTCCGCTCGTGAGAGGTCTGTAGAATCCTTTTTCTATGTGAAATTTTATGTAGATCCAACTAGCCGATTAGAAGTTACAGATTTATTTCTAAAAATTTTTGATGCTACCCCACTGTGCAATGTTATTAGCAGGACAACCAAAAGTAAGCTATAAAAAGTGTTTTATTCGCATAAAAAATGCTCCTAAAATTGAAAAATATCCCTTTAAAATTAAATAGATATGCTCTTGTAATATAATTTCTTTTACTTTTTTTTTGATAAATTTTGAATTACCTATTATTCATGTTAAAAATAACAATTGCTAACAAATATTTTCTTATTCTACTTAAAAACATTACTTTTAATTAATACATTTTATCAGAAAATTACAAAATTTGTAAAAATTTATAAGATAAAAATTATTAGGGAATCGGATTTTAAAAAATGTATGGAATGGTAAAAAAAAGTCACTAATAGCAAATTAGGTCAAAAATTTTATTTTGCGCAAAATATGAAAAATTTGTCTCTTAAATGTAAAATATGCAAAATTATGCTCTTAACTATAAAATGTGCAAAAATATGCCAAAATTCTTAAAATTGTCTGAAACGGATAAATAGCTCAGAGTTTGGTTCATTATGATTTTGCATATTTTTGGCTACCTTTGTTATTAGTAATTTTTGCAAAAACAAAACCGTGATCGAAATTATTATAGGCTTAAATTGGGGTCCAATTAGGACCCAAGTAAGCCATGGTCACCTTTGTCAGCGACCTATCGTACCTAACCTAACTCGGTTTCATTGACTTTAAAATTTTTATGTTTTTGATCTTTTACATTAAAAAGCCTAAAAAAAATGCCAATGTCATATATACATTAATATATATTTTTGTGACATTTATTTTCTTAACCAACCATTTATTTGACATAAAAATTATCCAATTATGGACCGGAAATTCCAAAATATTACTTGTGCAACTAAAGGGTTAAGTGAATATATATACAAACATACATAAATACATCAACTCTACCTTCAGTTCTCGATAATTCAGCTCTGAAACGGCTAAGATTGAACGAGATACTATGGGTCCTAAATAGACTCCGATAGGTACTTAATACAAACTGATGGCAAAGTATTATATATATATTATTATATATCTGCTAAGTTTAATCCGTCGAGATAAATACTTTGGCTCTTAAAATAAATACAATTCGACAAAATAAATGTTTTGAATTACAATCGCTTGACAAAAAATGAATAGGCTGCTATGCAACTCAACGAGATTTAAGATTTACATTCCATATCATTATATTCCTACTTTATTAACTTTTCATATAGCAAATTCGGCCAGCCACCCTTAAATCTCATTTCAGTGATGGTTTGTTAAAATACCATCATACCAACTAGCCATCCAACCATCTATACGTAAATTTACACTCATTGCAGTGGAATAAACCCCAAAAATTAGCATCTCATTAAAAGCTTTTTGAAATTTTACATGCGTTTCATGGCGCGCTGTTTTACATTTTATACTCCTTTTATTATTATTTTTTTCATTTTGTTTATCGGCAAAAACTTAATTGTACAAAACACATTGCAACAGTAGCCAACCTTTTAAATGCCGGAAATCAGCAAATACACATATACACAGAAAAGAAAAACATGAATTTGTTTTTGCAATAAAATGCAAGATATTTACTCGCTCCTTGGTGTGGGAAAACTTTTTTTATCATGCTGTTTATTTTTTTTTTTTTTAATGTTAGTACGTGGTTGGTGTTACATTATAATCAAGGTTCTGGCAGGAGGTCAGTCAGCTTTATGAGTATGATGATGGTAATTTACATGTTTTTGTTTTGAAATTTTAACATGTTTACAAAAAGTTATATAAAAGTAAATATAGCTGTTAAAAAAAAAAAAAAAATAGTAAATGTGTTAAAATTTACTTATTTTGTAAACATAGTAATATGAAATAAGTTTTATCTTGAAAAAAAAAAAAATGTTAATAGCTTTTTTTAATTCATTAAATCTCTTTGTAAATATTGTTTGGTAAATATAATTCATTTATTTTTAAATGCTCTATAATAATCATTAATATAAATAAATGTTATTTATCGGAAAAAAGCTCAAATCAAAGTTTCCCACAAAACAAAGAACAAATATTAAACCAACCATTTTTTCTAAATCATTCAACCGTATACGATAAAAATTAATACTATGTATGCAATATTGTTTAAACTATTTATTTTTGGTTATTTTTTAAATAAGAAAAAAAATTTTACAAATAGGGATTTTTTTCTACTTACCTTACCCAAATATTTATAGCATTTTCAGCGTATATGTATAAAGCCTAAAAGCAGACAACAGAACAAAGTTTATTTTAAATTTACGTCTGTTATATTGTTTCTTTTTTTTTTTAAATAAATAAATATTTATTAATTATATAAAAATATCAGAAATAACAAATGAATGGGCAGATATTGAAACAAGTAAGAAAATTTATTATTTTATTTTTTTTTTTTTGCGACCTTCTGCCTGGTTGTCCTCAAGTATGACCAGTAAAATGTAAATATTTTTTTTATTTTTTGTTTTTTTTTAAGCCAACACCATTTAAAAAGATCTTGTTTGCCTAAAGAATATGTACTTTAACCTCACCATTTGTTACCATTTATACCATCATTGATTGGTCTCTGATGTTTACGTGGAGGCAACGTTAGTTTTGAATACAGAAAATGTATACAAATATTTCATGTCAATATAAACTTTAATATTCCCATGTTATCTTATAACAATGACTGGCACAGAATGTGGGACAAAAGGTTGATAGAAAATTTAAATATTCTTTAAAACTTTAAATATTTATAAAGTTTTTAGAACTTTTTTCTTATCCCAAGCAGACATTTATATTATTAAATGGGAAGTGGTAAAATTGGTTTCGGAAACCTTTGACCTCGATTTAAATGTGAAAAAATTTTCTGCGATTGAGAACCTTAAACCATATTAAGTTATTACAGATATGAATTCTGTTCATTCAATTTCAGACTCTGTTTAAGGCCACATCTTAACAAATTTGTCACTAGGTATACGAAGAATGCCTCGTTAGTGATTAATCCACACACAGAAAAAATATTATTTGGAAAATGGTTACAGCTAAGAAAATATTAGTCCTTAATATGATATATAACTAAAATTTAATTAACTCGACAAAAGTTTTGTACTAAAACGTTATTATAATGAAATTTCTCTTTGTATCAATGATATACACTGTACAGTGGGGCAGAATCGAAATTTTTTGGAAACAAATCTGTAACTTCTGATCGGCTGGTTGGATTTTCATGAAATTTGGTACAGGCGTAGCAGAGGAGTGTACAATGAGGCATGATATTGACTTGAATCTTTTTGCAAAAGATCGGAAATTATATATACTAAAAGATAAGTTTAATTTGGAATACATATTTTTAAAATTTCTTACGCTATTTAGAAATAAACCAAACAAATGGCCCAATTTGTGGTTTTTGGAGAAAATACAAACTTTATTTTAGATAAAAAATAGATACTTTTCGGCTAAAAAAAAAAAAACACAAAAAGTCGTCTTTTTTGCAATTTTCAAATTCAAAAACATTTATTTTTGGACTCAGTAAAGATATCAACTTAAAATTTCTTTATTCAATAGATAATTTTGTTCTTTAACTAGTTAAGAAAAAAACTAACAAAATCGGTCGGAAATACAGGATATATATGAAAAAGCTGGACTAAGAACATGCAAAATTATGGTGCATAAAAATTCAAATAACTCTAAAACTATATTTCTTTTATAGGTCTTATCAGGGCCTGCAACAGTATATAAAAATATTTGAAATCGGACGAGAAACAAAAATTTATCATGCGATAAAAAAATTTTTATGTCAGAGGTATCTAACTTTGAGCCCCCTTCGCTCCGCCTCTGAGGAGTTTGTTATGCCCCTCTTCCAAACTTAACATTGTACACTCTTCTGCTACGCCTATACCAAATTTCATGAAAATCCAACTAGCCGATCAGAAGTTACAGATTTATTTCCAAAAAATTTCGATTCTGCCCCACTGTGCACTGGTAAATATTCCTATAAACCACATCAATTAAAAAAAATGGGGCTAAAAAATAATTAGAGTGCTACATATTAATTTTTTAAAATATTTATTTACAGAAGCACTCAAAATATTAATAACAAAAAACTTAAATTATACATTAAATCTTTTTTCATTGTAATTTTAGTAGTCTAATATCATTTTTATGACATTTTCCTATGTACGTACTCAAACTAATGAACCATTATTAATAATATGTTAATGAACCTTTGATAACTTTTAGATAACTTCAAAAATTTGGCCTGGCATTGATTCGACAAATTTTTGAAGGAAATCGCTGTTAGTTTCTTTCCAGGCTTGCTTAATTGCATATTCTCTTAGAATGTGCAATCTTCATCAAATTTTCCATCCATATCTTCCAGCGGTTCATTATGAATTGCACTGTTCATTTTAGTTGGAACAAAACATATTTTTGATTTTCCTGCAGCAGAAAAGGCTGCTCAAACCATAAAACTGCCTCCACCGAAATTGCTTTTCGACATACGAATTTCGCTCGACCTCAAATCATGCCAATAGCAAGAGTATGAATCGGGTTCGTCCAAATTTAATTTTAAAGATTTTTCTTATGAGCTGTTTGGAAGGAAGGTCAAATTTATTTTTTATTTGTGTAGCATTTAATTTATTGCAGGTAGCTTTTTCTTTTATTTTATTAAGTTGCCTTTTTGTTAACTTTTAATTACCTTTTTTTGGTTTCCGCATTCCGTATTTCTGCCCTTCCTTAAAAAAGCCTCGAATAACTCCTTCCGAACGGTAAATTTTTAGTCCAATTTCTCTTTTAGAACAGTCTTGATCACGAAAAAATTTAAAATTTAGTCTGTAAGGAAAGTTCCTTTGAGCACTCTTTAAACTGATAAAATTTCCCAATTAAAGCAGAAATGTTTCCAGTAAACAGAACCAAACAATTAAAACTGTTAAAATTTTTTAATATTTTTTTGTTTTTTTTTTTGCAATAACTTTTTAAAATTTTTTTCTCGATTGCGTTTATTCCACTGAAATGATTATTATTCCACTGATATTCCACTGAAATGATCACCAATATGTTTTGATTGCTAAATTAAAAAAAAAAAAAAAAAAAAACAAAAGCAAGAAACAAATATTTCTTACATAAAAAAGTACCGTTATAATAACACAAGGTTGTTTTTGGTTAAGAGAAACGAATATACCTCAAAAAAAAAAAAAAATAAAAATTTTAAATGCGTTTATACTTATATGCACCAGTGTAGTTGTGAAAACCAAATTAACAGTTCTAGGAAGCGAAATGCTATTGTAGTTACTTGTTTGCTGCTATAAAAATTAAAATTCTTTTAAATTATGGATTTTATAATAATTACAGCAAATTTTTAGTTTATAATATTCAATTTCAATAATTCTAACCGTTTTCCAAGTGATCTTTTTTCTGTGTGTAAAAGTTTTCTGGAGAAACTATTTTAACACAAATTAATTATTATTAAATGAATTATATTTTTCCTGTTCACCTATAATAGTGTGCCGGAGAGGATCAGATTGCTGACATTACCAGCACTCTTTAAAATAAGGTGGCATAAATCCGACCGATGAAATTATTTACTTATAGAAATCTGCAGTCTTAAATCTTCCACATCTCATCAGCATTAAGAAAAACTGCAATATTTTATATTTTGTAGCTTTTGTATTTTTCTTTCATTTGTATTTCATATATGTATTTCTTATGTAACTTTTGATTTTATAATTTACGAAAATAATTACAAAAAATGTCAAATGTTTTTGAAATTAATTCACAATAGCCATTTAGCAAATACAGTTATTTATGCATACCGTAATCATTAGGTTATTTTAATAGTTCTTGGAACTAATCAAATTCGATTGGCAAAAAAGTCGGTTGTGATGATACACATTGGGGTAGAAACGCCAAAAAATTGCGCTTAATTTCAAGAAGGTGTAAAGCGCATTATTTATAATTTTGTTGTAATAATCATTAGTACGTTAAATAAATACTTTGTCTAAACTTTGTCTTTCCGTCTAAACTACTGTCCGTCCGGCTGTCTGTCTGTACATCAATAACCAACATTTGAGATAATCTATAGTTCGTCGTTTTAAAGGCAAGCTAATGAAATTCGGTACGTAAGCTTTTTTTGGGTCAATACCATTTCATGTTAAAATTGGTTATAATCGAATCCATTATTTCACTGAGCCACCATACAAAATGTTTCCCGGAAATGGGTCAAATGCTTATAAATGTCTTCAATATGTCTGTCTTTCCACAATTTTTTGAAAAGGTGACTTTTGTCTAAGCAAAAATCATATCAATCAATTTTGTGACGATCGGTTCAAAATTGACCACATCTCCCTTATAAGACCCCCTCCCGAAAACCACTTTCTCGTGCATAATTACTTTATAAATGTTTGTATACGGGTACGTGATGGAAATCGATTTCGAAAATGAAACGAATTGAAATCGACAAAATGTATGATGCATTTATTTTTTTGTTTTCTTTATTGAGATTTTATTATAAAATTTTAAGTTTTCCACTAAAATTATTTCCTTTATTTTCTATAGTGCTGTATCTTGTAAAGGAAAAATAAAGCATTGTTTCAAAAAATTATTCTTAAATCGATCGAAATGCATCAGAACTTTCCAAACCGTTCGACTTGAAAACGATCAATTTCCATCACATACCTGATAAAGATAAAATTAAGTACAAATAAAATTTCACAAGGATCCGACCATAATTGACTATGGCTACCATTTAAGGAACTGTCACGCCAATGCCAATTCAAAATTATTTTTGTGCACTAAAGTGATTTAACAAAGCAAAACTTGTACAATTCCAATTTTCTTATTCGTTGTTAATATTTTTGTTAAATTCTATATAGAACTCATTTTAAATAAATCAAATAAATAAGTTAAATAAACTTTCATTTTAAATATATAATAATTTCATTTGAGTTCAGAAAACAAACACATTTTCATTTGATTTTTTTTTTTTTTTTTGAAATCGCAAACAATTCGCAAATATTTTTCTAGATTTCCATACTAATCATATTACGTAAAAACACAAAATTTTTATTTTCACCCAAGTTTGCCTAAAAGCTTTCGAAGTAAAAATGTCTGTTTTTAGACCGATTTTTTAAAAATTTATTATTTTCACCCAAGTTCGCCTAAAAGCTTTTCGAATTTCTATATAAAAGTAAAAACATCTGTTTTTGAATCGATAAAAAAAAATAAAAAATATTTATACAAAAAATTTTTTTAACAAAAGATGAGTAGATATATTTCTAAATATCTATGCTCAACAACTCCATTGTAAAGATTACTTTTTATAAAATAAAATGCAAAAATATAAACTTGAAAAAGTTCAACTTTCAGTTTTTACCACTGTGGTTTAAAACTGCAAAAAATTCTATGACTTTGACGGCGCACTACACGGAGAGTGAAAAAAATTAACGAATTTTTTTTTTACAGATAATGATGCTTCATTTTATCTATTTTTACATAGAAACAATTACTTCTTCAAAATATTAATTTTCAATTAATCGCCATTTTTCTCAATTTCACCCCTCTGTGTAGAAACGAAAGTGATTTCATATTCCTTTGGTAAACTGTTAAATCCTAACAAGAAAAAAAAACACACTATTGCAACTCATAGGTTTGCTTAACTCCTCTGTCTCCTTTGACTACCGCCAATACAAAATTCTTAAAACGAATCGGTTATGTATTAATTTATTCTTTTGATAATTCTTTAGTACACTCAAATATGGAACCAAGAGAAGTTAACATTCTACTGATCCACATTAACCACTCGCAAAATAACCAAAAGTTCTTAGACTTCATTTAAGTGTAATAGGACTATGGCTTTTAGTAATGTATCGATTCTATATCTGGAGATTGTTAGAAAAAAAGTCCAACGGGGTGGCAAATACACGTCGTTTTCTCAAAAGATAACCTTGCATATCATCAAAGTTCCTGTCAGTCAATTCGGTACAAAACAAATCGATTATTATCTATATATAACGCTCACCATTGACATAATGGGCTTATCAACATCATTTGCAAGAAAGTACGGCTAGTAATGCCGCCGGCTCAAGGTCCGCATCTGACAATTACTTCATGAGAATGCATTGCCAAATGGTTAATCTTGTTTCTGAAATTTTGCTTGTTAATATTGTTGTTCGTTCAAAAATATATTTCGCTTCTAAAGATGATTTTTAAACCAAAAATAAGGCCAAACCGTTCCAAAGGTTCCAATATCCAATCTGCGAAGAAATGGCGTTGCCTGTGGTCATTAGCTCTAAACTCCAGATTCAGTGGGATATTATACGGATGCAGACCTAAAACTCGAAAAAAAAAAACATTCAAGTTTATATCTGCGACGCTCCTAGCTCTTGAGTACAATGAGAGGTGAGGTACTTCTGCACACATAAATTTACTGACATTGGTTGATGGTTTGTCGAATCAGTCGTTTTGATTTTTGCTACCAAATTTTGTAGAGTAGACTTTGAAGGGCGTCCGTATCCGCCTTAAAATGGTTTTATCGATCTCAAATGCAATATATTGTTACGGAATTGCACTCGAATTCAAATATAACGGTTATGACGGCTGATTTAAAGTTAAATAATGCTTCTCAATCTTTCTTAATGCTTTTCAATCTTTCTCAATACTTCTCAACCTTTCTTCTTATGTTAGCAACAGTTAACATATCTGTAGAAATTATTAACATAGCTGTAAACATACAACATTGAATGAAAAGCTTTCACCACTATTTGTAAATATGGCAACACTGAATGCAGAAGCTGCTAACATTAACATCGAAAGCTCTAGAACTCGCATATACTAGTTTGTCCTTTAAGATCGTTGGAGAAACAGAGCTTTCGAGAAGCATCTAGAAGATAAATTGGTCGTGAGAACACCAGTCAGTCAGTCAGTCAGTCTAACTGGAAGCATCGTAAAGTAAAGACAAATTAACTACCTTGGCTTTATATTCTTGTGCATTATTAAAGTGTGCTGTATAAAGTGTGTAATTTAAGTGTTTTTGTGTGTATTAGAACACATAGTGATTATTTAAACTGCTGTTGTTGTACATTTTAAATAAAGTAAAGAGTCGTTACAACTTTTAAACTACTAAATTGCTTTCATTTGCAATCAAAATATCCGGTTTATTTAAAAGAAAATAAACCACAGTTTTTAAAAGGTAAAAACGTAACAATATATATAGTGATAAAATGTGTGTTGTTATAAGTTGTCGTCTAATTATACTCCACACACTCTGCTCCTTTAACAGGGATAATTACCGATACCAATATTTTTATGGTCTTTCGAGCCGGATACTACTTTACGACATCTCTAATATCAGTGTTTATGATGGTAAATGTTATTTTATTGTTATCTCATATATAAATCAAAAATTGAACTAGCAGGTTATATTAAGAATAATGGATCAGTGTTTCCAAAGACTTTACAGAAAAAAGGGAATAAGGCCTTCCTAAGAATATGGCAACGGCCTTTAACGCTTTAGAGTGTTCCCACTTCTCTTATACTAAATTAAAACTCAAAACTTTTTCTTATTTTTAATTGTGTGAAATGCACAGTGATTTTCGTAAAATTAAACATTTTTGGAATTAAAATATTAACAAAGAAAATGGTGGATTTTCAGGATATGAATTCAGCAAATATTCAACCAAATGCCAAAATTAAAACCCCTGAGTAAGAAAAATATTTAAGAGCTGAAAAATACATATCGAATTATTTCTTCAAAATATCAAAAAACTTTTTTAAATTTCCTACTAGACCTTCAAAATGAAACAAAGAAATTAATGCCAACATCAGCAACAATCAATGCAAATATTTAAAAGCAATAACAACCATAACCAAATTCTATTGTCAAGAAAACATTTTCTCATTAAGCCTTAAAACTAGAAACAAACCATGAAAAAAACACCAATTCAAAACAATACTAACAACTATGAATCATTAACAATAGAATCCAATAGAAATAACAATGCACTGCAGTTAAAAAATCATTAAGAAATGTTAGAAAATATTATTTAATAGGAATTTCAAAAATTTTCCATTACAAAACAAGCCAACAATAAATCAACGAAAAGGAAGTAAGAAAGATGCCGTCGGTCAAGCCCGACCATATGATACCCTACACCATTTTGTATGTGCACCAAAAATAGGAAAACTGTGTTGTGTTAGACCTGTGGCCAATTGTGGACCGATACTTGTATTAAGTATAAGTAAAACATACTAATAAAGAATTTTACTTTAATACTAATATTTATATGAATTTATGCACTTCAAAGTAATTCCCGAAAATGGGCCTTATATGGAAACTATGATAAATTATGAACAAAGCCTCATAAAACTCGACACTGTGATTTCAACTTACATAAAACTTATTTGTATCGAATATTAACTTGATACTAACGTTTGTATGGGATTCATACATATTAAAGTGATCTTCCGAAAAGAGGGAGGTTTATATGGGAGCTTATTGTGCGTCGTTTAAATAATTTGGGATTTGTTTTTAATTTTTTAAGCGGTGTTTTTTTATAAATTTATGATCAACAAATAAAATTAACTTCTATTGAATGACGATTTACTCCTGATCCAACTCCGTAAAGTGTTTAATTTAGAAGCTAATTTTGATTACTTAAAAGGTAAGCGCAAATTAAAATTGTTAAAAAAAAACTGGGACATGTTCCATACATGAAGTATTTTGAAAATAACTAGGTTTTAAGTACAATTTATTATTCATTTATTAACATAATTGCAATTAAATAAATTATCAAATAACAACAACTTATTTTCAAAATTAATTTATGTATCAGGTATGTATGTATGTATGTGTGTATGTGTGTACAGAAAACATGATGAATTTTTTCAAAATACGCAGAAAAAAATTACTTTCTTATATAGTATAATGTTAACAGAAGGGGAAAGGGTAAAGCAAATTTAATTTTGCACTCTTTGAAAACTTTTTCGCACTGCATGTTCTGTGACGTACTTGTTTATATGTATACGTACATACATGTATAAAAATGTAAGCAGGAATTGTACTTATATCAAGACATAATTTCTTAATCAATGAATTAATTCTCTTAAAAAAAAAGTTATCTGTTTCTAAGGAAGAATTTTTCTTTTTCTATATATATTTTGAAAAATTTAACTGAAAATTAGTAAAATTTGTGAAAATGCTGGAGTTAAATCTGTCTCATTATAAAAAATTGTATTTGTTTCAATTTCTTAATTTCATAATATATTTTGCCATCGATTAGAATACTATTTCGATCGACTTCAAAGTTGAAAATTGATTGAAGGGCGATTTTAGAGGAAAGCATATTTTGATTAAGGTGAACATTCTATATATATATTTTTTATATTAAATGCACGAAATAATACGTTTATAATTTTTTATTTATTAACATCTTCAGGATTACTATTTCATTTCGAGAGGCAATAAGGGAAACCGAAGTGGAAAGTTATTCTTCAAGTCCAAAAGCTACCTATAGCTGCCGATTTAGTAAGGTTTTAATAATGATAATTTAATAAAACACATAATGAATAATACATTTGAAAGAAAAAAATATATATCTTTCAATTTAGATTTATATATAAAATAAGTATGAAAATTCTAAAAACAAGCGATTTATGGATCAATTTAGATAAGAATTCATCGCAATTAGGATTGATTCAAGATATATATTTCTTAAAACAATTGCTTTTTCGAAGTAATTGTGATCCGAAATCATTCCTATCTATGCTCACTTTAAGTATGGATTTAGGCTAAAATCAGGCAAGAAAACAAGGAAAATTTGAGACTAATTAAATCAAAAATAGGTTTAAATGGAGCTAAAATTAAAAATTTGTTGCCATTCTTGATTCAAGCAATTCGCACTTGGTTCATGAAAATCCGTATTCATCATTTTATCATCATTTTATTTTTTGAGTGTAAGGTATTTATGATCGTAAAACAGATATGCCGGGAGGACATTTGTAAGGGGGCAAAGTGAAATAATGGACCGATCATAACCAATTTCAATAAGCTTCGTCCTTTTGCCAAAATAATTTTTTATACCTAATTTCAGCAAGATATCTTTAAAATTGTGATCTGTGCTTTGTTCACAAAGTTTACATGGACAGCCAGCCAGCCAATCCACATTGAGGTAAAAACGTCAAAAATGGCGCTTAATTCAAGGAAGCGGTAAAGTGTATTATTTATAATTTTGTTGTAATAATTAAATCATTAGTGCCTCAAATAAATACTTTTTGAATTTATAGATATTTTTTTATCCTAAAGCACTGTCCGTCCGGCTGTCTGTATCAGAGAAGGAGGCCGATTAAAAATTATCGGCGGCGGCTGAAGAGCAGATATTTTCGGTGGCTATTAGCCTATAAGTATAATTTTTTACATCTAAGAAACAATAAAAAAATATATATATATATATTTTTTTAGTTCGTAAAAAACAACGATTTATTTACATATATAACAAATTTAAACTAGCAAAATCAATTCGTTTTACTAGACTTTGATTAAAGAAAAAACAAATATTTTTTTGTGAGCAGTAAAAGCAACAAAAAAATCCAGAGAGAATTTAAAAAAAATTACGCCGCATTGCGTATTTTTCATACAACTTTATATGGAAATAAAATTTAATAAATTTAATATTTAAGTATTAGTCTTACAGTGAAATTTCACAAGGATCCAACCATAATTAACCATGGCTTCTATATAAGAAAGTATCACACCAATGCCAATTCAAAACTATTTTTGTACATTAAAGTGATTTAACAAGGCAAAACTTGCCCGATTGCAACTTTTCAATATTTTTGTTAAATTCTATATAGATCTCTTTTTAAATAAAGCAAATAAATAAGTTAAATAAACTTTAATTTTAAATACATAATAATTTCATTTGTGTTCAGAAAACAAGCACATTTTCATTTGATTTTTTGAAAATATATATATTTTTTTTCTCAGAAATTGCAAAAAAAATCAAAAAAATGTTTTTTTTTACACATATTACCTAAAGAAACAAAATTTTTATTTTTGAATTTCTATATAAAAGTAAATAATGCCTGTATTTAGACCGATTTAAAAAAAATATTAAAAATATTTTTACAAAAAGTTTTAACAAAAAATGCGTATTTATATTTCTAAATGCTCTATTGTAAAAAAAAACGTAAAAATATAAAATTGAAAAAGTTGAGTTTCCAGTTTTCGCCACTGTGATTAAAAATTACATAAAATCTGTGACTTGACGGCGCACTACATGGAAAGTGAAAAAAACCTGATCTATTTTTACCTAGAATCAATTACTATTCAAAATATTAATTTTCAATTAATCGCCATTTTTCTCAATTTCACTCCTCTGTGCTATTGGTAAGCCGACCGCCAGCCAAATGGACATTGTTAAATCGACTCAGAAAATTATGTAAAGGCGGGTCTGCAACCAATATTTTTGTGCGTTACAAACGTCAGCATAAAGTCATAATACCCCAACCATCTATGATGGTGTAGGGTATAAATATGTAAATACAATATTTACATTTTTGGAAATAGTAAAAAATAAAACATAAATAATGATGATAAAATATTGAAAGTCAACAGGAACAGAATAAAAAAATAAACGAGAAAAAAAAATTAAAAAAAGTATATTTAAAAAAATAATAAAAATGAAGAAGATAAACAAGAGCTCTCACAAAAAAAAATAAAAATAAAAAAACTACTTCATGTGCTAATGGTTATTGCTGTTGCATAGTACCAAGAAACCCATTAAGGAATTATTATAAATACACAAAAATGATTAAAGAGTACAAGGAACTAAAAGGGCCTAAATATTACAAAAAAGATTTCAGAAAATTCTATTTTTTTTCAAAATATGAATTTTTTTACAAAAATGATTTAAGAGATTTAAAATTAGGGAAAAGATCTGTCATTAAATTTATGCTTGATTTTAAGGCCCTCTGAAATTTCTTTCTAAAATCCTCAACATTCTTTGTTTTCAATCTAGGTTCTTCCATTTTGACTTAATGCTTTTGTGCTAACAACATACGTACAAAAAACCCCTTAATCTTAACACGTGCAAAGTATATACATTGAAAAAAAATCTAAAAAAAACTCAAGAAAAAAAATTGAATAACACTATGAGACAAATTTTAGGTCATCAAATATTGCTGCAATGATTCCAATGCGAAACGAAAGTATGCCATCAGATTAATTAAATCTCCAAAGGGTTTTTAAAAGTTAGTTCGAATTTCGATTTTATGTGCACTTAAAATACGGATATGGAGTACAAGACTTCTATAAGTTACGAGGACGGATCAAAATTTCCGTGACTTTTCGAACTTCCCTCGTTGTTATATGAAATGCAGCACTATTCCCATCAAGTACCACCGTCATTTACTTTGCGTTTAACAGCTGTTCATGTATTTTTCTAAAAATGGAAAAGTGTGTTTCATTCAAAAAGTATTATGCAAGATTTTTATTACGCTCACTTTTCATAACAAGATTGTTATCAATATATGAGTTACATTATTCAACCGATTGAACTGATATTTCGCATTCCTCCGAAAGGAAATATATGATATAAAAATAATAAATATGCCACGCCCATTTTTTGCAAATATTAATTTTTTTTGAAAGTTCAAATGGAATTTGGCACATATATGAAGTATCTTTTTGGAGGAAATTATGGCCTAAAATATAAGTTGGATGCCAGCCCAGTTTTTGATCCACTTTAATTAAAAATCAATTTTGCTTCTTTTTTGATGCTACTAAAGGTACGTTCAGACTAGTCAAATATTTGACCAAAATGATGTCACTATATAAAATATTTCCTTACTTCTCTTTTTTATTGAAAAAAGATTTTTTTACTCATCATTAATCCTACCTGACATTTTAGCGAATTTTTTTTTTGACGCTGTTTTCTCTTACAAAATATTTGCAAGATCAAACAACGGCAAACAATATTTTTTTAAAACTAGTGGTCACGCAATTTTGATCAAATATTTGCCAAATATGAGCATAGCTTAAGACAATTAACATAAAATTTGACATCCGCAAGGAATAGAAAATATTGTATATTAAAAAATTGAATCTATATGGCCTCTTTTTCGCCCACTTTTATTATAATGTCATCAAATGTATATGAAATTTGAAATTGGCTTACTTATAAGCAAAGCAACCCTTTCATACAAAAAGTGGCCGTGGCAACCAGTCAGTAACTCCTTAAAAGATATACACATGTGTCAAGTTTCATTTTAATCGGTTCAGTAGATTAGATATTAGTTCAAGGCAAATAAAGTAAAAAATATTATGACAAAAATGGGCGTAAAAAGGGAGTGGCATCTAGCAAAAATCTAGTATAAAATAACAACAACATATGATAACATTCGAATTAAATGATTTTTATTTCCTATCATATTGAAGAAAGTGCTCCGAAAAAATCGAACTACAAGAGGCCATGAGAGCGAAATTCGAACTAACTTTGAAAAACTCTTTGGGAATTTTGCTAGACTATTGGTAAACTTTCATTTCGAATTGGAATTATTGAGGCAATTTTTGTCTTGTTGCACTGTGTAATTTTACAAAATAGTAATTTGCGTTCGAAAAAAAAAAACAATATGAACGTGTAGAAAGCAAATGAAGAAAAAACATGACAACAGCAGAAATACAAAAAATCATAAAATCAACAAAGCTTGTTCTAAAGATTTAAAACAAAATGAAGAAACAAATCTTACGACTATAGCAAAAACAACAAGCTCATCTAGTTGTTGTGCCAATGTGTATGCAAAAGTGTTGAAAACTAGAAGAAATAAGAAGAATAAGCAGCAGCAACTGCAAAAACAAATCTGAAAAACGAAAATTGCATGCAAAGTGTTTTTAAAGGAGTGGAAAATCATCATGAACAACAAAAACATGAAGAACTACAGCAGAGCTACTTTTGCTATAATAAAATTGTGAACGAAAAAGAAAACAAATTGTAAAATCTGTAAAATTGTGAAAAGTGAAAAATGTGCTTTATGCTTAACGGGGCATAATGCGAACATAATATGAAAAGTAAACATACATACTCACTCAAACTCATACCCGAGCAATTACTAACACATACAAACTATTTTTTTTTTTATTTTTAGAAAGTTTAAAGTAAGTTGTAGAAAAAAGTTGGGAATGGGGCATTTTTAAAGGATTTTTAATTAGATCGATTCCATAGCAATTCACTATTTTAGCACCGAGTCTAACGATTGAATACTTAGACTTTATCAGCATTAAATCAGATCATGGCTAGTGGTATAAGCTTTGTAAGAATAAAATACTTAACCATAAATTTTTGTGGTTCACTCACAATATTCTATTCAGTAATTGAAAAAAAAAATAAATTTCTATTCTAAGACTTAGAAATTTTTATGAAGGGACATGTTTAGATTTTATTTACAGGCATAAGGATATATATCTCTTTAACCTATGAGTAATATAGTGAAACTTATGCCATTTTTTAGATTTCAACGAAACCAAAATGTATAAGACACCACGAATGCTGATGAAGTATGTAGCGGCACAGAAAATACGTCTTCCATTCTGCTGGTGTCTAATTATAGTCCACAAACTCTGCTTTGGTACTGCCAAACACAGACCAAAAAGGCAATTTACGACGCTAGGATTAATCTCTCCTTTACTTGCCCCAAACGCCTGGTGCTGCTAATTGAGTCCCTCAAAATTGCACCCAGTGCAAGGCGGGCGCCATGTTTAGGTTTCAACGAAATCAAAATATATAAGACACCACGAATGCTGATGAAGTGTGTAGCGGCACAGAAAATTCGTACCCCATTCTGCTGGTGTCTGATTATAGTCCACAAACTCTGCTTTGGTACTATTAAACAGTGACAACAAGGCAATTTACGATTGTAAACTTGTTTACTCTTACTTTTAATAAATTATCATTTATTATATAAATCTCTTTGAAACTTTTCTACAAAGTATTCAATAAGAACTAAGCAACCGATCCGATATGTATAGAACATGAATTACTACAAAATCATTCAGGCTACTGTCCGGGCACTAGAGATCTTTTAGAAGAGGAGATACTTCTGGTTAATATCTTCGATCAGAGCGCATTAAACGGCGTTCTGAGCAACCAAACGATGATATCATCTCCTAATGCCGTATATAAGATGTCAAAAAGAATTTCGGCGAAACCAACACAGCAACAGTCCGATGCTACTCTTTCTGAGAACACATTTCTTGGAAGCAATAGCGCTAAGAGATAAGTGTTACAAGATCCGCAACGTCTAACCTATAACGAAAATAACCTAAAGAAATTGTTAGATCATCTAAGGAATAGCTAATTGAGTACAGAATTTGAGGTTGACAGTCCTCTCCCACTTGACAAAGAAGAATGACAGGGTCGCAACTAAGTTTGCATACAATATCCGACCGTAAATGCAGTAATCGCATTTCTAGCTAAATATTCATTGATCATACCATAAAAGATTAACAGCGAAAATACCTGAAGCACTTCTTCACCCCCAACTGACCTTCCAACTTTCAATAGCTTAACCAGTATGGATTTGGGAAATTCCAAAGCACCAGCCGCCATAATCACTCGTATCTCACAGGGTTTAAACTAACAGAGGCCTTGTAAAAGAACAATCCTCTTTAATCTAAGGCTTTTAACATTGATGGCTATGCCAGAAAGGGAACATAATATTATGTTGACAAAGCAGTTCCTGTTGAGATGTCATCAAAGGAGATATCTAAATTTTAACATCTAAGAATTATATAGCCTAAGTTTCCTCTAAAGCTTGCCAGGAATGATCTTCATATACACGAGGAAAAGATATATTCTGTATGCTTTAGATCGCAGATCAGTTGCAACGACATACATAAAGACAACCTTAATTTTACAATTACAGGTTACAAGAGCAGTTTAATGCTTACTAGTTTCACAAAGACCCAATTATACGTCCAACATAAGGTTCAGGAGCCCATGTTACCCCCTCATATTCAACTATCCTTCTAACCATACTTTACTTTGTCCAATGAATTTATGAACACACCCAATAGAAGCCTCTGTTGAATAGTTCATTATGTGGTCTGATTGAAACACTTGTTGGTTATTGTTTCTTCCTAATTCAATTCTTTCTTAATTACAACCATTTCAGAAGTAATTTTAAATCGATCAAAATTACAAGATCGCAACATTTGCATATGTGATCGGGTAATTTCAATTGATTTCAAATAGCTCAAATAATATTAAAAATTACGTTATATAAAAGTTTTCTTGGAAATATAGATATAGTTTAACCATGTCAGGAATGAAGAGGCGGACCCTTTGAGAAGTTTAAGAACGAACTTAATAATAAATAACAAAAGAGCATGTCAAAAGCTAGCAAAATTCCACTCTCCTTTGGAGACTGCAAGAGAGATTCTAAGACTAAATAGACCAACACATTGAAGGCTAGTTAGAGTATAAACGATCACAAGGATTTGAGAATTTATTGAACTTACAAGGGCCAAGCAAATGATAAAATATGTGTACGAAGAAGAAGGCGTTTGATTGAATTAGATGCGAAAAATTTCACAAGTTAATATAACTAATTTGGAGTTTTTTTCTTAATCCAATTTTTAAATCCTTTAGTAATCAGTTTACTATAATAAGTCATGTAATATTTTCTTTCTTTTCCACCTAAACTAGTGATCTCAGAAAGTGGCTTTTAATAAATCGACATAAATCGACACTCATTGATTTACTCGTACTGATTTAACAAAATTCGAAATCAACTAAAATCATAGAAACTTTACTATTAGTTAGTTAATGGGTTAATTTTTTTGACACATGGAATAGAAAAGATTGACATATGTATGTATTTAGCAAAATGTTATAATGCATTCTTTATTCATCAATATACTTATCGAAAATCAATAACTAGAGGGAGGATTTTTATGCATTTATTTTTTGAAAATATGCGCCTAAAAAATGCACTTAAAAATTCAAAATATAACCTAAAAATTGAAAAAAAAGTGCACTTAATTATTTTTTTAAATATTTATTAAATAAAATGAAAATACAAAAATTATTCTATAAGAAAAAAAAACAGAAATTAGTCCATGGTAAGCTAAGCAATGCAATACATTTTGTATTTTTAAAAGTTCAAGATCAATGCTAATTCTTTGAACTTTTTTAACTTTTTGCTCTTTCAGATTAATTTTATAAACTTATATTCGTGAAATTGAATTTACTACAAACTTAGTTAAATATATTTTCTATTTATATAAACAAACATATTTTTTACAAAGTTGTCAAATCCCTTTTTCAATCAATTTAACGATGTCCGTCCGTACGTATATGAACCTTATAATCAAGCTGCAGGTCTCAATTTTAAAAATAATTCAATAAAATATTGTTGCTCAAATGCTTTCTGTACCCCAAGAGCGGAATCAGTTAAAATCGGTCGGTCGGTCGATAATTTCACTTAGGCCCCATAAAAAATTCTTCTCGGAATTGGGTTTTTAGGAATATAAATGGCTTACATAAATCACTATTTTAATAAATTTCAGCATATATATATATATATTCTTTTCTTTTTTTATCTTTCTATGTCAACAGATGTTAGAGAAGCGTATTTGAGTAATTGTAATTTAGAAGGAGAGTGTTCTTCTAAACACGAGATATCATCTGAACGTAAAATGAGTTGGAAATTTTTTTTAAATTTCTCAAATCATTTATTAATAACTATTTCCAACTTTAATTTTATTTTGTTATTATTATTTGAACTGATTTTAGTACTTAATGAATCGAAACCCTATAATTTCGTAATAGTTTTAGATTAGTTTTAATATTTCTAGTATTAATAGTCTTTTAGCTTTTTTATAGACGTTATCATTCAACTCATCCACAGCTTTTTTAAAATTGTTAAAATATTTTTCGTAATATTTTACAGCATCAAGCTAAGCCAAGATGCCCATCTCGTAATAACTGGTTGAGAAGGAAGTGTAATATTGGAATAATTTTCCTCATTTTTGCAACGCATGTAGATACTTTCAAATATAATTGTTTTCCATATGAAATCAACGAATCAATGTAATCAAAATTATTATAAACCTCCTCCGTTAATTGGTGTAATGCGTGAGCTAATCGGCTGCCAGCAAAATGCCCCAAAGCAAAATCGCCCAAAACAAATATAGGAAAAAAACCCAAAGGAAAAATTACCCAAAAATTGACCAAAAATAAAAGATGAAAATTTTTGCCCAAAAAAATTAAAAAATGCCCAAAGAATTACCAAAAAACACCTTCATCGAAAGTCCACTTTGACACTTCCTGGTATGAAAATTAACACATTAATGATAAAATTTCTGGAAAAAATCATATATATTCAGAATTAGTGTACCCAACGGTTTCGAATAATTTTTATTTTCGCATAATTCGACAGGCCGGTTGTTTTTCTGTCGGTTAACCGATTTTTTATGAAATGTTCCTTATTTTATTTCTTTACTAAATTAACCTATACTTTCCATTTTTTTATATTTCCTAAATGAACCTTATTTATGGCCTGATGCATTAAAAGTATCAAATTGTTTAAAAATTTAATTTGAATAAAAATTAAAAATTTCTTGGGTACACAGAGAAAAAAAATTCATTAATTTGATCATTTTTTCATAAATATTACGAATAGAATATGAGTATTTTTCCCAAACTTTTTTCGTAAAAAATAAAATTTTGTTCATAGATATTATTAAATTGTTCATAATGAAAATTTTAGAAATTTTACAAAAATTGTGTTAAATCTTTGATTTAGTATTATTAGATTTTATTTCAAATGGTAAATTAAAATATTTGTACATGAAAATATTAGTAACAAATGCCTTAAAATGGCAAAATTCTAAAGAATATCTGTTAACAAAAAATAATGTTCAAAAGTTTGCATAATTTTACTCGCATTCTGCAGCACATCATTTTGATAAAAAGCGTTTCTGTTTTGTTGCCAAAATATAGCTAAAAATTATTAAAAACTTAAAATCCTCCAAAGAAAATATCAAAATTTTTTTTTAGAAATTGTAAATATAAATGAAAATTTAAATAATTTTTTCAGTTAACTTAAATTTTGTTTAATTTTAAAAAATGTTTTAATACTTAAGAAATTATGCCTAAATATTATGAACTGAAATCAATGAAAGTCAATTTTTATATTTATGTACAAACTTTTTTCTGTGTAGTTTTTCATACAAAATTTATTTTTAAACAATTCTCTTGTTGTACTGAATCAGGCCCTTCATTTTTTCAAAGTAATTTTATACCTCACATCACCATAGGTGGTTGGGGTATTATGCGTTTATGCTGATGTTTGTAACGCACAGAAAAAATCATCCAACTCCCACCTTAAAGATTACTAATCAACTCAGAATCAGTTTTTGAGTCGATCTAACGCTGTCCGTCCGTCCGTCCGTCTGGCTGGCTGGACAGCTGGCTGGCTGTCCATGTAAACCTTGTGCACAAAGTACAGGTCGCAATTTTGAAGATAATTCAACGCATGTAGGACTTTCATTACACAGGGACGAAGCCTGTTAAAATTGGTTATAATCGGTCCATTATTTCACCTAGCCCCCATACAAATGTCCTCCAAGAATAGGGCTTTTACTATCATAAATGCCTTAAATATAGCAATATTTTAATGAAATTCGCTGTAAGGAAGTTTTGTATAAGTATCAATCTTTGCGCTAAATTTCATGAAGATCGGTCCATAATTGACCATAGCTTCCATATAAAACCCTTTTCCGAAAATCACTTTAATGTGCATAAATCACATAAACATGTTAGTATCAGGTTTATATTCGAAACAAATAAGTTTTATATAAGTAGAAATCACAGTGACAAATTTTATTAGGATAGCTCCATAATTTACCACACTTTCGGGAGTCACTCTACAGTGCATTAATTCATATAAATGTTAGTATTAATATAATATTCTGTATTAGTAAAGGTATCGGTTCACAATTGTCCATATGTCTAATATAAGACCCCTGCACGAATTTTGATGGACATACACAATGGTGTGGGGTATCATATAGTCGGGCATTACCGACTATATCTTTCTTACCCGTTCATTATAAACTAATAAAGCTTTAAGTTTAGTTTCTTTTTTAATTTTTTTTTAATTTCTAATTTGAGATTTGTATATTTTTCAATAGATTTATGCCAACTTTTGTTAACAAAATCTAGGTAAGAAGTCAATTTTAGTTTCACGAATAAGGTGAATTTCAATAAATGGGTACATAGGTAGAGTTGGATCGGAAGAAGCATTATCAGAATTTAGTTGAAAATATGCAAAATTTTAACATTACCCTTTAGCTACAGAAGAGCTTTGTGCCTTTTATAGTACTTATCATTACAAATGACTTGTAAATAAGCAGTGTTGCCAGGCTTTTTATTTTGTTTTTAGCCTCAAAATTTTCGTTTAAGTTTTAAGTTTTTTTTTCTAGGCTTTTTATTCTTAAAATTGCTTCAAAAATGCTAAAAAGTTAGCATTTCAATAACGAGGTACATAATTTATTATTTGGCATTACTAATTTTATTTTTACAGAATCACCCGTTTTAACATTTTGTATAGTTATTCATATAAAAAATCGAGATTATTTATATTTATATTCTCTAAATTGAAAGTGTCATACTAAATATGTGGCTAGCAACGATTATTTTTAATTACTCTTCAATAAACTTTATTAATCATTTCTATGAAAATAATTTTAAATAATTTAGAAATGCTTAATCAAAAAGGAATCATAATCAAAAAATGACGCAAAATCACTTCAAAACATTAGGTAATTTTTCATATGAAATATAACCCAAATTCGTATGGGAATTTTTTGGACGATTTTTCATTGAGTCATTTTGCTGGTTGTTATTTATAAATTTATTAAATTTCTTCATAAAAAATATCAAAAACGAATGCGAACAAAAGAAAAGAAAAATTCTAAATTAAAAAAAAAAGAATTTTATTATGGCCTTTTTTTTTGGGAATTTTGCCTTATTGACTTTTTTTAAACCTCAATTTAGCCTCTTTTTTCCTCATATTCTGGCAGCACTGATTATAAGTGTATTTTCTTTAGTAAAAATAATAATCATATTTAATATA
Source organism: Protocalliphora azurea (assembly GCA_932274085.1). Lineage (NCBI taxonomy): Eukaryota > Metazoa > Arthropoda > Insecta > Diptera > Calliphoridae > Protocalliphora > Protocalliphora azurea. Next base: position 142,692,691 of record OW026522.1, on the reverse strand, counting down.
TTCGTGTTTTAATAACCGGTTTTAAACCGGTTTAAAAAAACCGTATTCCAATCCGGTTTTATTAAAAAGGCTATTTTTCGAATAACTCGAAAAGCGGTTTTCTGAAAATTTCGGTTTTTTAAATACACTATTCAGAATGAAAATAGTTTTAACTTTGGCCTGGGTAGGATTCTGGTCTGAATTAAAACGATTTCTTGGACAGCCGGTCTGAACGCAAACTTACTCAACACTGACGTATTTCAAACCACGGCTTCGCTAGATCAAACTTTTTTTTTTCGTATATAACCACAGTTTATTTTCTCATGCATATTGTAAAAATTAAAAAAAGTAAATAAAAACGAAAAATCACCCAAAATATCAAAAATGTATTATCAAAAATTAATTTCAGTCCAAAAATGACGAAAAATCACTGGAAAAATTTTGGGATATTTTTCATATGAAATATAACCCAAATTTGTATGACTATTTTTTGGGTGATTTTTCTATGGGTCACTTTGCTAGTAGCTGAGATAATCAGTTTTCATGCATTTTTACATTACATTTTTTGATTGAAAAATCTTAATAACTTTTGCTGATTTTACCATATATAGTGCCGCATCCAACAAATATAAAATAATATGAATTTTATTAAAATCCTGCCCCAAACAATTTATCTCAGTTTTAACAAAAAAATAAAAAAGAAGTGAAAAAATTTTAAAATATCCAAATTGTACCCATTATTAAGAAAAATATGCATTTTCGATTAAATATGCAAAAATATAATCTAGAAAATCGATGCCATTTTTTAGTAAAATATTTAATTCGGATAGATAATTTTTAAGTGCTTCAGAAAAAAACATGCATTTGCATGAAAATCCGCCCCCTAACAATAACATTCTTTCACCAAAAAATATGCTATAACCAAAGACAAAATTTGTGTAACACTCATGGTACTTACAACTCACTCACTTATGACTTTCCGTCTCTTCAATCTTCGTCTTTGAATAAATAGTATTTTACATTTATAACTGGCAACAAAAAAAATCCAAAAAAAAAATCAAGTAAAAGATGCAGCAAAAAACGTCATCAACACCAGAATAGGGAAACATAATCATTATTTACGAATACAAACAAAAACCAAATTTCAGACAAAATGACATGGCAATACGTTGAACAAAAACAGAAAGAGATACTTAACAGAGAAGAAGGCGAACGAAAAAACTAGGAGAGAGATAGAGAGGGAAATTAAAAAAAAAAATTATTAACTCATACACGCGAAATTTACTACATCCGGCAGACTAAGCTGAAAAATAGAGAAAATAAAAAAGAAGAAATGTGATAGATGAAGGTTAAATAATTAAATCATGATGATGTCGACGACGATGATTGTTAGTTAGATGGATTATTAATCAAGCTAAGTGAAATGCAAATATTAGCAAAGAATTTGTTCAGCTACTCATAAAGTCTCATATCACTTTTTTTGTTTGCTTTGTTTCCTTTTTTTACGATATGACAAATGTGAATAATGAAAGGATTTATGTTACGTAAAAATAATGTCAACTTTTTTATTTTAATGAAAGGAGTTTATTCAATAACTTCAAATGTCAGCTAACTTCAATAATAGAGACATTAAATAATGTAAGGATTAAAAAAGATTATTAAATAGAGCCTGCGCTCAGCTTAAGCTAATACTTGTAAAACTTAATTAAGACCCTAATTAAATAATTCTTATCTTAAGAATTTTTATAAGCTCTATCCTTTTTTGTTATTTTTTTTTTTTTTTTTTTTTTTCTAATATTCTCATATGCAATCGTAAAACATAAATCTCTTTTTATAGGATTTAACATTATTTTTTATTTAGATACTTTCAGTAACATATTTTTCTTAAAAAAAAAAAAAAAACAAATTTAAAAAAGGTAATTAAAACAAGTCACACACTTGTCCATAAAAAAACAAAAAAAAATTATAATGAAAATAATACATCCTCCAAAGAAAGTAAAAGTTTCATTCTTTTTAATTAAAGCTTTAGGTCATCATTTTTATCATTCTGGCGCACAAGGATTCTACTGTGTCTAAGCAATTGTAAATATGGTAGTCAGTCAAATGTAAATGTATGTTTGTATTTCTTTCCTTTTTTTTTTTATAAAAAGTACTTGTAATAAAAATTCCTATTTTTTTTTCTACGTGAAAAGGTTGCTTTTTGTGTCGGTTTCATGCCATAGCAAAGAAGCGAGCAAAAAAATTATATAATAAATAAATTTCTAAAACAGTGCCGGCCTTTCCTTTTTTTTCCAACATTTTATTTTTATAACTCAAACAACAAATTGATGTTTGTTTATAATGAAAACAACATGTGGCCTTGAAACTCACACTAAAACTCATACAAAAAGTTAAAGTACATACACACACACACTTATGCACAGAAGAAAATCACATAAAATGAAAATATTTACTACGAACTCGTTACACAGAACTCGTCAAATATTAGTTGAAGCCAACTTTTTCTGTTTTTATTTTCTCTCTTATTTGGTTGGTTGAAATTGCATTTTAGAGTCAGGGCAATTTGTAATAAAGGAAAAATAATTAAACTAGAGAAATAAAAAATAAGAACTAATAAATCCAATAAATAAATATAAAATGTGTCAAATTAAACCTTTAAACTAAAATAATAAATTACCTCAAATTGAAGTCGAGTAAATAAAAAATAGGAATATAAAAAAAGTACAAGAATTATTTTCCATTAAAAAGATTTTCGAACAATTTTCTATGAAAAGAAAATTCAATGAAAATTTTCTATAAAAAGAAAACTTTCTTAAAGGAAATTTTAACGAAATTTTCTAAAAAAGAAAACGACGAATATTTTCTAAAAAAAAAAAATTAACGAAATTTTCTATAAATATAAAATGTATTAAAAATTCTCTATAGAAACAAAATTTATTAAAAATTATTGAAAAATAAACCAAAATTTTTACAAACAACGAACATTTTCTATAAAAGCAAAATTCATTAAAAATTTTCTCTAAAAACAAAATTTATTGAAAATTTTCTATGAAAAGAAACTTTATTGAATATTTTCTATGAAAAAAAAAATTAAATAAAAATTTTCTATTCAAAGAATATTTAACAAAAAATTTCTCTAAAAAGAAAATTTAACCTCATTTCCTGTAAAAAAATAAAAAAAAATAATGGAAATTTAAAAAAGACATTTATTGAAAATTTTCTATAAAAAAAAAATTAAACCAAAAATTTTTTCATAAAAAGAAAATCAAATGAAATTTTTCTGTAAAAAAATTATTGAAAAGTTTCTATAAAAATAAATTTAAACGAAACGAAACAAACATTTTTTAATAGAAAGAAAATTGAAAAAAAATTTTTCTATAAAAAATAATAAATAAATAAATAAATAAAAAGATAACATTATATAGAAGAAAATTTAACAAAAATTTTCTAAAAAGAGAAAATTTAACGAATATTAAAAAAATCGAGAAATTTCTGTACAAACCGAAATTATTAAACATTTCCTATAAAAAGAAAATATAACGCAAAATTTTCTATAAAAATAAAATTTATTCTATAGAAAGAATATTTAACGAGAATTTTCCACAAAAAAAAAAGAAAATTTATCAAAAATTTTCTATAAAAAGAAAATATAACGAACATTTTCTATAAAAAGAAAATTAAATGAAAATTTTTTATAAAAAGAAAATTAAATGAAAACTTTCTATAAAAAGAAATATATATAAAAAAAATTAAACATTTTTTTTATAAAAGAAATTTAATGAAAATTTTCTATGAAAGAAAAAAAAAATGAATTTTTTTTCATAAAAAGAAAATTAAACGAAATTTTTCTATAAAAAAATGTAAGAAAATTTTCTGCAAAAAATAATAAATAGAAAATAAAAAAATATTCTGTAGAAAGAAAATTTAACGAAAATTTTCTAAAAAATTAGCGAAATATCTCTATAAAAAGGAAATTTTTTTAAATATTTCTCATAAAAAGAAAATTTAACGCAAAATTTTCTATAAAAAGAAAATTTAACGAAAATTTTCAAAAAAAAATATAAAATTTATTAAAAATTTTCTATTAAAAGAAAATATAACGAACATTTTCTATAAAAAGAAAATTAAATGAAAATTTTCTATAAAAAGAAAATTAAACGAAATTTTTCTATATAAAAATGTAACAAAATTTTCTGCAAAAAATAATAAATAGAAAATAAAAAAATATTCTATAGAAAAAAAATTTAACGAAAATTTTCTAAAAACATTAGCGAAAAATTTCTATAAAAAGAAAATTTTTTAAATATTTCTCATAAAAAGAAATTTTAACGCAAAATTTTCTATAAAAAGAAAATTTATTCTATAGAAAGAAAATTTAACGAAAATTTTCTAAAAAAAACAAAATTTAACTAATATTTTCTAAAAAAATCAACGAAAATTCTGTATAAAATTTATTAAAATTCTCTATAAAAAGAAAATTTATTAAATAATTCCTATAAAAAGAAAATATAACGACCATTGCCTAAAAAAAATACGCGGTTAATTGGGACCGCAGAAATTACGCGTAAATTAAAAAAATGAAACACTAATCAAATTAAAAAAATGTAAGTTTACGATCTAAAAATATTATTTTTATATTATGTTTTTATTTTTATATTTCATGTTGATTAAAAAAACGAATCATATTGTCAGAAAGATTTTTTATACTAAAAATTTTTCTAACACTAATACGCACCATCCTTTACTAATTAACTTAAAATAATATGGAATCATTTAAATCACCTGATGAAGAATCTCATTTAAACAATAAACTTCCTATAAATGTCATTGCTAACCAAATAAGCATGAATTTTTCTAGCAATTATAGATTATGAACAGTGTTGTCAAAACGTCGGTTTTTTCACTAGATCTGGCGATATTTTGTTGTCCTCAGCGAGTACTTTCCGCTAAGTTTTTCTGACTGCAATATTTTTGCTTTATTGTAAAAACATGGGCTTGAAACTGACTAATTTATCTAAAGTATCAAGTTACCAGAAACCCGGAAATTTTATATAAAATCAATGGCTTTTCTGTTTTTTCTTTACTTTTTTTTTTTTTTTTTTTTTTTGAAAATTTTAAATTATTTCAACATTATTATATAGAAAAAATCTCTCAAACACTGGAGGGTTATTGTTTAACTCGATTCAAAAGAAAGCATTTTCAAAAATCATTGCATTTAAAATACAATTTCGAATGACGTACTCTTCGAACTGAAATATACAATGTTTGAAATTTTGCAGCATGAAAAATTATTAAGTGATTAGGTGATTTTTCCTGCAAATATTTTATATGATACGTCTACCGCATCCCAAAAAAAGTTTTCCAATTTGATTGTAACCTCTGAAATGCATTCAAGTTTCTCAAATCAAGATTTTGGAATAATGAATATTAATTTTTAACTAACATGTTAAAATTAAAAAATAAAAAATAAAAATTTATTGGATTCTTTTATAAAAAATATTTTAGCGATTTTAATTAAAGTGTAGGTGGTTTTCAGCGTTTTTTTTTCACACGCGCAATCATGTGGGACATAGCTTTAAAGTTTTGGCAACACTGATTATAAACTACTTTTGTTTTGAAGCCATTTTTATAACACTCTCCTAAATTAATAAAAAAAATTTCAATAAATTCCTTTCAACATATTACAATATTTCGCGCAATTCAAGATTTGCAGTTGTTATTTAAACGCGTTATATCAAGTGCGTATAAAATAAAATCGTGTTTTTCAAAAAATGGTAACTATTATTGAATCGTGTTATAATGAAATCGCGTAAATCGAGGGTTAACTGTATAAGAAACATTTTCAATAAAAAAATAAAATTAAGCGAAAATTTTCTATCAAAAAAAATTTCTATAGAAAAAAATTTTACGAAATTTTCTGTAAAAAAAATAACAAAAATTCTCTGTAAAAAGAAATATATAAAAAGAAAATAAAACATTTTTTTATAAAAAGAAAATTTACCGAATATTTTCTAAAAAAAATATCAAAAACAAATTCTCTATAAAAAATATTTATTAAAAATTTCCTATAAATTAATCTTGAATTAAGAGAAAATTTATAGACGATTTCTGATTTAGCTAAAATTTTCAAAAACTTTTGATTAACGAAATTTTCAAAAAATAAATAAATTAATTAACAAAAATTTTCTATAAAAAGAAAAATCATTAAAAATTTAAAATTTTAAAAATTAAATGAAATTTTTTTACAGAAAAAGAAAATTAAACGAAAATATTCTATAGAGATTTTCTAAAAAAAAAAAGTAATGAATATTTTCAAAAAATAATAACAAAAATTCTCTATAAAAAATTTCCTATAAAAAGACAATTAGATAACCTTTAATTAAAAGAAAATTTATAGAAAATTTTTTATTAAGGTAAAATTTTCAAAATCTTTCTTTTAACGAAATTTCCTAAAAAAAAAATTCAACAACAATTTTCTACGAAAAGTAAAATTATTAAAAATTTTAAAGTTAAAAATTAAGTGAAAATTTTTTACAGAAAAAGACAATTTAACGAAAATATTCTATAATTTTCTAAAAAATATCAACAAAAATTCTCTATGAAAAAAAAAAAAAAATTTCAAAAATTTTTTAAAAATCTCCCAAATACAATTGAGAAATGGGAGTTATATGGTTTAATAGAGGAGATTATTGTCTTCATTTTCCATATGGTCTATATGAGTGACAAAGAAGGAGATGGCCAAATATGACCAAAATCCCTCAGAGATCACCAGAATCCATTAAATGTAATTTTCAAAAATTTTTTAAAAATCAAAAAATATGATCAAAAATATGATCCTTCAGAGTCAAGATTAGTTAAATATGTTTTATTTATTTTAAATATGTCAGGTAAATTTAAGCTAAATATGTTTTTGACGCTTGGGCATAGTTAAAAATAAACATATTTAACTCGACATATTTATCTTCACACACATAATTTTCTATAAAAAGTCAACTTATGTTATCGAAAAACTTCGATTAAAGGAAAATTTACAGACGATTTGTGATTAGGGTAAAATTTTGAAAAACTTTTGTTTAACGAAATTATCTAAAAAATCAAAAATATTCTCTATAAAAAAATTTATTAAAAATTCCTATAAAAAGACAACTAAACATATCGACAATCTTAGATTAAAAGAAAATTTATAGAAGATTTCTGATTCAGATAAAATTTTCGAACTCTTTCGATTAAAGGGAAATTTCTTTTAATTTTCGATTGAATATAATTTATCGAAATTTTTCAATTTGAAGAACAATTTCGGAAAATCTCCTATAAAAAGGTAATAAAGGGTGATTCAAGTAGAGATACATTTTTCAATAGCTTTTTTTTGACAGATCACGTGTGAGTCGTGTCATGCTGTCATGTTATTCTTGTTTAGTATTGTTTGGCATTTTATAATGGAAAGACTTACGTCTGAACAACGTTTACAAATCGTTCAACTTTATTACGAAAATTCACGTTCTGTGAGGAATGTGTTTCGTGCACTTCGCTCAACTTATGGTCAACATAATCGGCCTACTGAGCGTACTATTCGCAACACCATCACCCATTTTGAGACCCAGTATTCATTATTGGATAATATTCGACCGAATAGACCATGTCCATCATGCTGTGAAGAAAATATAGCGGCCGTAGCTGAGAGTGTACACGAAGACCGTGGAGAGTCGATTCGGCGGCGTTCGCAGCAACTCGGACTGACGTATGAAACGACTTGGCGCATTTTACGTCGAGATCTTAAATTGAAAGCGTACAAAATACAGCTTGTGCAACAACTGAAGCCGCTCGACCTTACCAAGCGACATCGCTTCGCTCTATGGGCTTTTGAAAATTTCCAAGAAGATCCGACTTTTTCGAGGCAAATATTGTTCAGCGATGAGACCCATTTCTGGCTCAATGGGTATGTAAACAAACAAAATTTACAATAAGAATTTCCTTTAACATGTGCATTTTTGAAATTGTCCCCTAAGACTTTTCTAAGGCAATTGTTCTTTTCCATATAAAAAACTTTTATATTTGTTTAGGTTTCAACGAAACCAAAATATACGAATGCTGATGAAATTTGTAGCGGCACAGAAAATACATATTCCATTCTGCTGATGTCTAATTATAGTCCACAAACTTTGCTTTTCTACTACCAAACAGAGGCAACAAGGCAATTTACGATTGCAAACTTGTTTATGGTCCTTCGAACCGACTGCTGGAACAACATCTATAACAGCATTTACGACGCTAGGTTCAATCTCTATTTTACTTGCCCCAAACGCCTGGCGCTGTTAATTAAGTTCCTCAAAATTGCACCCAGTGCAGGTCGGGCGCCATGTTTAGGTTTCAACGAAATCAAAATGTATAAGACACCACGAATGCTGATTAAGTGTGTAGCGGCACAGAAAATACGTATTCCATTCTGCTGGTGTCTGATTATAGTCCACAAACTCTGCTTTGGTACTGTTAAACAGAGGCAACAAGGCAATTTACGATTGCAAACTTGTTTATGGTCCTTCGAACCGTCTACCGGAACTACATCTATAACAGCGTCTACGACGATAGGTTCAATCTCTCTTTTACTCGCCCCAAACGCCTGGCTCTACTAATTAAGTCCCTCAAAATTGCACCCAGTGCAAGGTGGGCGTAAGGTTTCTACGAAAGCAAAATCGATAAGACACCACGAATGCTGATGAAGTGTATAGCATCACAGAAAATACATATACCATTCTGCTGGTGCCTAATTGGTACCGCCCAACAGAGACAACAAGGCAATTCACGATTGCAAACTTGTTTAATATTCTTTTATAAAATTGTTCTTAAAACTCAGTAATTTCTACAAAATTTACAAAATAAAACAATTATTATTTAAAAGATAAGATAAACAAATGTCTTTTTAATATCCTTATAATTTTCTAAAAATGTATTTACCATATAAAAATATTCATAAAACTAAATACATACTATAAATTCAAAATAATTATACATTTTAAAATAACAAGTATTTGTACAGATTTATAAATATTAAGAAAAAACAAAGAAAAGAATTACACTTATGTGAATAAAAAATTTTATACACACACACACACACAGATTTTAATATCTATGTATGTACATATGTATATATGTTGACAATTCACAATACTGTTTTTTTTCATTCTAAATAAATTTATTCATTATATATCTATAGACATATGTACTCGTAGTACATATACATCTTCTAATATGTATCTTTTTATTTATCTTTTATACAATTTTATTATTTCATTAAATATTTATGGCAAATATATATTTCTTTATAAATAAATTTGTTACTTGTTATTCAAGCAGTAAAGAAAATAAATATTATTTATCACTTTCATATTTTAAATTTTTTATTTTTCTGGTGTTATTAAAATGAATATAATTTAAAATTTATTAAGAAATTTACAATAGTACCTGTAAAAAATTAAAAAATGTCACAAGTTAGAGTGCTATATTCGGCTGTGCCGAATCTTATATACTCTTCACCCATGTTTTGGTGTGTTATTTTAAAATGATATACATTATATTGGATGTAATTAAAAATATATTTACCTATTCTATGTATACCTATGTAAACATTAAAAACTTTAAATAATTTACAATTTCTTATAAAGTTGAAATAGAATCAAGATTTTATAAATATATAAAAAAGGAATAAGTTTGTTTGTTTGTATATCAATCACGTCTAAAAGACTGAACTAAATTTTGCAACATTTCACTTAAAGATAGTACCAGTATCGGGGGTGGTTGTAGGCTATGTCAGATCTCGATTGGAGGTCACATTCACATTTTACGCCTACTTTAAGAAAAAAAAAACTTTTTTTCTTAACTTTTGCACGTTACTAATGACGAGTGTTTGCACTGTGGAATGTTATAGTTTATGTTGGATCTTCATCGGATGCCACACCCATATTTTACATCAGCTTTTTTACAACTCTAAAACGGGTGAACCGATTTGCTTAAAATTTTCACGGCATCATTCAGTGTGTGTCTAAATTTAAATATGAAATATTATTTTTTGATTATAGCAGGGGAGTAGTACCCCCTATATAAGGCAAATATTCATTATGGCATATCTAAGGAACTATTACCGTGGGAGCCTTCAAATTTTGTGGGAACCTTCATTTTATCATATCGCATGGATGAAATAAAAATAGGAAGGATAGATCGCGGGAGAGATTTAGCCCCCATACAAAAAAATATGTAAATTTTCTCATCTAAAGGACTATTACAGTGAAAGTCTTAAAAAGTTTTAAAAGTAATTTTCTTATCAAATTTTGAATAGAGTGAATAGATCCAGGGGGACTAGTAGCTCCTATATAAAGTAAACATTAGTACGGTAGCGTAACATACCGGTAAAAGATAGTAAATAATAAATGTAATACTTTGGAATTTTACAAAAGTTCGCATATCTTTAAAGACGATATAATCACTTCGGTGCAGAACAAATATTTTATAAATGTAACGCAATATTAAATTAAAAAAGTGTATGGAGAAAATTTATGAGCAGAATTGACTGTTTTAAAAAAACCAAAATTCGACAAAAAATACTTGTGATAGACTTATGCAAGGCAGAGGTCCTTAGCTTCAAAAGATCTAAAAAAGATCTAAAAATTTACCGAATTTTCTGTGAAAGAACGAAGTCACTAGCTTACATAGATGCTTATAAAGTTGAAAAAATCAAATATGCCTTAGTTTATTGTTGTTGTTTTTCAATACCCATGAAAACAACAACTATAAAGAAAGCAGATATTAACTAAAACCAAAACTGATTTGTCAATAACTCGGTAGTTTATGAACCAATTTGGTTAAATCAAAAAATTTAAATTCAAGATAAATATTTTCGAACGATCTAAAATTTTCTTAATTTAGTTTTGCAAAAATGAAGTCCCTATATATATATATATATATATATATATATATATATATATATATATATATATATATATATATGTATATGTATATACATATATTTATATATACATATATACAAATATAGATATATGTATGGCATTTATCGGTGGGTTTCATAAACGATATTTAAACCTACAAACTGACGGACGGACATTATCCTATATACACCATTTCTTACAAGTATTTAGAAAATATAAACTTTTTTGCTCTCAGACGAAAATTGTGGAAATTACAAACTTATATATATCCTCTACACCTGTGGTGAAGGGAATAAAATGATACAAAAAATACATTAAAATGTCATTTCCAAACAACAAAGTGATAAACACCTTTTGTATTATACAACACAAACACAATTTTTAATATCCTTAATAATATTTTTTATAATAGATTAGAAAGATTTTATATAAAATCGTTTATTTTTTTTTTTTTTTTTTTTTTTTTTTTTGCTTTTATATATGAACTATTAAATAATGATAATAATGACGAAAATGACATTATCATATTTTATAAACAATATGAAAAAAACATGAAACAACAGCAAAAATTGTTTCATTGTGTATAATAAATTTTATAATAATGCAGAAATTTTTATTATATTTTGCGGAACAGTGGAAGATAAAACTAGAGGAATATTTAAAGTTTCTTTAATTTAAATTTGTCTATAATTCTCATCTCTTTCATCTTTTTGCAAGGAAAAAATTTATTATCAAAGAAAATTTGCGATAAATTTTTCTTTATAAAAAATTTTATATAAAATTTCATTATAGACAATTTCCTTTAAATTTAATCTTTATACAATAATTACAATAAACTTTCTTTTTACAGAAAATTTCCGATAAATTTTCTCTTTAAAGAAAGTTTGGCATAAATTATCAATTCATAGAAAATTTTAAATAAATTTTAATTGTACAGAAAATTTCCGATAAATTTTCCCTTCACTGAAAATTATTTATAAATTCTTTATGGAAAACTTTCCATACATTTTTTCTTTATACAAAATTTTCCTCAATTTTCTCTTTATAAAAAATTGACCTTAAATTTTCTCTTTATAAAAAACGTTCAATCAATCTTCTCTTTACAAAAATGTAAATTTTGTTTTTAGAGAAAATTGTTCATAAATTTTATTTTTCAGATAGTTTTCAATACATTTTCTTTTCTAGAAAGTTTTCATAAATTCTCTGCTTTAAATAAACTTAGCAAAATTTTTGTAATGGGTATAATTTACCATAAACTTTTTCTTTATAGAAAATTTTAGATAAATTTTCTCTTTACAAAAAATGTTTGATAAATTTTACCAATAGAAAATATGCAATACATTATTTTATCTTTATAGAAAATTTTTCATAAATTTTCTGTTTATAGAAAATTTTTTCTTTATAGCAAATTTTCAATAAATTTTTTCTTTATAGCAAATTTTCAATAAATATTTTCTTTATAGAAAATTTTCAATAAAATTTCTCTTTATAAAAAATTTTCAATAAAATTGCTCTTTATAGAAAATTTTCAATAAGATTTCCATAAAATCAGACACAGGTGAAATTTGTGATAAATTTTATCTACACAGAATATTCGATAAATTCTCTCTCTTTGGAAAATTATTAGTTAACTTCCTCTTGATAGAACATTTTTGTTAAATTTTCCTTTTTGTAGCAACATTTTGATGAATTTTCTCTTAATAGAAAATTTTAAATAAATCTAATAAAAAAAAGCATAAACTTGGTAGTACCATGTAGTTACGGTTGTAGTTACTTTTCAATGACAACAACATACCGCCTGCATTATACGGAAGTAGTTTAGTAACTACTTATTTATAACCCGGCATGTAATAACGTATTTATGATTATATTTTTGAGAATAATAATTTTTATTGATTTTTTTAATTCAGTTTATCAATTTATTTATTTAAATAAAGTGTAAATATATGAAAAGGCAAAATTTGCGTATGAATTAATTTTTTTATCCAAAATAGTTTTTAAAATATTAAATTTTTGATTATTGCTTTTAACGTTTAAAATAAAAAACAAACAAAAAATACCTAAAATGTAACTATACAGAAATAATTATTACCTTATATTTTTCAATTAACACAATTGTTTCAGTTTACATCACAATTTAATTAATACATTCAAGCAATTCAAGTAAGTTTTTTCTCATTTTAATTTTTAATTCATTCAATCATCTACTTGATTGATTGATTGATTGATTTAATAAATATTTTAATTGGAATAATTTTTCGGTTTTTCATTTTTTACAGTTTTTGCTAATTGATAACATTATTTTGGTTACAGGTGCAAATTTAAAAAATTTTTAATTGAATGAATTATTTTGGTGATTGGTAACTTTTTTCTTTGTATTACGAACTATTGAACCATAATCTAAGAGCAACATGTTATGATTAGAACATATGATTACAGCGAAAAATAGAAATAATTATATTTAAAAACTATTTTGATTCCATTTTGTCATATTTTGTCTGATTTTATGGTTTGTTTTTTTCATGTTATGATTCTGGTTTACATATAATCTAATTATTATATTATTATAGCATTACTATATTATATTATATTATATTATATTATATTATATTATATTATATTATATTATATTATATTATATTATATTATATTATATTATATTATATTATATTATATTATATTATATTATATTATATTATATTATATTATATTATATTATATTATATTATATTATATTATATTATATTATATTATATTATATTATATTATATTATATTATATTATATTATATTGCATATTATTATAGCATATTGTCATATTATGATTCCATTTAATAATAGTATTATGCCATTCTTCATATTATTATTCCATGTTATCATATAATTATCCAATCTTATCATGTTATTTCATTTTTCGATATTATTATTTCATCTTTTCATATATTAAGGTAAAACTTGTTAATAAAAACATATTATTTTTATAACTGCTTTATTGGAAATAATAGAGAAAGTGTTCATTAGCCAAAAAAAAAAAAATATTTACATATTATTTGTCTATTAATTATATTCATTTTAATTATATTCATTATCTAGTTTAAATACAAGATATGTTTTTTTTTTAACTAATGGTAGTTAATCAACCAAACCTTGTCTATTTATATTTATTCATATATAAACTAAATGGGAATTACTTTGAAGTTGGAAAACAAACATTAAAAACGAGCAAACAAGTTATAAATTTTTGCACTAAGTTTGCGAAAAGAATAAGTATTATATTTATTTGATACATTTTATAGTCATGGGAATAATAATATTAATATGGTTTGAAAGCGGAATATGGTTTAGGAACGAGGAAAAAGGCTGCAAATATTTAATTGTTGTAAAAGTAATGATTTTTTTCATACCTTGCAGTCAATCATATTAAAATTTATATTGAGTGTAAAACTTAAATGAAGAAAATTTAAACAAAACATTATTATTCTGAACATAGAGTTATTAAAATTCAATAAAATTAACAATGAGAACATAATATTGTTGTATTGATAATGATGTAACCATGCTTTTTATACGCATGTGTAATGACATCTAAGTAATTACATTCTAAAGTGTCTAGGTAAGTACTTGCCTCCAATGTCATAGCCATGGTAAAGTAATGGGTTATTCAACTAATGTGTAAGTAAAGTAGAGCCATTATATTAGCTTCTGAACTCATAACATGGCAACTAAAGTTTTTGCTGAGACTTTCTTATTATCGATTGCATGTTATACGAATTATGTGTTGTTCGGTTATCTATTGCTACCAATAGAAACAAAAACAATTATTATAGTTATGGTTTTGACAGTATTTTATAAGTTCATTTGAACAAAAAAAAAAATATAATTCAATACGTTAACATTGTAATATTATTTTTTCCCTTGTAATAATAATATATGATTATAAAGTTCAAACTATCATTATGTTGATGAGAAATATGATGAAGATGATAATAAAACTCTTATAATGCTGTTGCAAGTTACAAAGCAAACTGTTTGGCTTTTAAGTCATAACACTTTATTACTTACTACCATGTGTGTGTGTGTGTGAAAAATGTATTTTGCTGATGTATATGTATGTATGAGTGTTTGTCTAAAGTAGTGTCGTAACTAGAAGTAAAAAATAAACATGGTTAGATTGTCTTACAGTTACATATACACACATACATATATAAAAATATGTATAAGACTATAAACTAAAAATATAAGGGGTCATAATATTATGACTCACATATTCTACTTACAAATATATTTACAAGATACTTATAAATACCTATACACTTTAAAAAATAATATATATATATAATCATTCAAATATTTGCCATATTCTTACAATTCTACTAGAGGCATATATCCTGATTTCAGACAATTTAAGAATAACCTTGCATAGCTAAGACAATTAAATTAATATTTATTTTTCTTTATATCCATAATTTCTTTAAGTGCCTCTCACTTACATACTTATATTATTATATTTTTTCAACATACTAGCATTATATAAAATATAAACAAAAAAAAAAAACAAAAAAAAAATGAAAAAAACAAGAGTGAAAATAATATTTGCTTTGTAATCAAGTCTAAGGGTTTAAACTATTTCAGTTTAGATGTTTTAATACCTGTCAATATATTATAAATGATGATGATATTAAAGAAATTTATACCAGCATTAAAAATATAAGGATGCAAGTTTTACAGGATACTGTCATTTCCATCATTATCATCTGCTACATTTGCTACTAAGGTGCATTATAACAAGTTTATATTTTATTTTTACCACAGCTTTAAAAGACATTAATAGTATTGGTCAGTTTAGTTAGTATATAAGTCAGTGTATGTGTATTTTGAGTTTGTAGCCTTAAGACCTTATATAACCTTTTTTTTGTGTTTCTTAAATGTGTCAACATTTTGTGTAATTTCTATTTAAAACATGACAAAACATTATAAGAAAATCCTTTGTACATATTTTTTTGCATTATAAATTACAAATAGAATATGGTTTTATGTTAACAATTTTGCACAGGTATTATTTTGTAATCTCTTAAGTATAATATAGTTGTTAATATGTCATAGAGTTATTTGAAGGAAAATTTTAAATATAAAGTTTACAATCAGAGATTTATATCATTAGTTATATAGCAGGAAGAATATACACTGCCTGCCACTTGAATAAGGAATCATATTTTTTTAACTTTAATAAGTATATCTCCTAAACTAAAGTTCAGAAAAAAATAATTTTTTGCGCAACCAAATTTCAAAGTGTTGGCTTTAGTTTACTGAAGAAATAAAAAATATACATATTTTGTTATACTAAAATTATACATATATTTCTGTGGTACTTTTTCGTGCGTCACTTGAATAAGGAATATTTTAAAATTAAGCAAACTTTAATTTATTTTTAAATTTTAACTTATAAAAATGAAAGTTATTATCTTCTAGCATTCAATTAGTAATGAGTACTGCCACCATTTTTAGAAATAACCTCAAAAATGCGATTTGACATCGACTTATATAATAACTTTAAGTAATTTAGCGAAATTGAATTCCATGCTTCCGTTATCAAATCTATCGTCTCAAATTGTTTTCCTCCTTCATAAACTTTTCTTGTAAGCCAACCCCAGACATTTTCCATTGGATTCAGGTCTGGTGAATATGGGGGCCAATCCAAAAGTTGAACACCTTGTTGATTAATCCATTGTTTTACTGCTCTGGCGGTATGAATCGGAGCGTTGTCGTGTCGGTACGTCCAAGGTTTGGGTCCAAAGAAATCATTAAATTTTGGAAATGCTTCCTCCAGAATGTTTTTGTAAGTCGTTGCAGTCATTTTTTTGGATACAAAAACCAATTCTATGGTACCATAATACGAAATGGCACCCCATACCATTATTCCGCCATCTCGGCTGTGTCTACGGCTCAAAAATAATTCCTCCTTATTTAGGTCATGGAAGTAATAATTATACCCGTCGGGAACATCAATATTAAACTTTTTTTCATCGGAAAATACAACTTTAAACCATTTGTCGGACCATGTCATTGTATTTTCGACAAACTGTAGACGTTGTGATTTGCGTTTTTCATTAAGTGGTGTTTTTTTGCAGTTTTCGTCGGACTATGTTTGAGCACGACTTTAAAATATGGTGCACTGTTATTAGACTGGCACTGACTTTACTTTTTTTACGTATTTTTGATACCGACATGGCAGAATTTGTTGCAATTCTAAGAATTTTTCGTCTTTCTTTTGGAGTTGTTGCCATTTTCTTCCGCCCTTTAACGTTTTTTTCCATATCTTTCCACGTTATTTAAATAATTGTAAGCAACTATCTTTCCTCGCTATTTGGACCGGATTCTGACCCTGAGATTTCAAAATCAGAATTTTTCCTTTTTCAGAGTTATTAAGAGCCTTACCACGTTCCATTTTGAATAAAAACTATTTAAAAACTATCAAATTAAAAATTCTTTACCCGTTTATATTGAAAGAAATTCAAATCATAGCCTTCCTGATAAATATTAAAAGAATTCCTTATTCAAGTGACATACGAAATTAGAACCACATGTCTTTAAATAAATGCATAATTTTAGTATAACAAAATATATATATTTTTTATTTCTTCAGGAAATTAAAGCCAACACTTTGAAATTTGGTTGCGCAAAAAAATATTTTTTCTGAACTTTAGTTTAGGAGATATACCTAATTAAAGTTAAAAAAAATGTGATTCCTTATTCAAGTGACAGGCAGTGTACATAGTGTGGGTTCGAATAAAACATAACAAAAAATTTTTGTAATAACTCTTAATGCAAAAAAGTGAATTTCGAGTGCTCATTAAACATTATTTTTTGCGAAAAAAAACGTCAATCAAACCAAGGAAATGCTCGATAAATACTATGGGGACTCTGCACCATCGATTTCAATGGTAAAAAAGTGGTTTACTGACTTTCGTTGTGGTCGCACAAGTACAAATGACGCAGAACGTTCTGGACGGTCAATTGAGGTCAGTAAACCCGAAAATGTCGAAAAATCCATGATATGGTGTTGGCCGACCGAAGAGTAAAAGTGCGTGAGATCATTGATGTCATAGGCATTTCATATGGCAGTGTGATTTCCATTTTAAATGATCAGGGTTTAAGAAAGTTGTCGGCAAGATGGGCGCCGCGTTTGCTCTCAATTAACCATAAACGTAAACGTGTGACAACTTCAAAGGATTATTTGGATTGATTTTTTGCGGCGTTTTGTAACTGTGAATGAAACATGGATCCATTACTTTACTCCGGAGACCAAGCAGCAGTCTAAACAATGGGTTTCTCCATGTGAACCTGC
This sequence comes from Protocalliphora azurea, assembly GCA_932274085.1. NCBI lineage: Eukaryota > Metazoa > Arthropoda > Insecta > Diptera > Calliphoridae > Protocalliphora > Protocalliphora azurea. The sequence goes on along the minus strand of OW026522.1, from coordinate 142,674,431 downwards.
TCCGAAGAAGGTTAAGGTAAGTTTGTTGGCCAATAAGGTAATGGCAAGAATTTTTTGGGATGCACGCGGGATAATCCACATCGATTACCTTCATAAGGGAAAACCAATAATCGGCGAATTTTATGCCAACTTATTAGACCGATTTCATGAGGATTTAAAAAGAAAACGACCCCATATGGCCCAGAAAAAAGTTCTTTTTCATCAAGATAATGCACGGGTATACACGTGTGCAGTCTCAATGGCAAAACTCTATGAATTGGGCTACGAATTGGTACCTCATCCGCCATATTCTCCGGATTTAGCCCCTAGTGACTACTTCCTATTTCCAAACCTAAAGAAATGGCTCGGTGGAAAGAGATTCAGCTCCAACGTTGAAATTATTGACCAAACAATGCTTATTTTAAGGACCTCGCAAAATCCTATATTTTGGAAGGGATACAAAAAATGGGAAAACGTTGGACTAAGTGTATAGAGTTGAAAGGAGATTATGTTGAAAAATAAATTTTTGTTTTGCAAAAAAAAAAAACTGTGTTTCATTCAAAGAGTCACGGACTTATTGACCCGCCTTCGTACATTATTGCTGATATTCCAAAGTACAAGTACTAAATACAGAATAATCGTATAAATGGTACTGAATAGTATCGAACTAGAAACAAAAAAAGTACAAAACAATTTAGCTTATGACAGATTTACTCAAAATGCTAAAAGATATGCGATTTTTTTGTTTCTTTAGTCAGAATAAACTCGAATAATTATAACAAAGAGTGTCATAATAAAACATTGACAGCATTCGTGACATGCAAGAGTGTTTTTAACATTTTCTGGCCAGATTAAGAATTTTGTTATTACTACTGTAGAGCACCCAGAATTGGGAATGCTGCTTTAGTTCCACAGAGTATTAGTTATTTAAACTACCCCCACTCAGAGAAATAATAATCACAATCATGTTCAAAATGATACCATTTAGTGTCAATAGTGTATCAGACACTTATGTATTAAACAGTGTTGCCAGTTTAGCGTTTTTAAGGCTAAATCTAGCCTTTTTATTTTACTTTGAGCCTCAAATTTTTCCTTTTAGTTTCCAGCTTTTTTTAGCCTTTTTTGATTTTTAAAGTTACCTTAAAAAGGCTAAAATGTTAAAATTTCAACCACGAAGAAATTTATTTCTTATTTGATATTACTAATTCTATTTTTAAAAAATCATGTATTTAAGCATTTCTATGTATTTATTCACACAAAAAATGGAGATTTTTCATATTTAACTGAAATTTTCGCCTGCGGCGCTTTAGTCAACAAATCGAAAATAATTTAACTAATTTTAAAGATTTACTTTATTGGTTATTATATTATACTTCGTTAACCGTACAATCTATTTATGAATACACAGAAAAACATATAAAAATGGACTTCAATTACGAAATTGCTAACATTAATTAAATTTTTGTTTGATTTTGCTCCAATCAACAAAATTATACTTTTAATTAACTGAAATTATTTGCTTTTCATCAAAGTTTTAGTTAATTTTTTTTAATTGATCCAATAAATATTATAATTTAATTTTTGTTTAAAACTCATTAGATTATTTATATTTATTTATTAAATTTGTAAAATTGCTTGATAGTAATATACGAATTTTATCAAAATTATTTATTGCTTTATTTCAAATATTAAAATAAAAACTGTTTTACAATTACAATATATGTAAAGTGAAATATGTGAAAATCTACGTAGTATAAGGTAATGTAATGTAATGTAATGTAATGTAATGAATTTAACATGTGTAATGTATGTAGTATAATGGATATATGTTGTGTATATACGAAAGTATGTTCTAAATATATTTATTTCATACTTATGCTTGATTTTTGGGAAAGGGATTATAATTATTATTGAGGTAGACTTTACAATCTAGGGGATGACATACCCATGAAAACATTAAATAGCATATGACAGCCTGTCTGAAAAAATGATAAAATTAATCAATATGAACTTACTCTTTATATATAAATCTTCATCCAAAAAACAGCATCTAATCCTTGTTGAGATCATCTTAGTACAATAATACCGGAATGATTAGTAATCTTGTCAAATCTCAAAATTTTGTATATACCTAATAATTCCCAATTCATATCATCCTCAAATCAATACACGGCACTAATTTTTCTTTAAATAGTTCACAAAAAGGTCAAGCGGTTTGAAACCGACAATTAAAGTTTTATTTAAAAATATCTGTGCCGAAACGATGGTGAAATTTCCTCCAGATTCCAAATATATCAGATTAATTCGGTAAGTAAATATGTATGTACGTTTATAAATGTGTCATGGAATGACGCGATGTTATTTGTTCTGATGCTTTTGCAGATACATATCTTAGCCATTGATTTTGTGTATCTTATGAAAAAATTATATTTTTGATGGTTTTCGGATTTGTATGTATCAAAGCTATGATCTGTAGTTTAATTTCATTTACTTATCTTTATTTATGTTTGTTGTTTCATATACCAGATCATCAGAACTCCTCATTTGATACTTATTCACTCATTAGATGGAGCATTGGACTGAGGGAAACCATTTATTGAATATAGAATTATATAGTGACTATAAGTTTATAATGTTTTATGAAACGGTTTAGTTTTCAGGAGTTATTGTATATATTTCTATCTTTGACGCCGAAAATTAATATATCAAAAACCGAATATCTATTGATACATTACACTGCAGTTATACTTCGCTTTAAAATAATTTTTAAAGGTAAGGACGTTATATTTAGCCTTAAAGATTTCATTGACATATATCATATGATCTTCTTATTATTTGCAGAGGCTTGGTAAAAAATATTGTAGTCTATTGCTTGTACTGAGACGATTGCTTTTGCAGATTTAAGTAATTTGAAGTTCTTTACCTTACAATTTATATAATGTAGAATTTTAAAAGCAATATACAATATGTAAATAATATTTAAATATTTCTAACTAGTTTTGCAGAATATATTTCCGTCTTAATGTCTTATACATGCTGCTGAAAGTCACCGATAATCAAGTGCACACTACACGAGTTATTCGCGGTTAAAAGTCACAAGAATATTTTTTTTTTTTTTTTTTTGTTTGCATCGCACGTGTTTTGGTGCCATTACGATATTTATAAACTACGAAATTTTCCACAATTTTGACAAAGATATCTTTAGTATCTGTACACTTAAATATTTATATTTGAAAATGAAAAGAAAAGTCGTTTACATTTGTGATAATGTAGAAAAAAATTTGGAAAGATTTTATTGAAATAAATAATCAGTGTTGTCAGTTTAGCCCTTTTAAAGCCAAATCTAGCCTTTTTGTTTTGCTTTTAGCCTTTTTTGCTTTAGCTTTTTTTTCTAGCCTTTTTTGATTCTTAAAATTGCCTTAAAAGGCTAAATTTTTAGTATTTCAACAGAGAAGAAAATAATTTCGTATTTGCTTTTACTAATTTTATTTTTACAGAATCAACCATTTAAAACTTTTTGTATATTAATTCACATAAAAAATCGAGATTATTTATATTTTACAAAAATTTTGACCTGCAGCGCTTCATTCTTCAAATCAAATATAACCTAACTCATTAAATGGACTTACTTAATCAGTTATTATAGTTACTTTTTAATAAGCTTCAATAACCATAGAAACTACTTATAAATATAATTTGAAAAAAAATCTTCTAAAAGCTAAAAATTACCCAAAAAATTCGAAATTATTAATCAAAAAGGAATTATAATTGAGGAATTACAAATCACTTCAAAACTTTGTTTGGGAATTTTATGGTTGATTTTTTATTGGGTAATTTTGTTAGCAGCGTTTCTGTTTTTTATTTATCAATTTATTACAAAATATTTTTAAAAGAATATCAACAACCAATAAGAATAAAAATATTAAACTTTTTCTGGCCTTATTTTTAGGGAATTTAGCCTTTTCTAACCTTTCTTGAAGTATAATTAGCCTCTTTTTTTCACGTTCTGGCAACACTATAAATGATATACATTAATCGATATTCATTTGGCTGCTGGTGTTTATAACAATTTTAAAGTCTTTGTTTGAGTCAAACAATTTAACACACTTTCACTGATCGCCCAAAGTTTTTAGCAACATAATCCGTGTGGAGTGTAGCGCAACATATTAAATAAATTATGTGTAGAATCTAGATAAATAAATAAAATATTTCCAAAATCTTCTCTTTAATATTTAACAAATTATTTAAATTTTTCATATTATTTTGCATTTTTTTTTTTTTTTTTTTTTTTTTTTCATTAAATATATTCTCTAACAGATTCCTTTCTTTAGCCAAAAATTCATTAAAACACAACTAAATTTTAACAACTTTAAACTTTATAAAATTCTCTAAAAAAGAAATTTATGGGAAATCTTTAATAAAAAACCAGCTGTTATAACTCTGTCAGCAGCTTTCTTAAACTCATATGAAGAAAATTGGTTTCATAATTAGTAACTTCTTTAATAGTGTCATGTAAGATATAATTTTCATTATTCTTTTTATTTTACAATTCCAAAATTCACTATTACAAAATTTTATGTACTTTTCTCTATGCTGCCATATAGAATTTTTGTTGCACATTCTTACATTTGTCTATTGTCTATTGCCTTCATCTTCATATGCAGTAAAATGGAAAATTGTAAAATTACGTTGCAATATTCTTGCCATCTTGTCTGTTTTAATTTTCTTTTCAATATTGTTTTTACTTTTTTCTTTTATTTTTTTGTTGTTTTTGCAATATCATCATTATATGATCTCATATATCATCTTATTATTGTATCATTGGTGTGTTGAGGAAGGAAAGAATGTATGTATATTACACTTAGTTCTTAGTATCAGGTATTTTATATACAGAAAATCATTGCACACTGTGACATTTGGCCAATCTAGCTTGACAAAAGTTGTCCATTTGAACCAAAGTTTTGATATGTATTAGAGAATACTTTGTCTAGATTAGAAATATTCAATTTAATAAGAATCTACAATAACTTTTAGAAACACAGTTTATGGAAATTAATTACTTAATCATAGTAGAAATATTGCTTAAATCATACCTTTTTTATTTTTAAACATATTATAATAAATTGTATACCGTTTTAAAGCTTATTCGATGTACTTTTTCACTGGGAAAATTGATTTTTCAAACCTAATCAGGAAATAAATTAGTTTTCTTTTTTAACTTATAAAATATTAAAAAATAAGTTTGATTAATTACTTTATAAAATGTTGAACAATCAATAACTTTCAAGTTCCACATAGTTCCTCAAAATTTTTATCATCACATGTAACAGCAACATTCACTTTAATAAATAAACAAATAAAATTCTACCAAAATTTGTCCCTCACGAAGTACCGTACAGTGTGTAATCAGAAGCTTTTCCGCTCTTTATATACCCTTCACCACAGGTGTAAAGGGTATATAAAATTTTGTCATTACGCTTATAATTTCTACAATAGCCCCAGTTATCGTATATATATGTTTTATACATTTAACTATATTAAATATTTCTTAGAATGATATTAACAAAAATCAACAAAATTGGTCCACTAATGGCCGAGATATCGCTAAAGAACCGAAAAGTCTTCTAAAAAAGTATTTGCTTTCGACTTTTCTAAGCCCTTATATAAGCTAGCGACTTCGTTTTTGCACAGAAAATTCGGAATCTTTTTTGGAATATTTTTGTGGCAGAAATGAAAAAAATTGAATTATTAGTAACTGAGATATCGGTCAAAACACCGTTTTGAACTTTGTAAAGCTTCTACATAAGCTTAGGAATTCGTTTTTGTACAAGTTTGTTGTAAATATTTTTCTAAAATTTCGTTTTCTTTTTAATGAACCATTTCCGTCTATAAAGAACCGAGTTATAGGCAAAAATCTAAAAAAAAAAATTATTAAAAATATACACACACAAACATATATAAAAAGCATTGCAATGACTTATAGTGTTGTTGTTTTTCGTATAAGCAAGCCATAGTTGTTTGTCAATAAATTTTTATGTATGTTTGCACATTTTTTAGTTGTACATAGAAACATTGCAATGACTCAGTGTTGTTGTTTTTTGTGTAAGCATGTATGTACAAATTTATGTACATAAACTTAGTAGTCATCAGAAGCTATCAGTGTTGTTGTTTTTATACCCCACATCACTATAGGTGGTTTGTAACGCATAGAAAAAGTTATCCAACACTAATCGACTCAGAATCACTTTTTAAATCGATCTAATGATGTCCGTCCATCCGTCTAGCTGTCCAGTAAACTTAGTGCACAAAGTAGGGATCGCAATTTCAAAGATAATTCAATCAAATTTAATACGTGGGACTTTTATGATACAAGGACGAAGCTTATTGAAATTGGTTGTGATCGGTACATTATTTCACCTAGCCCCCATACAAATTTCAACCCGGAATAGAGTTTAAACACTAAAAAAATGCTTTAAAAATAAGAATATTTTAATAAAATTCGGTGCAAAGAAGTTCTGTGTCAATCTTTATACCAAATTTTATGAAGATCGGCACACAATCGACTATAGCTCCCGTATAAACCCCTCTTCCGAAAATCACTTTAACTTTAAATCTCATAAGAATGTTAGTATCAAGTTAATATTCGACACAATTAGTTTTATATAAGTAGAAACAACATTGACATATTTTATGAGAATCGATCCATAATTTACCATAGTTCCCATATAAACCCACTTGCAAGAATCGCCGTAAAGTGCATAAAATCATTTATATGTTAGTATCAACGCATTATTCTATATTTGCATATTTTATTTTATATTTAGGAAAATTGACCAAAGGTGTAATATAAGTTCCCTTCCCGAATTTTTATGTTCGCAAATAATGGTGTAGGGTATCATATAGCCGGTCTTGAATGACTTTATCTTTCTTTCTCGTTTTAGTATTTCTTTTGGCGCGTTACATACTAAGAAAAGCTAAAGTCTCAGAGAATCTTTTGTCAATTTTAATTTAAAGATTCGTCATCTAAGAAGGGACTTTTTATTTAAAGATCTATATTTGACAAATTTATTTTGCTATCACCTCTAACATCTGCTATTTTTTAAAATTTCTGCCAATTTATTAGTATCACCTTAGATATTTAAGAGTTACAATTTTAGAATTTGGGAAATCTTAAAACGCATATTTTTAAAGTTGATGCTTTTTCTAAGAAAAAAAAAAACAAAACTTGAAACCAGTAGTGGTATTTTTAAGTCATCTTTTACCCTAACTTTTTCCTAATGCTGATTTATCTTCATATTTTAAATTCATTTCAGAGCAATAGTTCATGCCGGTAGACACAATCTGTAATGAATTATATTTATTTATATCCACTTTGTTTGTTTATACTTCAACATAATCTCTTCCTATATCTCACAAAATATCACAAGTAGAAATAAGTAGCAAAAAAAAAAAAAAAATACTGCACTTGTATATCGTGGCAAAATCCAGCCAGAAAGAAGTAGCAAGAATAGCAATACCACTAGCTACAGCACTATAGTTGTGTAGTGGTGACAACAACAACAGCAGCATGACTAACAAGGCTTTAGAAGATTACTTATGTTGACAAACAATGACCAGTTTAAAATTGCTACCAACACTAGGACAAATAACTAGGGCCTGATAATGGTAGAAGAAGAAGCATGCAACTACGCAAGTAAAGATGTTGAAAGATAACACTGGTCGACAAAAAAAATTTTTCGTCATCCTTTAAAAAAAAAAAAAAAAAACGTGGACTAGATGAAATTTGTTCTGCTAAACAGGAATCTGCTTTAAGTTTTTTCCATTAGGTCATAAATAAATAAAATATACACGTGTATATTTTTCCATAATTCGAGAACGAGTTGTCCGATTTAGACAATTGGAACACTAAAAGATGCAGACGAAAATTATATTTAAGTGATATTAGCATTATTTTTTTGCATCTGCCCATTAATTTTGGAGTTATTCAGCAATTAGTGTGGGAGAAAAAAAATAATTTTTCATGTAAAATGAAGATTTTTTTTCTTTTTTTGCTTGAAACTTTTTTAAGAAATAAAACTGGCAAAAATGTGCAGCTATTAATCCATTATCATAAAGTTGAATAAAATAAGCCATTTATCATCAAAATCTTGATTTTATTCACAAATAAGTAAAAATACCCATGACTGCCTACAATTAAGTAGAGACACATGGAGGTCAAAAAATTTGTTTTCTTCTTTAAACAAAAATTGGTGGAATTTGACGTGCCGAATACGAAACAGCCTATAGTTTTTTCTTTTTTTTTTATCAGGTCTTGATTTTTTGTATGGGCATGTCTAATATCTCTCCATTAATAAAGCGATTACAGAAGTATATTTTAATATAACTCGAGAACTGGTTGTCCGATTTATATAATTGAAACACCAAAAGATGCAGGCGAAAATTGTATTTAAGTAATCTTAAAATTATTTTTTTAGCCGCTTAATATTTTAAGAGTTATTCGACAAACATAAACTTTTCATGAAAAATTAGAAAAATTTTGCTCCTTAACTGCAAAAAATATTGACCGGATAAAAAATTAATATTAAGATAACCTAAAGAGAATTTTAATTGGCATCTATAGGAGTTTTATCTATCTAAATTTGACAAACTGTTCTTGAGTTATACAAGTGTGACCGATAAATAAGTTGGTCATATTAGTCATGCCAATAAAAAATAGTTAGTACGTGATAGAAAAAAAATTAAAAGCAGGTTCTTGTTTAGCTCGTCAAATTCCATATAGTCTAACTATTTTCTTTAACGAGGAAATATTTTTTTTTTTTTTTTTTTTTTTTTTTGTCCACCAGACTATTTCTACTTGATTGTAGGTATACATGGGTATTTTCACTTAACTGTGAATAAAATCAAGATTTGTGCATCAATTTGGATAATTCTTGACTTAGTTTATTTTTAGCACTACCAGTTTTATGTTAAAGATAAAAAACAGAAATATTTTTGGCGTTGTCTCTTTTTAAAAAATCTTTTAAGAAAAAAAATTCAATTTTGCAAGAAAAAAAATTTTTTGTCGGACACTAATTTCATATAAAACAAGTAAGAAAGATGTAGTCGGTCAAGCCCGACCATATAATACCCCACACCATTGTGCTCTTATATTTCGTGGAGGGGTTTTATATACGATACTTTTACTAAGTATAAAATAAAATATATGAATACAGAATATTATGTTAATACTAAGATTTATATGAATTTATGCAATTTATGAATTTATATGGGAGCTATGGTAAATTATGGAGCGATACTCATAAAATTTGTCACTATGATTTCTACTTATATAAAACTTATTTGTGTCGAATATAAAACTGATATTAACATTTGTATGTGATTTTCGGAAGACGGTTTTATATATGGGAGCTATGGTTAATTATGGACCGATCTTCATGAAATTTGGCACAAAGATTGAAACTTAAACATAACTTCCTTACCACGAATTTCATTAACATATTGCTATATTTAATTAATTTATAATCTTTAAATTCCTATTCCGGGAGGACATTTGAATGGGTGCTAGGTGAAATAATGGACCGATCATCACCAATTTCAATAACCCTCTTCCCTGTATCATGAAAGTCCTATGTGCCAAATTTCATTGAATTATCTTCAAAATTGCCACCCGTACTTTGTGAACAAGGTTTACATGGACAGCCAACCAGCCAGCCGTCCAGCCAGCCAGACGGACGGATGGACATCATTAGATCGATTCAAAAAGTGTTTCTGAGTCGATTAGTATACTTTAAGGTGGGTGTTGGACGATTTTTTTTCTGTGCGTTGCAAACATCAACACAAACGCATAATACCCCAACCATCTATGGTGGTATGGGGTATAAAAATTCAAAACATTTTTAGTCCGCTTTTTTGGTGTATTATTTATATAAATCGTACACACCCTTCTTGAGTTATGGTGAAATATTCCCGTGTAATAGCCTTATTATGGGCGAAATATTAGACAATCCCATAAAAGAAAATCCAGAACTTTTAGCACATCAAAATCCATTTAGTCTAACTATTCATCTTTAGGGGTCGATTTCTTTGCCGACCAGTGTAATTGTTATTGTTATAGAAGCACAGGATGCCTTACATTTTTGTGGAATGCAACCACAGACTAGTTGAGACATTGCAATTTATTGCTTGTTTAGTCTTGAAGTGTTTATGTTTTCTCTTTTTGTTTTCTTAAAGTTTTGTTTACTTTATGTTTCGATAACTATATCATAGTTTCGTGTTATATCCTTCTTTTTCTTAAAAATGGTGTGATTGAGTTTTAGATGACAATTGTTGCAATATGATGATATTTTGAAATTGATGCATTTTCTTTTTTTCTATTATGAAATTGTATAAATGAAATTGGTAATAAATATCCAGATGACAGGTGTTGAGTTACCAAAATAGGATAGAATAGAATTAATTGTAGAGAGATGAAAACTCAATTTGATTTAAGTCATAGAAACTATTTTAATAATTTAAATAATTTTATTGTATTCACATTTTAGAAAGACTAAATTAAGTTTAATAAATTAGGTACTAATTAACTGAATATTTTCTTTAGCATCTACTTATACTTTTAAAAATATTATTATGAAAATTAAAAAAATATATATTATTATAAATAAAAAGAACAGGACAGCACTGATGCTGCAACAGGGTATTTCACACGCAATTTAATTGACCCTATAACAGACCATTATGTTAAAAACTATTAATGTTACCTCACATATTGCAACATATCTCTACAACGATTTGACTGATTTGGTTTAATATATTACCGTAATTTCTAATTCAACCTAATCTTCCAAATGACAACTGACATTTCCATAGCAACACAGAACTGCTATAGGAGCACTGAACCGTTGCAGTGTAAAAAACCCTCCTATAAGAATATGGTTGAAGTTGTTCGGCTGGGAATCATTCCATTAGACTTCCCGATCACATAATGTTCTGACGAAAATCTGAAGCTTATCCAAACAGTAGTCGTGAACAAAATTTTGGGCAGAAAAAAAACACAGTTTATAGGCTGCACCTTAAAGCCGGGATGGTCGATTTTCAACTGTTGGCTATTTCCCCGAGAAGAAGTTAAGGTTGCTAAACTTACCTTCGCTTCTTCACTATTGACCCAAACTCAGCCCCAAAACGCGCCAAAATGAACCTTCCTCTTCTGCTTCAACTGCCAAGCCCGACACGCCAAGGAAGGCAATATACGACTTGACAAATAAAGTGCATCATGACTCAGAGACCCACAGAGGCTTCAATATATGCTCTGATAAACCTTCCACTTCAAGGCATATTACTGCCGCACTGTGTCTCAGAATCGTAGAGATATTTTAAGATTTTTTTTTTCTTTGATGGAGAGATATTTTCTTGCATTTTCTCCAGTTAATTTCATTAAGATCGGTTCAGCAGTTGTTGAGAAATTTAAGGCTGAAGTTGCGGATTTTTTTTTTTTTTTTTTTTTTTTGAATTAGCTTTGCTTATAAAAAAAAAAGTTATAAGCAGATAAAAAAAACATAAAACATAATTTTGTGAACAGGTTCCCAGTTTATCAATTCTAGAACTGCTTCCACTAGAATCGATTGATTTTGGACAAAAAAAATATGATTTTTTTAATGTTTATTTTGGACACTAAAAAAAATTATTTTTTATAATAACTAAAAGTGTTTTAATGTTTATTTTATTTTTACTTAAATAACAATAAAAGTAAATTATAATTATTATTCATTCGATTGAAAAATAGCCTACAAATACTTCATATTTAGTTCAATATTATTTCTGTCCTCTAGCAGCTCTTTGGTGCTTCATCTAGTCCCGACATTCTACTTTCCATTGACTTCGAATGCTAGAGATAAGCGGATCTGACGTTGCCAGTAATATATTAAATAGATCGTCATTTGTAGAATTTCGTGATATTTTTCTGGTATTGTGCTCTTTATAAAAAATATAATCCTTATTGCTTTTTTCCTGGGCTTCTTCTGATAGATCTCCAAGTGGTACTAAATGATGCTTAATGATATCTTGTTCATGAAAATGGATTTCTTGAACTGTTGGATTTTATCTCCATGGATATTTGGTTATATAATTCGTGCAAATTTTCTAGCATCAATTTGTTCATTGCACACAAGTACCTCGATAATTGTTTTAAATCTTGAAAATGCTCTTTCGAGATCTAAAAACAACCTTCTTGATGTGTTCCCATCATTCGTATTACCTGATCCTTGTTTTGGTCGATCTATAATCAACCTATATTTGAGAAATTCGTCCTGAACATGTTTCTTTTTTAAACTTCTTAACTCTTTATTGGTGTCATTGTTTCTTATTGATTCTGTATTTTTATAATAACTGATTTTTAGTATGTGTTCCATGAAATAATTTTGGTAGTAATTTCATTCAATTTTAAAAAGTGTTCCACAGACGGGTCCAAACAGGTACAAGTGTATATATGTGGTGTTAAAGAGAACAATTTCGTTTTTTTTCTGGTAGTAAAATTTTTGACATCAAAAGTTCTATTCCACTAAAATTCAAACTTGACTAAAATATAGTACCTGAGAAAACATTTAATAACACAGCAGGTATAAACGCTACAGTGACACATCATACCATTTCTTAAAGACTATTATCCTGCCAACATAATCAAAAGATGCAGTAGATTATCGATAATAGTTTTCGAGTAATGATAATTTACTTCTAATCAAATTTACAAAAATCAATTTTATAAAATAACATAAAATATTTATTTCAACAGCTTGCTAGGCCCACAATTACCAATATTTTTATCAAATTTTTGGTCACCTTAGTTTTAATATGTTCACTATTGAATGGCATTAAAACTTTGGAAATCGGTGTTAACAAAAAATTCGACTTTTGGTCAATGAAATTAATTTCTCAGCCACCGTGTGCCGTAGCGAATAAGCCAATTGTAAGTCATTGCACGAAGCAGATAAGAAGAAGTCGCGTAAGAGCCATAGCACTTCCTCAGAGCAAGCGGTACTGTTAAGCTCCAACAGAGCGAAGAAAATGGCGGAGACACTTAGGAGGAAATAGTGTATCCAAGCTGTAGAAAATTTCTGTAGAATATTTTAAGCCATTAAACTCAAGTTTTAATCGATTTTTATGTCTTTTCTTAAAAACGTACCAGAAATGACATCTTATAACGAAAGATAGATGAATTGAAAGTTCTAATAAAATATTACCCATTAAATGCTCTAACTATTTATGTGAAAACAATTGATCTTCGAACTATATTTATATTATTCTTTTCGATTTATTTGAGACTACTTTGGTGTAAAAAAAAGAAAAGTTTAAAAGGTCATAAAAGAACAATTTTTTGCTACCCACGAAAAATCGTTTGGAGAGTTTATTACATTCATCAAATGCTATAAATTTCAGATGATCCTTAATTTGTTGCATAAAGTTAGCGATCGTGGTTAACTTAAACAAGAACGACAAATAAAATCATTAACAGAGGGAAAAGTAACATTGTAATTCGACAACGGTTGTTGTCATATTGACAATTTACGATGTCGAATATTTGACACTGTTCGTTTACACTTTTCAAATACAGAGAATCGAATATTTTAAATAATTCGATACTGATGTGATGTCAAGTTTATATACAGAAAAAATTATTAAAGTATATTTTTCAATTAATTCAGTTGTTTCATTTTGCATCTAAATTTAGTAAATATATTCAAGTAAATATAAAATAAAAATAAAATTTAAGTTAAATTTTATTTCTCACTTAAATTTTTAATTCTTTCAATCATCTACTTGATTGATTTGACAAATTTTTTAATTACTCAAATTTTTCTGTTTTTAATTTTTTACTGTTTTTAGTAATTTATATAATTATTTTGGTGAGAGCTGCAAATTTAAAAAAAAAGATTTTAATTAAATGAATTATTTGCTAATATATATCGTGATTGATGACTTTTTTCTGTGTACGAATGCAATATTAATTCTTCACTGTTGATTTATCTATACAGTGTATATTCAATGAAACACATATGGTATTGACGCTGAATGATGTTATTTTGTGAACGTATGTGATCGATATTTCTCTGTGTGTCAAAAATATTATCTCTTACTCACCCTGTTATAATAATAAGAGATAAGCTACATGGTGTCAATATTTTCCACCTTGAGTTTAAAAAAAAGCTATTAAATTTAACAAATTAAATCAGATTTCAATGGTTTTTAATTTTTATATGAAGACTTTAATGAGATGAATAAAAAACAGTATTTTACATCACTGAGTTTGTTTTAAAGATATTTGTTCCTTAATTGAAACTTTTGTTTTTTACCTTGACTTGGGTTTTTCAAGCAATACATTTTTTTTAATATTCCACTATTCCAAAATAACTTTTTGCTTATTTTAATTCGTCTAGTTGCGATAAATTTTCAAAGTCAATACTTTATAACGAGCACGAAAAAGTTCTTTCAGAGATGATTAATATTGAAAATTTGAAATATTTTACAAAAATAGTACAATTATAGAATATTTTTTAAGTACATAAAAACATATTAAAATTAAGTTGATGTTTAACATAATACCTTAATAATATAATAGTATTCCTGTCTCCTAAAAATTATTTAAATATCTTAAAAGTGTAATTTTTATACATTATCAAAAAAAAAAAAAACATTTATTTTTTTAAATTTATAAATATAAAATTTTAAAAATATTTTAGCAAAACTCCTTCCGTTTTTGAAGTATATAAAAATATGGAAAAATACCTACATATTTACATATCTATCAAAAAGCTTTTTTATACCCTACACTACCATAGGTGGTTCAGGTATTATGTGTTTGTGCTGCTATAACGCACAGAAAGAATTATCCAATACCCGCCTTAGATTATACCAATCGACTAGGAATCCCTTTTCAAGTTGATCTATCTATGTTCGTCCGTCTAGCTTGCTGTCTATCCCTGTAAACCTTTTATATAAAGTTCAAGACGCAATTTTGAAGATAATTCGATAGAATTTTAAATAAACATTATATTGTGTTTATTAATAATTCAATACTGAAGTGGTGTCAACTTGATGCCAATTGTTGTCAATTTTAGTTAATGATTTAAACACATACGGAACAGATACACTATTGACACCGAATGGTATCGTTATCAACACATATGTGTTTGACTTTTCTCTGGGTGTATTGAAATTGGTTAGAATCAGTACACTATTTTATCTAGACCTCATACAACATGCCCTTAACATATGAATATTTTAATGAAATTCGTCACTTATAAGTTTTACATAAGTGTAAATGCATATGCCAAATTTCATGCCCTATTCCGAAGATCACTTTATCGTGCATAAAGTCTAAACAAAAGTTAGTCTCAAGTTAATATTTGAAACAAATATGTTTTATATAAAAAGAAATTACAATATCAAATTTTATGAAGATCGGCCCATAATAGATCATATCTCCCACTTCCGGGAATCACCTGAAAATGCATAAATAGCATAATATAATGTATATGTATATTTCACAGAAATGCACACTAGGATTATTACAAGTATAGGCCCACAATTGGCCACGGATTCCATATAAAAACTCTACTCGAATTGTGATGCATATTCACAATGGTGTAGGATATCATATGGTCTGACTTGACCGGCTATATCTTTCTTATTTGTTTTTCAATAATTCTGTAAAGATATTTGAATAAAATATTACATGGTCAGAGTTGAACCGTTTTCGAGATGATTTGGAGAACCACAGATTTCTTCTGATTATGACCCGAAAATCTTAAAATTTAGATTTTATTTTTTTTAGAAATAATGTTAATATTTAAACTGAAATAAAATTTAAATCGTCTCCCAGTCGTTCAGCGTTACAGTTGAGAATTTTTAAAAAGTCTCCAAAAAAGGGGATTCCGAAAACTAAATTCGCCAAAAAAGGGTCAAACTGCTTCAACGCCTAAAAAATCCTCAACATTTGTTTGTTTGATAAAAACAAAAAGAAAAGCGAGAAGGAAAGATATAGTCATTCAAAACCGACTATATGATACCCTACACAATTGTGTACGAGCATAAAAATTCGGAAAGGGGACTTATATTACATCGTTACATCAATTTAAAAAGTAATTCTAAGTTGATTGATATACTTTAGGGTAGATATTGGATAGCTTTTTCTATACATTATAAACATCAGCACAAACGCATAATAAATCAATCACCTATTATGGTGTATGGTATAAATATTGTATTTTAAGAAGAACTACTAAATTCAATTTTATTAATAACAAAATAGTTTATTTATAATAATTTTTGTTATTGCAAAAATAAAGATTTATGCATAAAAGTAGGTAATGTAAAATTCACTTTTTATTGATTAAACTTCTGTACTTTTATATGAGTTCTTCACTCGGACCACAGTCTTACAAATACCCATCTAACAAATTTAGGACTGAAAGCGTGGATTCACAAGTGTTGACCTTAAGCCTGCTGGACAATTTATTTATTTATTATTCTTGAATAGCATAGCAGAGCCTGATGGGCCATATAGGGTTAACAAATTTACCACTTAACAAAAACTATAATATTTTTTTTAAATTTTTTAATTTGTTTTAATTTTGTTTTTAATATATTTATTCATTTATTGATTTAATTATTTACTAATTACAATACAATTACAAATTATATTCTAATCCTAACGGGCGCGTGTAACGAAGTTACAGTTTCTGATACGAATCGAACCCACAACTCCCACACTGACAGACTAGCTCACTACCAAGTAGGCCATCGGGGCACGCACCGGGACCATTTTTCATTAGCAGTAATTTAGAAAAATACGTTTCGCCAAAGTACTGCTAGTCATCAAATATATTTTTTAATTTTCCGAATCTGGTCCAAAAAGATTCGGCATTCGGTGCTTTTAATAGTTGTTCATAAACTTTAACATTAGCTTCAGTTATTAGCAGTTCCAATTCATTTATAATTTCATTTATAAATAAGTTTAAATTTTTTCGTTGGTATTAATATATAATGGGTAGAGATATTTCAGTTTTTCGTCATTTAGCACATAGTCTTAAAAGGTCGCCATTTAGTTCCATTATAAAAAAAGGGGCCAAAAAAGTGTCCAGGTAGTTCAAGAAGGGACAATTGGTAACTAAATTCGTCAAACGGTAACGCTGCAGTCCTCCACCAGAAAATACTTTTTGTATGTTTCAACAACATATGGACGTATATAACTGATATATTTTTTGTTGATCTCAGTTTTGTGTTTTAAGAATTTTACTAATAAATTTAAACAACTTCAGGAAAATTAATAAAGTTTGGATAGAGCTTGAGAAAAAAGGTTGCTCAATGCACTTCCGATCTTACTTTACACGCACTTGCATTAAGATTTCTTTTGAAGGCATTAAAAATATTATATAGTTCGGAGCGAAAAAAAATATTTTAGAAGTGAAAGAATCTTACCACATTTATGGAAAAAACTCTCAAAATATGAAAATTTAAAGTTTCACTTTTAGAATAATATAACCTATTATCGCATTCACATATTTATATGACTCTTAAATTTTTATAAGAAATCTAGTGGTTAATAAAAAAAAATAGGACTCAAATTAATCCCGTCAAGTTAAAAAAAAAACGAGACCAAAAATGAGAGAAAATTTCTTTCGACCTAAATATCTGTTAAACTAAAAGGGATTACTTATACATGTAGGAGTATTTTTGTAGAAATTTACAAGGACTTTATGTTTAAAATTTCTTGATAACAAAATCATAAATTAATTTTAGGCGATTTTTTTTTTTTTTTTTTTAAATTACAAATCCGAGGTGACCAACTTTAGAGGTCCATCCACTAACCCCCTGAAAAAAATGATTTTTTCCAAAATTTCCACTTTTTAATTTCATTTTTTATCTTTTACATCTGAAAATACATAAAATTAACCAAAAAAAAAAATATAAATAAAATTGCATAAATATTCTATTTTTATAATAATAATAATAATAATAATAATAATAATAATAATAATAATTATTATTATTATTATTTTTAATACTTTATTTTAAGAATGCCATAAATTAAAATTCTCATTAATAAATACAATATTCATCTATAAAAATCCTATACATATGAAAAATTTCATTCATCTAATATTTTGTTACAGATAAAATAATTTTTATTATATTATTATATTATACTCTTTCTAAAAGTTAAAGCAATAATATAAAAATATCTACACAAAATAATTTTAATATGACTGCAATTAAATATTTTAATTATTAAATCTATTAAAAGCATTTACTTTTGTTTTATAAAATTATAATTCAATCTGTGCAATAATAAATTAAATTTTTTCATAAATAAAACAACCAAACTGTATAGAAAAATACTTAATAATTTGTATAAATATATTATAACAAACAACAGAAAAACAGCAAAAAAAAAACAAAAACCATGTGCCATATTTTAATGCAATTAAGTTCACACAAACACACACTCATCTAACTAACATGTATTTATACCCAGCCGGAAAAGGAGAGGTCTAAAGAGATATTCTAAAATATTTTATTTAGAAGCCACAAAACATGCCACTCGCGTTTCAAAATTTTTTCTTTTTTACATGGCGTCTCCAGTGACATGGAAGCCCTACTCTTCTACCTTCCAAAAAGAAGCGAGAAGCCAAGGACTTGCTTTTAAATACATATGCTCTCTTATATGCAATACTAAGCAGTGATATCGAAAAAATATTAGCACACATTTTGGCTCTTAACTTTTTTCAGAAGCAATATTTATTTTTTTCTTTATTTTTTATTAATTTTTTTTACTTTTTTTTTTTTTTTTTGTTTTTGTTTTGATCTAGTTTTTTTATTTTTGATGACAACGTACTAAAAAAAATCCAAATTGGTCCAAATATTGGAAAAAGTATTAAAGGTCTGCCGTCAAACTGTTATTGAACAGTATCAGGAGAATTTGACCATTGATAGGAAATCTAGTTCTAAAAAAAAAGATCCACATGATATTGGTAAGGCCAAGAAAATTGAAAGCATATTGAAAAAAGCTCCAAAACCATCTGATAAAAAAAGCAGCCCAGTTAGCTCAGTGCTCTGACTGCGAAACATTAAAGCCAATGCAGACTTGAAAGCATTCAAGGTCCAAAAAGTTCTAGATAGAAATAGGGCACGGAAATTAAAATCAAACTCCATACAAAAATACTCATGTTGCATAAAGAACGACGAAACGTACGTGCTGGCATATATTTCGGAACTTCCGAGTCAAAATTTTTATGTTGCTAATGCTCAAAGAAATGTTGAAGCTAAGTTTACTAACCAAAATCAGACAAAATTTCCTAATGAAATTCTTGGTATAGCGAGCTTTATGCAGTTGTGGCAAAAGAAGCAAGACATTTGTTACAGTGAGCTCTATAAATATGGAAATATATATCAAAGAATGTTTGCAAAAAAAGCTTCTTCCATTCATAAGACACCACAATCTGTCCACATATTTTTGACTTGATTTGGCATCATGTCACTGCGGTAAAAAAGCTCTAGAGTGGTACCAAAACAATAACAGTTTTTATACCTAGAGAGATCAATCCTTCAAATTGTCCGGAGCTAAAACCAGTGGAGAGATATTGGGCTCTTGTGAAAAGAGAATTGAAGAGCACAAAAAAGGTATCCCAAAATAAGGAAGATTTTAAAAGGAGATGGGCGAACTATTCCAAAAAATGACTGAAACAACTGCCAAATCTCTAATGGAAGTGTTACCAAAAATCGTCCACGAATTGATAAGAAGTGATTAAAACTATAAAAGTTATATTTTTTCAAATTATTGAATTTTACATATGTTAAGATTTTTTCGATCTCACTGCTTATTATAAAAGAACCTGAAATTGAATTAAATAAGAACAAGTAAGAATGTTATATTCGGCTTACCCGAATGTGTTATACTAGACTGCATCAAAATTTATCGACTTTTGAATTTTGACCATAACTCCCCCTAGAATTGCTCATTGGGTTGTGAAAACACATTGTGTAAAATATTAGTGAAATCGGATATCATTAACCCTTGCAGCATCGGACTTTTCGGCATCGGCTTTCTTTGAGGAATTTTCATAGAACGCAAAGAGGAATGTGTTTAAAATTTTTTTCGAAAGGTGCATTCACTAATGTTAATATTTAATCCCTGCAGTCCTTTGTGAATGCATCTACACCTTTCGGAAGATATTTTAAACACATTTCACTTTAACTTCTATCAAAATGCCTCAAAGAAAACTTCGGTTTCGTTAAAAGAAAAAAATCAGGTACTAATACTTCTTTCCCTTTCATTAAATGCAAAGTGTATCACTTACTTATTAACTTTCTGATTACCAACAGAAATATTTTTAATTTCAAGACTTACAAAGCCCAAAATTATTTAGTCTTATTTTAAATGTGGTTAATGAAGGTAGTCCTCATGACTTTTTTTAATTCAATTTCAGACTCTTTTGCATTATCAGTGCACATAAGAGAGCACATTTATTTAAGAACAAGTCCTTGCCTTTCCGCTTCTTTTTGGAAGGAAAAAGGGAAGGCCTTGCCCTCAATGACACTCCTTGTAAAAAAGAAAGAATGTTGGAATGCGAATGGCATAATTTGTGGCTGCCAAATAAGACATTTTTGAATGTCTCTTTAGCTCTTCTTTTTCCGGCTGGGTATTTTCTTTCTGGGTGTACATATAAAATAAACGTATATGTATTACACGCATTCACACATTTACATGTTGCCTTTACGCAAACATACACCAAACATTGATTTTATGCAAAAAAATAAATAACGAAAAAAAAATGTTTTTAAAATTTGAAATAAACTTTTCCTTATATAACACATACACAAAAGCAAGTGTTAAACGAGCAAATATGTATATGTGACTCTCTCTCCTTTTTTATGCATAAAATGTATGCTTGTATGGGTATTTAAGGGTACATGTTATGTCTGCACTCGTTAGCAACAACATACGTTGACCATTGTCGTGTCCTGCCATTAATGCATGTTTGGGTGAATGTGCGTATCGGTTTGTTTCTCACAAGTTGATTGTGTACAAAAGAACACAACCAATAAAATATGTAAGTGTATGAGCACACATACACTTACATACATACATTCATTCATACATACATTCATTCATACATACATACATAAATTCATACATTCGTACATACATACCTATACATATAAATACATATGTATGTGTATGTGTTTGTGTGTAAATGTTAAATAAACTGAAATATGTTGACCATCATTAACATAAATGCTGATGTGTTTTTTTTTATGCAACACCAAAAAACGTTTAACTTTAACACTGAATTCAGAAAAAACTGATATTAATATGGAATTTTTTAACGAGTTTTTAATTTAAACTATCTTATGGCCAGTAAATTACTTATAAATATGAGAAATTATATATATTTTTTTTAAGAATTTATTAAGTAAATATACTTAAGATTAATTATATTTTAAACTTTATTTTGTCAGCTTTTAATATGATTGCTTGTCATTTAACTTATGGGAAAATATAAGTAAATAATGAAAGTTTTAAAATTCTTTTTATTTATTTATTTTTTCCCTCTTTTGCTCTGCAGTATATAGGTTAAAGTAAACTAATTTAAATCACCGCCAATTAAATTAAACAGTGAATCGTTTATTAAACGAAATGCGTGCTCTGAGCAAATATTAAATGTTACGTTAAATGAATAATATAAATTCATAATAAAAAATCAAAATTATTATGAAACGAAAAATCAACCGCATTAATAAATATACACATGCAACGTATGATTAATATTTAATTACTTATACGCTCAGGGATGCAGCAATTATGAAGAGTTTAATTCATTTCAAAAACGGTGTTGCCAGGAGGTGGAAAAAAAGACTTAGCGTCTTGGACTTTAAAAAAGGTCAGAAAAGGCTAAATGCCCCCCCCCCCCAAAAAAAACAGAGAAAAGCTACCACTTTTAATTTAAAAACTTATTTGTTTTTGATATTTGTTTTACAGATATTATAATAAATTTATAAGTAATACTTCGAACGACTGCAAACTAAATGATGCAGTGAAAAATCACCCACAAAATTCCTATACAAATTTGAGTTACATTTCATATGAAAAATTTTCTAATGTTTTTAAGTGACTTTTTAGGTTTTATAAGATTTTTTTTAATTTTATTCACGCATAGTTTGTAAAGTTTAAGACACTACTACACTTTCACTCAGAAAACGAGTAAATTTCGAAATATTGCAAAAAACTTGTTTTTCCCGTAGCTTCATTTATCTTAAATCAATTTAAGATTTCCAAATTGATTTAGAAAGCAGAAGAATGTATCCCTTGATCACTATAACAATCTCTTATATATGTATATTCATATTAAGTAATGATTTATTCAACATTTTTAAATTTATTTTCCTTTTCCCTTTTCGAAATTTTGACTTTGCTCTCCATTGTTTTGATTTTATTCTTCAAGACTATATATATTTGTTTACAAAGTTTGGAATGCTATATACTGAGATATCCCTATACAAAATCGCTTAAAGACTCAAAAAGTTATTAAACATTTTCTAAACTTTATTTAAAAATTTTCTTCTTACATACATTTTAAGACAAACCATTTTTCTATATTTTTTGCTTTTTGAGGAAAAAAATTTAAAATGTATGAATGGTTTTAGTAAGTTATTACAAATAATATCAAATAAGTTCTGTCTGATTTGAAAATAAAAAAATTGTTTATGTTTAAAACCAAATGGGCTCTTAACAGAATTTGAAACACATTTATAGAATCTACGAAGAAAAAACAAGTTTTTTTTCGCTAATAACTCGAAATTTGGAACTGATTTACGATGTCCTCAAGAAGGCCTATAACGTACATTGGTCATTTCTCTAGTAGTTTTTCACTGTATCAGCATATAATTAAAATTTATTATGAAGATACATAATTGATTATGATAAAGAAGCGCCACAGGCGAAAAATTTTTGTTAAATATAAATAATATCGATTTTATGTACGAATTAATACACAAAAATTCTTAAATAGATAATTCAAATAAAAAATTATTTTCTGCTTATTTGAAATACTAAAATTTTAAATTTTTAAAACAATTTTAAGAACCAAAAAAACTGGAAAAAAGCTGAAAACTAAAAGGAGCATTTTAAGGCTAAAAGCAAAATAAAAAAACTAGATTTGGACTTAAAAAGGCTAAACTGGCAACACTGATCAAAAGTGAAAGCAGTAAATTTAAGTCAGACATGGAGTTTTTGTGTGAAAATAGACAATTACTTTTCTTAAATAAGACAACCTTTTTATGTGTTCGAATTTTCAGTAAAAAAACTGTTAATTTAAAATAAATTGAATTTAAATTAAAACGTTAATACATGGTCAGACTTTTCTACGAAGACAAATGATTCCATAGAAAACAACTAGAAATCCAACTCTTTTAATTCGCTCAGCAAAAAAGAAAAGAACGAAGGATCTAGCTTATATAAGGGCTTCAAAAAGTTTAAAAATCCAAACATAATATAGCTTATTGTTGTTGTTTTTCAGTGCCCATAAAAACAACAACTATATGCAAACAATGAACCAATTCTTGTAGTTACAAAAAAATGTTCGTAGAATTTTAACGAAAAATTTATTTAAATTAACAAAATTTTCTTCAAATCAGTACAATTTTTCTTCAAATTAACAAATTTTCTTCAAATCAACGAAAAAAATTTTGTCTAGTAATATTTTTTTTGTAAAATATGTTGACTTTAATAAAATTTCGGTAAAAAAAATTGATAAAAATCTGTTGAATCTATGAGAATTTAGATAAATTGGCAGTAACTATTCGTAAGTAAAACAACAAACAATTTTATTCAATATAAAAGAAATTAATTTGAATAAATTATAAGTTAACTTAATTAATTTTTTTATTAATTTTAAAATTGACTAATACATTTTAGTCAAAATGAATACAATTCTTCAAGCAGACTAAATTACTTAAAATGACTAAATACATATAAATTTGAATAAATTTTGAGGAAATTAACTATAATTAATTTATTTTATTCACATTAAATAAAATTCTTCAATTTGTTTAAATATCTTTAAATTTATTAAAGGCATGTATAATTTAAGAAATTTCTTCAAAATGAGTTTGCATGTGTTTTTTAAAGATTTGAATTAGTACTGAAGAAAATTCTACCAACATATACAAAGAATTCGGTTTTTTGATAGCTAAGTTACATTCCGAATTTTTTTTTAATTTAATTTTAAACGAATTATATTTTCAATCAATTGATACATTAATTGAAATAGAAGGAAGAAAACACATTCCAATTTAGGGTTCATAATAAAGATTATTTACACACATTTTAATAATCTATTACTTTATCCTCCATTATACGATGTTTGAGCGATTTCCCAACAAACAAAAATGTTTGATATCAAAATTAAGAGTGATTCGAAATCAAGTTCTTTCTCAAATGTCAAACGTTTGAAAATTATTTGAAAATGGCTTGAAAATAATTACTTCCTAAACAAAAAGGGGAATTAGTTGTCAAATTAAAAAATACTATTATTATCAAATCACTATTATTAAATGTAATTCTCAAACTTTTTTCAAATGTGGATTGTGACCACATGTGGAACATAAATAAATATACATAATTTGAATTTCTAATTTTTTGTAAAGTTTTCTTTTGTATAGACTTTTAATTTTGACCTATCAATATACGTATTTGTTAATTGGTAAATATTCGATTAAATAATTTTATTTATTAATTTATTTATTTGTGCATACATATTTCAAATATTATTTTTTTTTAATATAATATTTTTTTTATGAATGATTTAATTATAATATTTGATATCAAATTAAGAATATACTATTTGTCAAATATTTTTAAAGTCTCGCATCATCTCTACGAGGGATAACCATGTTTGCTGTAGCATGAGCTGTGTAATTATGTACGTTCTGTGTGTTTTTAACGAGATAGCACTACGTTTATCATAGCAGTGATAGCAACGATAATAGCAGCTAGAGAGCTTTTTTATACGGACACATATGTGGTACGTATTCATTCATAAACAATGAAGGTCTGATTTCAATTGCACAAGAAGTCGCTTAATTGCCTCCAGAGCAGTTGTCTATGATAAGTTTCCTTCAGGTCCGATATTAGTAAAATTTTGATAAATGTGTGCTCATGATCCTTTGTCAAGGTTAAAATTCTCTTCAAATTCTCCAGCACACTCTCAGGGTAATCGGTAATATTTTTGACATTACTTGTTCGCTGTGTGTTTGTTTCGTTGACTTATTTCTGATAGCTGAAGAAGATTTTTGATTTTTTCCTGAAATCGGTGTAAAAACTCATTATCTGGCAGTAATCTGGTTAATTGGGTGTAATTAATAAAAAAAAATAAAAAAAAATATTTCACATGGTAAGAGCTGAGGTGTTTTCGAGTTGATTTAGAGGAGCACAAATCCCCAGCAGGTCGCGAAGGTAGAGGGTAGACCAACTTTTGAGTTGGTCACCTCGAGTTTGTAGTTTTTTTTTTCTAATTCACCAAAAATTCATTTATGATTTGAATGTAAAAAAAAATACATGTATAGTCATGCATATATAGTCCTTTTAAATCTCTACAAAAAGTATGTTTACATGTGTAAGTTATCTCTTTTAGTTTAGATATTTAGACCGAAGCAAATTTTATCCTAATTTTTGGCCTCATTTTTTTAAGTTCTTTTTAATTTGGGGGGTATAATTTGAGTCTAAATAATATTGCTGCTATAATTATAAAATATATCTATCCCATAAAAAGTTATATCAATCTGCAGTTGAAACTTTAAAAAACATTACACAGGTTATTTTTATTTTCCAAAAAGGAATTATTCCATTCTTTGACTTCTAAAATACTTTCTATTTATTTATTTTTTATTTTTTTTTTTTTTTTTGTTCCGGACTACAGAATTTGTTTAAATTTTTCAAAAGGAATCTTAAATAAAATATTTGTAAAGTAAAATTATAGGCGTTGTGGGCAACGGTTTCCCCCAAGCTTTATCCAAACTATGTAATTTTTTTAAAAAGTTGTTTGTAAAATCTTCTAAAGTCAAAGCTGAGGCTAAAAAAAATTTCGGTCCAAATTAAGCCCCTAAGATTAAAAAACTAAAAAACCAAAGCCAAAGTATCTCTTAAATTAAAAGATACAACTATCTATATGTAATTTTTTCATAAAAATTAAAAATTCAATTAAAATCATAAATAACTTTTTGGAGAATTAAAAAAAAAAATTAAAATTTAAATTTTATTCCATTCACAATCTTCTGTATATATAATTTCCTAAGTACGTTTTCTCTTTCCAGAGCTTTTCGAAGCTCCCAGAAAATATAGAAAGTTACAAATCCCAACGCAGCCAGATTTCAAAATTTCTATCAGGGAGCGGAAATACCCTTATTTATATATAATTTTCTAAGCACTTTTTCTCTTTCCAGAGCTTTCTGAAGCTCCTAGAGGAAGTCGAAGTTGAAATTTAGCTTACCCATAAAACTATTCGTTCTACATATAATAATGAAGCCGGATTTTTAAATTTCTATCAAGGAGCGGAAATATCTATATATATATATAATTTCTTAGGACTGCTTTCCCTTCCCAGAGCTCTCTGAAGCTACCAGACGGTGTAGAAAATTGAAATTCGGCTTGCTTATATAACTCTTCATCCTACATATCCTAACGGAGCCGGATTTTTAAATTTCTAACAGAGAGCGTATATAATCGGACTTATATATGTAACTTCTTAAGCATTTTTTTCTGATACTCCCATACGACCTGGAAAATTAAAACTCGGCTTACTTATAAAACTATTCGTTCCACAAATTCTAATGGAGCCAGATTTTAAAATTTCTATCTAAAAGCAGGAATACACAGATTTATATACAATTTCCTAACCACGTTTTCCTTTTCCAAAGCTTTTTAAAGCTTCCAGCCAACGTAAAAATTGAAATTCGGTTTACTCATCAAACTATTCATGCCACAAATTCTAACGGAGCCAGAATTGGAGATTTCTATCAGGGAATGGAGATACGCGGGTTTATTTATTTATTTGTCTATTAATTTATTTAATTATTTATTTATTTTTATGTAATATTTTTTAAAGTAGCTTTTGGTTTTAAAATGTTTAAATTTTCTATACTCATTGTTTGCTCTCCAAATCATATCGAAAACTGATTTTGTATACGATCAAGGAGCATATTTTCTCCGATTTTTTTTTCTTTACTTCTTTACTTTACTTTTAGCATTATTATCCCATCGAATTCTAAAGGCTTCAAATCTTTTAACTTAGATTAGGAGAGGAAAAGCGCCAAAATGTTGTTAATATATTTGTTTAAAAGATTTTCGTATTTGTTTGTGCATATTATTATTATTACTATTATTATTATTATTATAATTATTGTTATTATTATTATTATTATTATTTTATTATTAATTATTATTATATATTACTATTATTATTATTATTATTATTATTATTATTAATATTATTATTATTATTATTATTATTATTATTATTATTATTAATAATAATAATATTAATAATAATATTATTATTATTATTATTATTATTATTATATTTTTGCTGGTATTTTCAGACTTATACGCTAGTACTTTAGATAAATTTTTCAACAATAACAAATTTCCTTTGAAAATATTAAAAGTCTAAATCTTTCTAGACTAATATGCACAATTACTTTAAAACTAAACTACAAAACCTTTTTTATTACTTTTTTATTATTTCTTTAACACTTAAATAATATGAACTGGAAACCTTAACATTAAAATTCATATTAATTAAATATTTATCTAGGTTAATCTAATACAAACCAAAAGTAAAATAATCATAGCTATAATTATTAAAATAAAATATTAAATTGTCTCATAAACTCTTTAAAATGTTTATAAAATTTTATTAAAATAAATATAATTAAAAGTTTGTTAATATTTTTATTTACAAAGTTGTGTAATTTAACTTAAACTTTGTGTGTTTTAATCCTTAAACATGCTTATAAAATTGTTTAACATAAAATGTGTAGAATCAAAAAACTGGAATAAGCAGGGGAATTAAACAAGACCTTCCTAAATTGTTAATCAGTTAAAAAAGGAAATAGGATGGTAAGCGGAAAGGATGAATGAACTTTATGATACAATTTTGAACATGTGTTATGATACTTATAACTATATAATAACATATTTTATAATAAACGTACATATATTTAACCTACAATATTTAGTTTAATTACACGGAGAAAAAACATATGGAATGGAACATAGTGTAGTCTGTAGAGATGGGTGAGTAGATTATTACACCATTTTTAGAATTTTCGTTATACCGCTAAAATCTGAAAAAAAAAATGATTTTTGTATCTCACGGCTTTAAAAATTTTTTATCTCGATGATGTGTTATCCTATTTTAAGTTTTTAAGCGGCTTTAGAAAAAAGTCCTTAACTTTTTTAAAAAATATATACATATTTATATTCATAGCAATTCTTTGCAAGATATTAAAGACACAATTTAAATCTTTTGTTTCTAATGCCGTTTAGAAAACTTAAATTATATAAAAGGTATTTGAAATAAAATCTTTTAAAGCCTCGAAGTCCGAAAAATCGGTTTTTTGGAAATAGCTCCCGAGTTTTGCTATATAATGAAAATTCTAAAAATGATGTAATAATCTACTCTCCCATACCTATGTTACATTCTAAGTGTATTCAATTTTTTTTTTTTTTTTTTTTTTTTTTTTTTTTTTTGTAGCACTGTGTTATTTAATACACATATTTAAGTTTATTTATACACCTTTTTTCTAAATAGAAAAAATTGTTAAAAGAAAAAAAATAAAATGTCATCAAATGCCATAAAGTTGTTTTTTTATGGATGATAAAAAAAAACAAAAATTACGAAAATCAATTGAATCTAAGATATAGAAATAAACAAATTGGATTTTATTTTTTCGGAGCAAAATTGCTTAAATGTTTAAGTTTTAAAAAGATATTCTAGAGTTTTTGTCTTCATACCAACTTTCACTTTAATATGTACTACGTACATACATACATATATTTAGCACTACAATGTTAACAAAAAGTCAAGCACTTTCATATATATTGCATTAACACTCATACTCGTACCTGAAAGTACTTCATTCCAGTAGATAGAGCTGAAGTAAAAAAAAAAATTATAAGCGAAAAAAATTTAGTATTACCTGATTAAGAACGAATTTTGTTTGCTGTATTTATGAGTACTTTTAAGAGAGAAAGTCATTTTAATTAAAAAATTTATTTAATTTTTAAACTGAAATCGAAAATTTCTTGTAACTAAATTTGATTTTTTAGAAGTTATCTGGTAATATTTGTAAACGATTGACTAAGAACCTAAATAAAATTGAGGATCTATATTTTTTAATTTGGTGCTTTACTCTCGGAACCAATGTCTGAACACTATGAAATTAAATTCATCCGGGATTTCGAGTAATCAATACCCTTCATTTACTGTACTACAGCTTTGATATTCAAAAAGCCTGAGATTTTTGGATTGAATTTTGTTCGATATTAATGAGCCTTGAGCTGGAGCATACTAAAAGCTTTATAATTAACTTTCGAATGGCTTATAGAGTTTTTAAGTTTTAGTTATAAAATACTTTATGTAATAAAGGTTTCCCAATAAGGGTGAGTCGATGTTGATAGTCTCTGACGACCATTTTATTTTAACTGCGATTGCCAGAGGGAAGGGCGCGATAACTTAGTTATACAAAATTTGGCTCAAAGTATTAGCAAAGAATTTTTTTATTGAAAATGGTTAAAAAAATCATATATTTTTTAAAATTTTCAGGCCCCCATACAAGTTATGAATTTCTTTCAAAGATCGGTCCGAACATAGACTTGCGATAAAACAAAAAAAAAGCTTGTTTGTACACGATTTTTTCATTGCATCATACTTGATTATAGTAAAAACAAGTCTCAAAGGAAAAAAAATCGGCCAAAATGCAAAAAAAATCCAAAACTTCAAATAATCAATAAAATAAAAAAAATCGTTAAAAATCTAGAAATTCATCAAAATTAAAAAAAAATATTCCAAAATGGGAAAAAATTAAAATCATAAAAAATAATCCAAAATAAAAAAATACCGTAATGGAAAAAATCTAAAACTAATAAAATCGCCAATATGAGAAAAAAATCCAAAACAAAAAAAAAAACTTCGAAATTTTAAGATATCAGAAAAACTATAAAAATTGCCAAAACGTCAAAAATTTGAAAAGAACAACTCGCATTAATTCGAAACATTTAAGTTTGACTAAATCGCCGAGAATTTTATTCTAATCAGGCGTTTATATCAAACTTGAATAAAGTAAAAAAATCCCAAACGAAAAAAATCGTCAGAATGCAAAAAAAAATCCAAAACTTCAAAAAATCAATCAAATTTCAAAAAATAGCTAAAATTATGAAAATTTGGCAATATTAAAAATATATTGCAAAATGCGAAAAAAATCGAAAATCGTGAAAATAATACAAAATTAAAAACAAAAAAAAACAAAACGGAAAAAATGCAAAAAGAGGAAAAAATCTAAAACTAAGAAAATCGTCAAAAAGAGAAAAAATCAAAGCCCCAAGACAAAGGTGCCAAAACTGCAAAATTTAAAAAAATGGTAAAAACTCAAAAAATCGCCAAAATTCGAAACATTTAATTTTGATTAATCGCCCAGCAAAAAATTAGCAAAATATAAAACAACAAAATGCCAGAACTGAAAAAAATTTTCAAAATTCTAAGAAAAATTTGTCCAAAAAAATTTACAAAAATCCAAAACAAAAAAATACTCTAAACTGGGAACTAATCGCCAGAAAAAAAAACTTAAAAAGCAAAATGTAAAAAATCGCAGGATTTGCAAAATTGTAAAAAATAAGAAAAATATTAAAGCACCAAAAAAAAAATCGCAAAATTCGAAAAATTTTGGATCGGGTCTTGAGCCTCTACTTAATTATTCTTGCGCAAGCTCTAACTCTAATACCCATAAATAACATAGTTTGACCTCTAAACGCCTTTCGGAATGTTAAGAAGAGGACCCCCATTTTGGAATAAAGATTAGGGATGAGACCCTATAAAATTGTTGCTTAAGGAACAATTCAACACGTGGTACAATATATCCATAAAAATACTATTTTCTGCGAATTTTAGGTTGTCATCATCGGAAATGACTGTGGTGAGACCATCGCTTGTAAGTGATAAGTAATTTGTGTTTTTAAAATTAAATAATATGCACCAGGAAAACATTTGGTTTTAAGAGAACAATGCTATGAGCTGCGCAGGAAACTGCTCAATAGTCAATTATACATGAATAATTTCAAGGTATAGTTATCAGCATTAAGCGTTTTATTTCCTATTTAAATTTTTACTCAATAAGAAGATACCAATTCCAATTCTTTAATGTGCAATTTTAGTCAACAATTTTTGTTTTGATATCACCAAACATGGGCAACAAGGATAATTACCTATTGCAACTTGTTTGTGGTCCTTCGAGCCGGATTCTGATTATAAACTATATAAATATAAAACCTTAGCGATGACGATGCCAGGTTCTCTACAACACTGATAAATGTTACACCACTACAAGATGGGCCCTGAAAAGACACCATGAATGCTGATAAAGTGTGCGAAACAGAAAACATGTGTACATATTAGTCCACTTAATGCTTAAAAGCGCTAGATTTTTTTAAGTTTTCTGAAGTCATAGTTCTATGCCAATAAGTAATAATCGACCATTACTATCAAAGTCATTCTAATCCATACAGTTACAGGAAACCTTTTAATTTTCTGTAAGAGTGACTTTTAAAAGAATTAGAACTCACCAAATTCTTTTTCATGGTGATGATACTAAGTTAAGTAACGTAGCAATATTGATTCACTTCGAATGAATTTTATTCAACAATATTAATGATCACAAATAAACGCCCTTTTCTCCTTTAAATTAATATTTACGAAATTATGAGGGTTTGAAGTTTTTTTACAAATTTCATATAAACTCGATTTTGGTCAAATGCATATTAACGAAGTTATGAAGGTTTAAAGATTTTTTAGAATTTTCATATAAAAAATCGATTTTTGATCAAAAATATTATAAATAAACGAACTTTTCCGGTTTAAATTTATATTTACGAAGTTGTGTAGGTTTAAAGTTTTTTTACAAATCTCATAAAAAAATCGATTTTTGGTCAAAAACATTAGTAATCACAAATAGATGAGCTTTTCTCATTTAAATGTATATTTACAAAGTAATGAAGGTTTAAAGGTTTTCAAAAAATTTAATATAAATTAGTTTGATTGAGACACATAAACCTGAGAACATTTTTAACTTTCCATATAACGCAAAAATATTTAAGAAATCCATAATCGATTCCCTAAAAATATTTCTTTACACCGACACAAACCCAAAGACGAAACAACAATTTTCCTAAAAAAAAAAATATGCACCTTAAAAAATCAGCTACAAAAAACTCCTCTAAATAAATGGATGTGGGCTAAGAAGAAGCCGGTAAAAGAAACACAAATAGATAGTCAACCAAGCAAGCTGGAAAACTGTAAAGTGATGTCATGTGTTTTATGTTCTCTGTTCTGCTTTCTTTTATTTTCATCTTATTTCATATCCTTTTTTTTTTTGCATTCCACATGCCCTCATGTGAAAAGACAAATCAACTTAAAACATTTTGGTTGAACGTTGCAAAGTAAAGAAAATAATTTTCTTAAAAAATTATTTGCGTGTGTCTGTTTTTTTTTTTTTTTTATTTTAACCATTTAGTTGATTTTTTTTTTCTTGTTTTTTTTAGTTCAACTCATGCTATATTTGTTCAGCTTCAAAGCTATTTTTTACAAAACAACAACTTTAATAGAATTTGAACGAAGGA
This sequence comes from Protocalliphora azurea, assembly GCA_932274085.1. Lineage (NCBI taxonomy): Eukaryota > Metazoa > Arthropoda > Insecta > Diptera > Calliphoridae > Protocalliphora > Protocalliphora azurea. The sequence continues at coordinate 142,641,514 of OW026522.1, read as the reverse complement.
AAGGAATATAGTACTTAAATTTTAAACTTGTTATTTGCTTTCTAGTCTAATGCCTTTTTTTTTCTTTTGCACCCAAGACACATACTAAACATACAACTAAAAGTGTCAAGTAAAAATTTCACATGAAAATTTTAGAATTTTTTTACCACGTTCCTAACGTTTACAACAACTTTGTCCACATGTCTGTATATTAGGGTGGCACCAAAATAAAAAATGTCGATGTTCCCAGCTCAAATGAAAATTTACTTCATTCTGAGATACCGTTTCTCAAAATTTTTCTCTAGACATTATGCTTTCGTGAGCTAGATCACAATTAAAAAAGGTTCTTTTTTTCGGATTTTTCGGATTTCTTTTTTTTCATATTTCTGAAATATGAAAATTTGGTATTTTAAGAAGGGCCTTTAAGACGAGTGCGAAATGAGTCCGAAATATTGTAATTTTTCATAAAAAACTTGGATATTAAAATTTTTTACATATAAATACTAAAAAAAAATAAAACCAAAACAATAAAATATAATCCTCTAGCAGTTATACCGAAACGGTTTTTTCCTTTTTTTTAATTTGACCTTATTTGAATTTTATTCGATTTTTTAGTAACGTATTTTCTTTATATACAAATGTTTCTATATGAGGAGAAATTAAACGAATCTAGCGTATTGTAAGCTTTCTAACGGTATATAACACTTTACACTTCTACTAACAAACAACGAAATAAATTGAGTATAAGTGAAATACCCACAAAATTTATGCTAACAAGGGTATTTGTTTACAATTATACCTGTAAAGAAATACACAGAGAGCGACTTTTTTTGTGACTCACAGCAAGAAGCAACAAATACAACAACAACAAATTCTAAGCAAATACATTTCTTAGCATAATTTTTGTGGGTATTGCACTTGAACATAATTTATTTCATTGTTTATTAATCGAAGTATGAAGTATTATATATCATCGGAAAGCTTATAAATATATTCGTATTTTGATTTGTCCTCATATGAACACATTTTTATATGAAAAAAATATTTTACGAAAAAATCGAATAAAATTCAAACGATGTTTGATTTATATATATAACGTATATATAGTACCATATATTTTTTGGATCCGAAAATTGATGATATATGGAGATATATGGTCATATATATTATTTGTAGTCCTATGTAATGCGCTATTGTGAATTATAATAAAAATATTTTCTTTCCTGTTTTATAATATAATTTAATGTAGACAGAAGAAAATATACAATAAAAATCTTTTAATAGACAATGCCTATGGAAAAACAATGCATTTCTATACAACTTATACATACAAATACTATTCCATTCCAACATCCTTCAAATAAAATACATATATAGCAATGGATTTGGCAACCAGCAGTGGAATCTTTCGGAAAAGAGATAATTTTCTTTGAGCACTGTAAATGACATTAATCTGTTAAATAAAAAATGATTTCAATTCTTTTAGTTTTTATCCTAATGACTGACAGGAGTCTTCTAAATTTTAGCTCATACCGAAAAACTTTTAACTTTTCTTAGTTGAATTAAAAAAAATTATATCAACATTCACATACCTGCTATTCATTTATCCTTATGATTAACTGAAGACTCCATATTTAATGCAGATGAAGGAGTTGAATTATAAAGAGCAGCTTTTATTTTAAATGTTTTTATAAAATTTTATTTTCGCATAACTTTTTCTTTTTTTTTATAAAATTATTATTTTTATTTTTTTAATGTCAAGAAATATTTTAGAATATGATGACACAAATATTTATTTAAACACACAAATCAATTTATTCAGTATTAAAACCTTTTATAAGAATTAAATATTGTATAATATTTAAACAGAGTTAATAAGATGTCTATAACTCGCTGTGAAAAACTGCAAATAAATCATTTCCCCTTACTTGGTTCTTGTTAAAGTTGCATATATAAATATTTAAAAACGCTCGGAGTTGTAATCTAGTTTATTGAAAATATTCATTAATAATGATAACATCACCATAGATATCGTTTTCAAAAAGTATCTAAAAATATATTAGTATTACGTTTTATATTGAAATCTCATCTCATCGACTATGTGTTTTGTGTCCGCTATATGCGTATATGCTTTCATATATGGATTATTTGTATATATATGACATCATATATGACATCATATATGACTCCAAGGTTCCATATACGCTTTCATATATGGTCATATTCTTCATATATGGTTTTATATATGAAACCATATGATGCAAATATTTTCATATACGAGCGCATACTTTGTCATACTTGGAACCATATAGTATATCCATATATATTCGTACATGGACCATATATAATAATATATGATCGTTTTTAGCTGCCCACCCAGCTAAAAATGGTCATATATTTTTATATATAACTAATATATGATGATATATTGTTATATATGGGCTTATATATATAAGTGTATTGATTCAGACATGGATTTCTATGCAATATATGGAAACATATATGGTGAAATATATGAATTATTTTATCATATATGGAAATATAAATGTAAAATTTGTATCATATATGGTTTTATATATAAAATTAATTTTCATATATGAAACCATATATGAAATTTTAAATCAAACATAAAATGCAATATAACTCTTCAGGAAAATTTTAGGAAATTGTATTATCTATAAATGTTATAATAGCTTCACAACACGACGATCACGAACTACATGCAAAAAACTGGGTTTTATACCATTTAATCGGGAATATCTTACGTAGTGGGGTTATCATATATATATATATATATATATATATATATATGGATGTGCTAAATGTAATACATATATGTAAATATTAAATAAATTTGTACTTACAATAAAAAAATTCAATATATTCTAAACAAAATTTTCATGACATTTAAAAAATCAAATTATTTTAAACAAAAAAAATTTTAGTAAAATATAAATAATTTATAAAAATATTGAAATTTTTGCAATTATAAAGATCCTCTGTGAACAGATAGCTGCAAAAGAAGGCAAGTATCTGATTAACATTAGTAAAAATCATTTAATTTTGACTTTGTTATACTTGTTACCATGTGGAAAACTAGCCTTGCAGGAGCACAATTGCCTCCATTGAAAAGACGGGTTATTATGGAATTGTTCGACTTGCTCCAAGTGTACGTAGGTAACTTAACGCTCGAAAATACTTTTCAGATTGATTTTTAGAGATTTCTCGTTAATTGCTTATTAAAACGTCTAAGAAGTCTAAGTTGCGGAACACTATTTTTGTAAGGATTTGATTTCTATATATTTCTGATCCAAAAGTTATGTATAAAAAAATTTATTGTAAATTATATAATTTGTATATAAAATAAATAATATACATATATGAAAAAATAAAATAAAATATTTGAGTTACAATTCACAATAGAAGTTTTAAAATATATATGAATATATGTATATGGTCATATATCTCCATATATTGTCAATTTTCGAATCCAAAAATATATGAAAATTCATATATGCATGAATATATGATTCGTACATATTTTTTTTTTTTTTTTAGCTGAGCAGGTAAAAATGTTCATATATTTTTATATATGGTTATATATGAAAATATGTATGGTTGTATATAGGAAAAGTATATAGTAATATTTGTAATATATGGATTCATATATTAAACCATATATGAATAATATAAACATATATAGTTTCATATATGAGAATTTATATTGCTATATGGTATCATATATGACATAATTTTTCATATATGAATGCATATATGGCCTACACCAAAAGTAATCTTTCGATGTCGATCTGTTTTTTTTTTTTTCATTTTTTTTTATATCGTTAAATGATTTAACTATTTCAATGATATTTAGTTCATACCAAATAAATTAGTTGGTGCCTCTGATAAGGAGTGTTCGTGAATTTAATAAAAACAAGAATTTAACATTAAAAAAATAAAATTAAAAATAAAATTTTTTATAAAATTTAAAATATAAAAAATCAAACGAAACTTTAATAAAATACTTTTTTGTAAATTTCTGGTTCTCCTATCATTATAAGAAAGTCGCTCTGGTCAATTATTATATTCAAAAGAAGGTATGTATGGAAATATATTCCATCAATATCCTCTCGCGCTTAATATTATTGTTTTTTATAAGGATGTTGCAAATCTAGTTAAGGACAGAAATTCAAAGTAAAAGCAAGTAAGCAACAATCTCAGTCTTTCAAGATGACAATCGGTTACTCATTAAATTCCAGAGAAGGTAAGTACGTAAACCATTTTGATGAATATGGTCTCATTTTTTTCTATACTGAATGTATGTATATATGGTCTATTGGCTCTATTACGAAGAGCAATTAAATCACGAGTAGTAATCAAGTCACGAGAGCAATATTTTTGTATAGGTGAACAATTTTTTAATAAAATTTACAATAAAAAATTATATTTTAATAATCATTCACAATAGGGTCTTTAAATACATATCAATAAATATATGAATATATGTATATGAACATATATTTACATATACCCTCAATTTTCGGATCCAAATATATATGGATCATAATATATGTTGTATATATGATTCATACATATTTATTTTAGCTGGGTAGGCTTTTAAATATTTATGTGACAAAAATTCAAATATCCAAATTTTTTTTTTTTTTTTTGAGAAAAATTTCAAAATTTCGGATTCACTTGTATACGGTTCAAAACTTTTGTTATGTAATTAAATGCACGTCTTAAAGCCTCTGCTTACAATACCAAATTTTCATATTATTCCTTTGGCAGAAATATGAAAAGAAAAAATACGAAAAATCCAAAAAATAACCTTTTCTAATTTTTATCTAGCTCACGAAGAGATAATGTCAGGATGAAAATTTTAAGAAACGGTATCTTAGAATGAAGTTGATTTTCATTTGAGCTGGAAACATGGATATCATATTTTCTCTTCATACAAAAGAGACCACCCTAATATATATTTACTTTTAAAGCTAAATAAGATTACTTTACTGCATGTTGCAGTGTTTAACATATGAGTCTATATATCAGCAATATCTACTTTAATACAACGTGTTAGTTTGTTGTAATTGTTTTTGTTGTTTACATACACATATGTATGTACCTATACATTACATAAGTTTTTATGAACATGATCTGAGAAGAAAATGTTTTTTCCCCACATAGTTTTCGAAGACATCTTTTCTTATTCCATCTTGTGCATAATAGAAAAACGTAAATTCTTCAAAGCATTTATTTACAACCATGATTAAATTTTAAATATTAAATGAAGAATAGTTTTGTATAACGGACGTATACGTTATATTGTTGTTTTTAGTTTGTTGGGATAATAATCATACGTCTTTTTGGATCTTTATTATAAACAAAGAAATTGGATTTGAGTTATCGTTTAATAGTGAATAAAAAACATTTCTTTAATATTTTTTGTTTAATAGTTATTTATTTCATAGTTATTTAAATTATGGAATTGCTTAATAATATTAGGCAATTAATAAACAATTAGATGTATTAAAAATACCGTGTAACATCTTCTCCAAATTTTTTCACACATGAACAAATCGATATATGCTTACATACATAATAAAACTACGTATTCAGTTTTTCCCAAGGACGTCAAATTTTCTCTCAAAATAACTTTAAAGTTTCGAAAAATACATAACTTAAAAAAATTTTTAAATATTTCCGAAAATTATATCAAACGGAAGCGTAGAATCCCTGCAATAAAACAAAAGTTTTTATTTAAATGTTGCAGCACAAAATAATAAGAAAATTTCCTTTATATGAAATATATAATAAAATAATAAATATAGTATTAAAGGGTTGAATTTAAAGCAATTTTTTAACTTTGTGTAGATTGTATTGTAGAGATTCGTAGTTTTCATATGACATCCATATTGGTTCGATATAAACTTGGTAAATATTTTATAATATTTTTAAAAATTGAGTATCTTTCCAAACTTTTAAACCCTCTTGAGAGGAAATTTGACATCCTGGAGCAATATTTGGTGTATAGTTTTAACATGGACAATTTCTAGTTTTAAACATAAAACGATTTTTTACGTGTGAAAATATTGTTGCAGGCTGATTACAGTTTGTTTGGTTTTAAAATATTCCTTATTCAAGTGAGACACGAAAAAGTACCACAGAAATATTTATTTAAAATTAAAAATTATTTTATAATTCCATTAAATTTTTGCATCATTCCTTAAAAATGTTGTGTTACAATTTCAATTGTTTAATTTTTTTAAATAATAATTTAAAGCAATAATTCTATCTTTGTTTAATCTAAAATTTAACATAATTGATTTATTTATTTTATAGTCAATTACTTAGTTATCGATAACTTAGAAATATATTAAAATTCGGAAATACTCTGGAGAATTTCACCGTACATTTTTAGGCTCCTATAAGAGGTACAGACTTTATTCTTTTACAGATCTGAGAAAATTTCTTTATATATTAAGCCTCGTAGTATGTTCCCTGAGAAACAACTGGATATACCCTATACAGTTCTGAGATCTACTCCCTTAGAGCTTTCATCCGATGTATCACAACCCCATTCAGGTCTGTCGTAAATGCCCTCCCCCCCCCCACAACATGGAATATATATGTTTAAAATATGAATGATTGTATTCCACCCGTCGTAGCATGTTCCCTGAGAAACAACTGGGTATACCCTATATAGTTCTGAGATCTACTCCCTTAGGGCTTTCATAGGATGTATCACAACCCCATTCAGATCTGTCGTAAATGCCCCCTCCACAACATGGAATATATATGTTTGAAATATGAATGATTGTATTCCACCCCTCGTACTATGTTCCCTGAGAAACAACTGGGTATACCCTTTATAGTTCTGAGATCTACTCCCTTAGAGCTTTCATCCGATGTATCACAACCCCATTCAGGTCTGTCCAAAAAGCCCCCCATTCAGGTGTGAATTTATAAGAATTTGCGCAAAGTTCCGACCCTCGTAGTATCTTCCCTAGGAAATAATTGAATATTGTCTAAACAGTTTTGGGTTCTACTCCATCAGACCTTTAATTTGATGTACCATAACCCCATTCAGGTGTGGCCAAAATCAAAATATGGCCCCCTGTTTTTTAGACTTATTGAATTTTGCCAAACTTCAGCACCTCGTAGCATGTCTCCTGAGAAACAACTGGATATACCCTGTGCAGTTTTGAGTTCTACTCCTCTAGAGCTTTCACGTGATATATCACAACCCCATTCAGGTCTGTCCGAACTGGCCCGCAATGTGACCTGAATATAGGTATTTTTGTTGCACCATATCCTAATGCTGTATATGTTTCTTTATTTTGTTTTTTTCCAAAAATGTTTTATTGTGATGTTTTTTTTTAAAAAATAATAAAAATTATTTTTAAAAAAGTGTTTTTTTGCTTTAAAAATAAATTTTTTGAAGTGCAAAATGTGTGGAACGTCTTTAACACTGTGTGGAACGTATTTAACAGAGGTGTGGGACGTATTTAACTTACGAATTTATCTTCACACGCATAAGAAATTAACCAAATACTTTTTTTAACATTTTAATACAAATAAAAACAAATATGAATTATATCATATTGTCAAGTACGACCATATGATACCCTACACTGTTGTGTATGTACACCAAAATTAGAAGAGATGTCTTATATTAGACCTGTGGCCAATTCTGGACCTATACTTGTGTTAAGTTTAAAACTAAATATATAGAATATCACATATGATACTAATATTTATATGAATTTATGCACTCTCACCCTCTAACGCTTAGAATCAAAATGTATAAAATGAATTTATGGATTAAAAATTTAATTAGTGTATAATTTATGGAGAACTTAAGGTCCAGATATTTAGTTTATTATGTCAACTAATTAATCAAATTATTAGAATACCAAAAGAAGTAAAAATAAGAAAAAAAAGTATAAAAATATAAAAAAAATATTTTCAAAAAATAAAAACAGATGCGCTGAGGCAGCCTTGACAGTTAGAGGATTAAGGTGATTCCCGAAAATAGGCCCATTGTACTCGAGTTATGGTAAATTATGTTTGGCACTGAAATTTCTGCTTATATAAAACGTTTTTGTGTCGAATATTAATATGCTAAGAAGTGTATTTATTTACAATTTGTTATACACAGAGAGTAATTTCTCGCTGTGAGTCACAAGAAAAAATTGCTCTCTGTGTGTTTCTTAATAGGTATAATTGTAAACAAATACTCTTATTAGCATAAATTTTGTGGTTATTTTACTAACACACAATTTATTTCAATATTTGTTAATAGAAGCATAAACTGTTATATATCATTAAAAAGCTTACAAAAATACGCTAATTTCTCCTCATATAGAAACATTTGTATATAAAGAAACATAGGTTTCAAAGATATCGAATAAAATTCAAACAAGGTCAAATTTTTAAAAAACAGCAAAAGCCGTTTCGGCATAACTGCTAGAGAATTATATTGCGTTGTTTTGGTCTTATTGTTTTAAATATTTTTATATAAAGACATCAAATATCTAATTTTTTTTTTTAAATTACAAAATTTCGGACTCATTTGGAACTGTTCTAAAATTTTTGTTATGTCCTTAAATGCGCGTCTTAAAGACCTTTCTTATAATACCAAATTTTCATATTATTCCTTTGAGAGAAATATGAAAAAAAAAATTCGAAAAATTAAAAAAATAACCTTTTTTAATTTTGTTGTAGCTCAGGAAAGGATAATGTCTGGACGAACATTTTGAGAAAAGGTATCTCAGAATGAAGTAAATTTTCAATTTTGTATGGGATTTATCTACTTTAAAGTGATCTTCAGAAGAGGGATTTATATTTGAGCTATGGCCAATTATGTACCGATCTTCATGAAATTTTGCAAAAAGATTTACCGAATTTCATTGAAATATTGCTATATTTAGGACATTTATGATCCACCGTCCTGCCAGCCAGCCTGACGGACAGACATCCTTAAGTGGTCTTAAAAAGTGATACTGAGTCGATTGGTATATTTTTGTCTGTACGTTACAAACATCAGTACAAACGCATAATACTCCAACCAAGTATGATGGTGTAGGAATATAATGATTGAAATTTGTATAGAAAGAAAAATCACACTTAAATATTTACACATCATAAGTTTATCCCCCTGTTTTTATAAATCGAGCGAAAAATTTTTTTCGACAAATTGTATGGAAAACAACAATTAAATTTTAAATTTTAATTTTATTTGTTGTTTTCTATATAAATTGTCGAAAAGAATTTCTTGTTCATTTTATAAAAACAGGGGGGTAAATGTTAAACAAATTCTTCTTAAAAATAAAAAATAATCTAATTATTTATTTACCCACACAATTAAACTTAGAATTTCTTTACCATCACAACAATCAAAACAAAAAACAAATACTCAAATTGTCTTATACTTTTACTCTAAACCCAAAAAAGTCACCTAATTATCAGATTGTTTTGTTCATTAAGACATTCTCACTTAAATAAGAAAAAGAAGTGTTAAAATACATATTTTTTTTCTTTTCTTTTAACTAATTGAATAATTTATATAAATATATACAAAATACAAATACATGTAAGAGTAAACAAATATTATGAAATCTAACAAGCTCATAAATTATTTCTGGCATTTTTCTTTAATTTTTTGCTACTCTACTACTCATCTAAGCATTAGCAAATAACGGATATGATTATGCCTGGTGAATGTAAATATGAGCGTACTTTTACCAGTATATATATTGTATAAAGAACAACAATATGATAGCAGATATATAATTAATATTTACCAAGCTCCAAATTTTACGAGTAGCTAAATAGAATTATTCATATGGGAGCATAGAAATTAACCCTTCAAGGTAAGACCTTATTAAAATATCTCCTTAACAGTAAATTCTTTGTTGAGATTACTTGCTACTCTCAATGGTTTAATATTTATAATATTTTTTCGCTTGAGTATGATACTCGTTATATCATATTTAGTTGTGTAGAAATACAATTCAAAAGAACGTAATGTATTTTAATAATTATGCATACATATAAGCACACTCATATGTAGAAATAGTCAAACCTACATACATATACATATGTATATGGTAAATATTTACATCAACTTTTTATTTGTTTTTGAATTATGAAATTTAGATCGTTAAAATTTAAAATACAAATTTATAGCGTAAACTGGTAAATGGTTTCTGTACATTAGTTTATAAATGCTACCAATTGTAGGAAAACAACCCAACAAACAATTGAGTTTAAATTTAAAATTCGTAAAATTCGCTGAATCGTAAAGTTACTATCATACGTTTGAAAGGCTAATTTTAGTATATGAAATTTTCGACGTAGCTTTTTTGGTTTTAGCATAAACAAAAACATAAAAATGTATATGCTAATATGTGAATGTAAACTTATATATTTGTAAAATTGTATTTACTTGCATTTGCAATTTGTAGTTATGAGCAAATTTTGTGTACAAACAAAATATTAGTTAGTGATAAAAAATAAACAAATAAAAAAATCTGAAATAAAACATATATTACATACATACATACCTACATACATACATACATGCATACATACATACATACCTACATACATACATGCATACATACATTCAAACATACAATGGCGCATATTCCTTTAAACGCATTTAAAATTATAAATATAATAAATAATAAATAATAATAATAAATAAAAAATTAATAAAAAGGCAAATTAATAAAATAAAAGAAGAAGCCACCCGCATTAATTTAAATGCTACACAAATATGAAATTGACCTGAAGTGACAGCTTCCAAACATTCTGCACATATTTTGCGAACAGATGGTAAAATAAAATGGAAGAAACCAAGCCAATGCACCATAAGGAAAATCGTTTAAAATTTAAATACATGAAATAGTTAGATGAGTGGAATAAAGTAATATTTTCTGATGAAAAGAAATTCAATTTGGACGATTCCGATTCATATTCTTGCTGTTGGTATGATTTGAGATCGAACGAAATTCGTATGTAGCAACGCAATTTCAGTGGAGGCAGTGTTATGGTTTGGGCAGTCTTTTCTGCTACAGAAATTGTTGCAACTAAAATAAACAGTGCATTTTATAATGAATAATGTTGGAATGAATGAAAAAATGGATGAAGAAATATTCCAACAGGATAACGCTATTGGACTGACTAACTTGCAGTTCGGATTTAAATCCAATAGAGAATCTGTGGCCCGTAAATTTTACGCAAGAAATGCATAGAGTGAAACCATAATGACAATAACGGATTTAAAACTAAAAACTAGGCAAACGTTGGAAGAAACTAACACTGATAGTGATTTTATTCAAAGATTAATGGAATCAATGTCAGACTGAATTTTTGAAATTATCCAAAACAAAGGTTCATCAACACATTATTAATAATGCTAAATTCGCTTATTAGTTTAAGTGTGTATATAGGAAAATGTTATAAAAAATGGCATTAAACTATTAAAATTACAATTAAAAGAAATTAATGCACATTTTAAGTTTTAAAGTTAATAAACAATTTAAAAAATTTATTTGTAGCACCTTAATTACATTTTAAACTACATTTTTGGAAAGTTGATAAAAAAAAAATGGATGTTCGTTTATAGGAATATGCATCAGTGTACATACATACATACACACATACATGCATGCATACATACGTACATACATACATACAAACACACATGTATACATACATACAAACAAACATTCCAGTGTTGCCAAGAGATGATAAAAAAAGAGGCTAAATTGAACTTTAAAAAGGGTCAAAAAGACTAAATGACCCAACAAATAAGGCCAGAAAAAAGTTATTTTTTTTTTTTAAATTTAGAAACTTATTTTTTCTCATTCTCATTAGTTTTTTTTTTTATTTTCTTAAGAAATTGTAATATAATGAGTCAATGAAAAGTCGTAAAAAAATCTCATACAAATTTGCGTTATATTTCATATAAAAAATTACCCAATGTTTTGGTGATTTTTCGTCATTTCTACTACAATTTTTTGACTAAGCATTTCCAAATTTTTGGGAGATTTTTCGCATTAATAAATTTTTTAATTATTTCCATAAAAAGTTTCAATTGTTGATAAAGTATACTAAAAAATATTTATAATAATCGACTTAATAACTGTATAAAATTTATTAAAGTACTTTTAATTTGGAGAATGAAACGCCGCAGGCGAAATTTTATTAAATATAAATAATCTCGATATTTTGTGCGAATAAATACACAAAAATGCATAAATGGATAATTCTGTAAAAATAAAATTAGTAATAGAAATAAGAAATTATTTTCTAATTTGTTGAATTAATAACATTTTGAAAGCAGTTTTCGGAAACAAAAAAAGCTGTAAAATTGATAGAAACTAAAACCAAAAATAAAAACCTATATTTGGCTTTAAAAAGATAAACTGGCAACACTGATACATACATACATACATACATACATACATATGTTATAAAGAATTATAAAGAAAAAATATGTAAAATAAATAATGTAGAAAAAGTTATGCTAACATGAGTTAATTTAATTAAAATTATAAAAAAAAAACAAATAATCAAATTGTGGTCATACAATATTTACATGTTTTTTATAAATATATTTTAAATAATTTTATGTTACGTAACTTTTTAAACAAAACTCATAATTTTTTTTCTTTCAGTCGTATAGAATTTAAAAAAATATTTATTAGTTTGATGTAATTGTAAACACTTAAGGATACTTTTTTTCGCCATTTATACAATTAATTTTTTGTTGCCATGAATAAAAAAATCAGTAATTAATGTAGCATATAAAGTGGCCCAATTATAATAAGGAAAGATTCCTATCTTCTTAAAAATCTATCGAAAAGCGTGATTTATTAAATGATTTTTTAAAAATATTAAACATTTAATTACACCGTTATTCACAACTGTACATATTATTTCAAAAGTATTTATTTTTACTACCTAGGTTTTAAAATTAATTAAATATATTATTTTAATCCAACTTTATACAAAAGCCTACATATCTTTATAAAATCTAAATAATTAACAGTAAAGCGTTTAAAATGACTTTATTAGTTTTGTTAAATAAGCAGCAATTTCAAGAACTAAAATTACATAAAATTTCTCATAATACTCTATAAGAATTCAAATCAATGAGGCATCATAGAATTATTTTTTCAAACAGAGGAATAAAGAATATAAAATACGGATTAAAGTTTAAGAAAAATTTTTAATAAATTAATAATCATTCAAACTCCCGTTAAAATCTTCATCAAATTCTTTAAAATGATGCACGCTATTTCATAAAACTACTATTATTTTAGTCATATTTTCAACTAAAACTATCTAGAACGGAATTAGAACTGAACTAGAGCTGAACTAAAAATGAACTAGAACTAATCTAGAACTAAATAGAACCAAACTAGAACAGAATTAGAAATGAATTATAACTGAACTAGAACTGAACTAGAACTGAATTATAACTGAACTAGAACTGAATTAGAATTGAATTAGAACCCAACTAGAAGTAAACTAGAACTGAACTGGAACTGAACTAGAACTGAATTATCCGAACTAGAACTGAACTGTAACTGAACTTAACTAGAACTGAATTAAAACAGAACTAGAACTGAACTGAAACTGAATTAGAATCGAACTAGAACTGAACTACAACTGAACTAAAAATGAACTAGAACTAAACTAGAACCGAAATAGAGCTGAACTATAAATGAGCTAGAATTGAATTAGAACTGATCTAGATATGAAATAAAACAGAACTAGAGCTGAATTAGAACTGAACTAGAACTAAACTGGAACTTATTACGACTATGATCATCCCTATAGTTTCTCAGAAATTTAATATCTTAGCAACAATATCTAATATTTGTATACTATATTACAGCTTACACTGTAAATAATTATATACACATGTTGCCGTAATATTAACAAATATTAAATCCTTTTTCTTTTAAGCCTCTGGGCTAAGAAATTGTACAAATTTTAATTGGAACATTATGTACTACTGACACATAGAACATAAATGTAAATGTTTTTTATTTACGTACACATGCATATTTATATAAAAACACTTTCACATACAAAGACAAATATGCATATGTAATTTATATAAATATTTTCATATAACATTTATTTATATTTCTTTGTTCATGCATACATATGTATGTAAGAATATGTATACGATAGTTACATTAATATAATTGAGTTCTCAGGCTTTAATAACAAGGGAAAATAATAACTAAAAGGATCAAAATGAGAAAATTGTTAAAGGGGAAGAACTAAAATATATTTTATAATCATCCGAAGGAAAAACACTTAAATTTTAAAAGGCAAGCAAACATCAATATTTATCAAATGCCAAAAATGTAAGATAATCTGCATTTTTGGAACTTTCCCTTCGTTTTGTAGGATTTTTTTTATATTTTTGGGGTAAGAAAGGTGGAAAGTTTTTAAACGCCAAACAAAAATCAAATAAAATATAATTATAAATCACTTACCTCAACAAATATACATAAATAGAATTTTTATACCTTCCATCAAGAAAGATGGGGGGTATATTGAGTTTGTCATCCCGTGTGTCACATATCGAAAAAATCATTTAGGGCGCAATCTAGCCATGTCCGTCCGTCGGTCTGTATATCTATTAAAAACAGAGTAGAGCTCGGGGCGGACCACCAAGCAGGACGAAATTTGGCTCAAAAATTTGTCTTATATAAGGTTTGTTTGGTATTGAGAATGGCCAAAATCGATTCATAAACAAAAAGTTATGGATCAAATATTAGAAACACATTGTGTCCGTTGAACTCCAGTTCATATTTTTCCGCTGATATCTAATAAACAAAAGCATGTGCAACAACGACAATTAGAGAATCGATATAAACTCGGAAACCAAAAATGGGCGTGAGTCGCCCACTTTACCGCCCATCTCCCATATTAGATGAAATTTCAAATTAGGATGGCATAGAAAGTTGCAGATGGTGGGTAGAATAGATTCTGCCAAACCGAATAAAACATTCTTACTTGTTAGTTATAAAATCTTACAATAAGGCAAGGGTGAATAATTAGGCTCGTATAATGAAATGAAAATGCAAAGTAATATACACAAGAAGCAACTCAATCTACAATTAATCTTATTTCTCAATAATAAAATAACTTAAGTCCTAAATTCCTTTTGCTTAAAAACTTAAAACTTAATATTTTATAACACAGCTGAATAACCCGTCTAAAGGCAATACAAATTAATTACAAAAATACAAAATTGATGATGACGTTGTCTGTGAAATGATAATGATTATAATGTTGATGAAATTTCCTACATATCAAATGTAAAGATAATTTCTTCGTATTGTCTGTGAGTTAAATATATAAACGAATTTACAGTGTACTCTAAACATATTGGTAAAGGCCACAATATTGTTGTGTATAATAGATAACAGATAGTAGTCTGTCTCATCACATGAGTGGTTAACCACATGGATTTGCTTACTTAATATGTATTACAAACAAACTAAATTGAAAGGATAACTAACACTAGCACATATGAAGGAATGGAATAATAAATGTTGAGGGTGTTCATATAGAACACACACATGTTGATAACGGGTTATTTTTTTTTGCTAATATGAATTTATGTAGTTTCACAAAACCCTATAAAATACATATATAGAAAGGTACACATATTTCATTACAGTAAGAAATAAATAAAAAAGAATTTACAGTAAAAATATAATTTTATACAGAAAATATACAAACTAAACTTAAATATAAAAACTAAACTTAAATTTGGATTTTGGTAGGGAATATTAGTGATCACAGATTTTTATTCTTTTGGCGCTATCTGCTCTAGTTTAGATTTAAAATCAATTTTTATGTTTTTTCATATAAAAATCGACTGTTGGTAGGAAGTATGAGTGATCACAGATTTTCAATCTTTTGGCTTTATCTGCTCTGGTTTAGCTTTAAAATCGATTTTTGGTAGGAAATTTCAGTGATCACAGATCTTCATTTTTTTGGCTCTATCTGCTCTTACTTAGCTTTAAAATCCTTTTTTATGTTTTTCATAAAAAAAATCGGATTTTGGTAAGAAATATGAGTGATCACAGATTTTCATTCTTTTGGCTCTATCTGCTCTCATTTAGCTTTAAAATTAATTTTTATGTTTCTCAAATAACAATCGATTTTTGGTAGGAAATATAAGTGATCACATATTTTAACTCTTTTGATTCTATCTGCTCTGGTTTAGCTTTAAAATCCATTTTAATGTTTTTCGTATAAAAATCGAATTTTGTAGAAAATATGAGTGATTGGAGATTTTCATTCTTTTGGCTCTATCCGATCTTATTTAGCTTTAAAATCAATTCGTATGTTTTTCATAAAAAAAGAAATTGATTTTTCGTAGGAAATATAATTGATCACATATTTTCACTCTTTTGAATCTACCTGCTCTGGTTTAGCTTTAAAATCCATTTTTATGTTTTTCATATAAAAATTGAATTTTGTAGAAAATATGAGTGATTGGAGATTTTCATTCTTTTGGCTCTATCCGATCTTATTTAGCTTTAAAATCAATTCGTATGTTTTTCATAAAAAAAGAAATTGATTTTTCGTAGGAAATATAATTGATCACATATTTTCACTCTTTTGAATCTACCTGCTCTGGTTTAGCTTTAAAATCCATTTTTATGTTTTCATATAAAAATTGAATTTTGTAGGAAATATGAGTGATTAGAGATTTTCATTCTTTTGGCTCTATCTGCTCTTATTTAGCTTTAAAATCAATTTTTATGTTTTTCATAAAAAAAGGAAATTGATTTTTGGTAAGAAATATAAGTGATGACAGATTTTCATTATTTTGGCTTTATCTGCACCGGTTTAGCTTTAAAATCAATTTTTATGTTTTTTACATGAGTGATCATAGATTATTATTCTTTTGTATCTATCTGCTCTTGTTTTGCTATATAATCGAGGTTTTTCATATGAGTGATCACAGATTTTTGTTCTTTTTTTAGCTACTCTTATTTATCTATTAAATAGATTTTTAGGTATCAGTAGAAAATATGAGCACTTAAAGATTTTTGTAAAAGATTACAGTTTCCTTCTGAACTGTAAGGTTTTTCATGACTGTGTGCTAAAACCTAAGTAATGTTGTTCTTGTTGTTTTAGTATTTTGAAATAGATTAGAAAATTTAATGAAGCTTTGCATGTATTGGTTTGATTATAATGTTTTAACTTAGTGATACACACCCAAACGATTACATGTGTATTTAAGTTGTTTTTGGCAGGCGTCTATATGCAAGAGTGCGTAAATGTTAGAGTTAGTTTGCGTGTTAGATGTGTGTGTTTGTGAGGTAGATGGTTTTCTCCTATTTTTTGGTGGAGAATATTAAAAGAAAATCCTTTATATTTTTAAAATATTATTCTTCTATCTAATGTACTTTACATAGATTATATTTTACGAAACCTCAGCTTTGGATTTTCTGTATGGTGGTGTTCGTTGTTTTTTGCCTGACCCCGAAAACAACACCAATAACAAAATTAATCCAGCCTACCAACATGACTTTTTTTTAATTTATACTAATTGTTTGTTAGTTGCTGTCGAAAATCAAATGAGCAGCTTTTAATATACTCGAATAGATAGAATATATTTATCATAGCAACTTCCTAAGGACTGCGTAAGAAAAGTCGGTGCATACTTTTAGGCTCATAACTTTCGACGTAGTGAAAAGTAAACAATTCCGTTAAGGTGTTTACATTTTTCATTATGCTCAATAGCCATGTGCTAAATTTCATCTTAATACCTGAATTAGTTTTTGTTTTTTTTAATGGAAATTGAACAAAAAACACGCAAATTTGTAATGAAAACCCACGCCGTTCATATAAAACAATTGCTGGGAAGGCAGGTGTGTCGCGAAATACAGTTTCTAGTGTTGTAAGATTATACAAAGAAGTTGTGATCACTGATTTTCCGACTGTGGGACCGCAGACAAAATAAAAAGAATTTTAAGAGAAAATCCCCGCATCTCTGGAAGAAAAGTGTCATAAAGAATTAATTGCTTTGAATCTTTTGTCAGAAAATTTAAAAGGAAATCTGACCTAAAGACGTACAAGGTCACAAAAAGTTTCTAATGGGAACATAAGAAAGAATTTGCGGCAAAAGGGAAGGCGAAAATACTTCAGAGAAATTTTTTTCAGAATTATGATTGCTACATAATGGAGGATGAAACATACGTACTGGCGGACTTTTTACAACTACCTAGCTAGGAATTCGATATTGCGGTTGCTAGAGGGAATGTGGCAGAAAAATATCGTGTACTAGATAAGTCAAAATTTTGGATTAGCGAGACATTTGCATGTGCGACGAATGAAGCAGTTCATTCATAGCAAATAGTCCCTTTAACACTGAAATATTCGTGAATGTGTACCTTTGGAAAAGGCTTCTCCCATTCCGAAGAAAACAGAGTCTAAACAATTTGCAATCGTAAATTGCCTTGTTGTCTCTGTTTGGCAGTACCAAAGCAGAGTTTGTGGACTATAATTAGACACCAGCAGAATGAAATACGTATTTTCTGCGCCGCCACACACTTCATCTGCATTCGTGGTGTCTTATCCATTTTGGTTTCATTTAAAATCTAAGCATGGTTCCCGCCTTGTATTGGATGCAATTTTGAGGGACTCAATTAGCGGCACCAGGCACAAGTAAACGAGAGATTGAACCTAGCGTCGCAAACGCTGTTATAGATGTGTAATGTCGTAAGCCGACAACCGGCTCGAAGAACCATAAACAAGTTTGCAGTCGTAAATTGCCTTGTTGTCTCTGTTTGGCAGTACCAAAGCAGAGTTTGTGGACTATAATTAGACACCAGCAGAATGAAATACGTATTTTCTGCGCCGCCACACACTTCATCAGCATTCATGGTGTCTTATTCATTTTGGTTTCATTGAAAGCTAAACATAGTCTATCCACTTTTTTGTGGCCTAATGTCGCTACTTTTTATTGAAGCAACAAAGTAATGGAGTGGTATCAAAGAAAGAGTGTTGTGTTTGTACCGAAAATGGCCAATCCACCAAATTGTCCCGAACTCCTCTTAATTGAAAGGTATAGAGCCTTAGTCAAAAGCATTTAAATGATACTAAAAGCTCAGCAAAAAGTTAAATGTAGTTTAAAAAAAAGTAGACTTATTCCAGGAAAAAAGTAAACAAAAATACAATAAAAGCTCTAATAAAAGGAATTCCGAAAAAGATCAGACATTTTATAAAAACCAACAAGAAGTTATTTATTTTTTTAAATTTAGAACTTTAACATAACATATATAAATAAAAATAAAATGTTAATATACTTGGTTTAGTTGGTTTAGTTTTTATAACCAGATTTGCATGCAGGGATTTTTTTTCGTGCACAGTCTGTATATACATAAGTATTCTGCTTTTAAAATATAGTTTTATTATATAATTTTTATAATTATGGTCATTTGGTCATTTGTTACAAGATTAATAAAACCAAGTTATACTTCTAATAAATTGGTTTTATTAAGGGCAGCGCCAACAATTTCAGTGTAACTGAGAAAGTATAATTATTATGAGCCTTAACAAATCTTAATTGCAATTTTCAAGTTCAATAAAATAAACTTGCAAACTTTCATTTTGAAAATTTTTAGTTGCCTAGATTTACAATTACAGCAATTAAACTCTTACAAATAAACCAACCTAATAATAAAACTTATTCATAATAAAATAACTATTTTCCTATTTTTAAGTTTAAAGTTTAAATAGTTTCTGATTCTAATTATTCTGAGGTTTGGGTTTGTTAGTTCATTTTCATTTAACCAACTAAAAAAGAACATACACAAACACAAGTCCACAAATATAATTGAAAGGGTTTAAAATTGATGTTAGGAACAGTAGTTTTAAACGTATAAATAAATGTATTTATGTCTGTATGCTATATAACGTCCTTAAAAAATGTGCTTATAATTTGTTATCAAATATATGATACAATATACTTAATATAATGTGATGTTATTTGATTATGTGGTTGTTTTATTTTGAGGTCGAAAATAAATTGTTTAGAAAATTAAAACTATAAATGAATCAAATTATAAAATGACATACATTTAATTAAAAATTATAACAACAACAAAAAAAAATCATACACACACAAACATAAACTGCTAACCATGATTAAATGATCTGATTAAAATCAAGATTTTGTCAATAAATTGGAAATTGACTCTTAAATTTAAATCAACACTTTGATTTCTCATTTGAAGATATTCAATATTTTCTCTATATTTTCCTTAAAGTTACAAGAACAATATCTGCTTCAACTTTTGGGTTTCTACGCTTTTGTGTTTATATTATTTTTGGCACATAAAATGTAACTAAGTAAATACAGCCTCAGGAGTATTTTGCCACTTCATTATTTAGTGGTAAACAAAGAGGCAACAAACGGAATAAGAATTCCAACAACACCAACAACAATAACAACATAAGGAACAACAATTTAAAATAACATGACTTTAACACTTCAAAACCAGAGACAGAGATACCAATAACAACAAAAAATAAATAGCAACAATAGAGTTGGTTAAAAATATAAACAAATATAAAGATACATATGTATGAGTGTGTAGTACTTTAGGTGAGTGTTATAAATGTGTATGTGTACATACATTTATATAGAATATAAAGGAAGTTATATTTGTTTAAAAAAAAGATACTCAAAATATTTATTCATGAAATAAAATCGTTAACAGTTCCAGGAAGTTCATAAGATAATAAATAACATATTTGAACTTTCTTGGAATCCCAAAAAAATAGTAAAAGAAAATTTATAGAAAATTTTTATAAAAAGAAAATTTAAAGAAAATTTTTTTATAAAAAGAAAATTTATGTATAAAAATTGTCTATTTTTGTAAATTTTATGTAAAAAGAAAATTTAGTTAGAAGAAGAAAATTCATTGAAAATTTTCTATAAAAAGAAAATTCAGGCAGAAAATAAAAATTTTCGAACACACGACGAATCTCACCATTTCCGATTTCAACGAAACACTCATTACTTCATTACAAAAATTGAAGTTCTTGAAAATTATTAAATTCATTGTAGTTCAATTTTTATTGCATTTTAAAATTCACTGCTTTTAGAGATTTTTTCAAAAAATACATGATATTTAAATCCATATATCTTCGGACCTATTTGTTCGATTTAAACAGACTTTGACGCAAAATGATGCTTAATAAATGTAAATTCAAATTATTTTGTAAAAACATTTTTGTAAAGAAAATGATAATGAAATCAATAATGAAACCAATATTTTTCCTTGTATGAAGAATATTTAAAAAATCATATCTTTCAATTTCATAATTTTTCTTTAAAATGTTGCAACACTTTATCAATAATATATAAAAAAAATTTAGAGTGGAACCATGGGGGATACTGAGAAAATTAACACTTCGTAAAAAATTATTTATTTCAGTAATAATTTTATATTTTTTAATGTATTTCTGTTTTGTATACGAAAATACAGTATCGTACATCAAAAATGCAACGCTATTTGATGTGATCTTTTTTCGCACATATTTCGCTTATAACATAAGCCGATGTAACGATATTGTTGTGATTTTAATATTTGTGGCTATAGAGTCTTGTTATATACTATTTTTTTCGAATATTTTTGAACGCAAGGAAAATTATTAAACGTTTATTAAAAGACATTAAAAATTTGAGTGCAACTCTAAACAAATCAACATGATTTTTAAAATTTTGATAATAATAAAAAATGTTTTAAAATATTTTCTATAAAAAGAAAATTTATAGGAATTTTTAAAAAGAATATGTATAGACAGTAATTTTCAAAAAAATATAGAAAAATATAAAAGAAAATTCAACAAAAATTTTCTATAAAAAAGAAGATTCGTTGAAAATTTTCTACAAAAAGAAAATTCATAGAAAATTTCTTTAAAAAGAGAATTCGTAGAAAATTTTCTATGAAAAGACAATTGATCGAAATTTTTCTATAAAAAGAACATTTTCTATAAAAAACTAACATTTAATTACAATTTGTTTTGCCTTCCCTTTCTCTACTAAACCGCTAACTCTACTAAAATTAATGAAAATCATTTCATACGAAAGTTATTGACTTATTAACTTGTGGGTATAAAAATATTACACAAGTAAATCTTATGAAAAGAATGACAACAAGTAATCTTTCAACTTTTAAACAAGTTTTCCTTAAAAAGCAAAAACAGCTTGGCCGAATCTATTATACCCACCATCTCCAACTTTTTGCGCCACCCTAATTTAAAATTTCAACTTATTTTGAAAATTTAATTATATTATTAATTAATCTAGTCAGCTTTGTAATTGGTTTAAAGATTTTTGACAAAAGCTTGTCAATAAAAAAATATATAAAAATAAAATAACAAAAAAGCAATTTTCGACTATTTTAAACTGTTATACGAAATATAATCGTGTTGTAAGGATTTGCTCAGTTTTCGGAATCGCGTTTAATATATAATCATTTGGTAAGTTCGAATTTCAAATATGTACATATACGATGAGAGTTTTAATCATTTCGATGCTTTTGCAAATGTTTCCGTCGTTGGTACCGGGGGTCATATTTAATTTCAAGATTAAAGTCTGTGTAAAAGCTGTTCTTTAAGAAATTATTTGTATGTAAAAGGTCAGTTCATACTGATTGTTTTTTGACGATTTGTTCAGACATCTGACATATTCTTTTATGTTTTTATTGATATCTCATCCTAGGTCATAAAGGCGCTCTGATGGGATTATATGAAAATCTTTATTGGAACGAGTTCAAAGGTTTCAAAAATCTTATTTATACGTTATTATCGGTGATTTTAGCAAGATGTATAAAACGTCAATATGAAACTATGTACCAGGTTTTATTTTCCCCAAACAAATTTGGATTTTCATTTACTTGCATTGCATTAGTTAAAGGATTATAATAAAATTTATTCGCTTTTTAATTTTAGGAAAACATTCAATTAAAATTAATTGAAATTTATATCAAAATTAATTATTCTCAGTTAACTAATATTATCATTTTGGTGATTGGAACAAAATCAATTAAAAATTTAATTAATATAAACAATTTCGTTATTGAAGTCCATATTTATTAATTTATTTTTTTCCGTGAATTTTACGACATGATACAAATGGAATGACAAACCCAATACACCCCAAATTTTATGACGGTGAGCATAAAAAACTTTTTAAATCAGATTTCATTTAAAAATAGAATTGAATATCTGGTGTTGAATCTTCCAATGAAGAGTCACATATTATTTTGGCAAATTTAAAATTATCGCTTCATTGATTTTTATTCAATAATGGTGAAAAAAAAACACCAACAAATATACATGCATACAAATATGCATTTCCATACAGACAACAAATACATTCAAATATAAAAATGTGCGAATACCCAGGATAAAAGAAAAAGAACAAAAATTCTTGAACAGCAAACAAAATAAGGAAAACTATGGCTTAAGAATTCCTTTGGTTTTATTTTATTTTTTATTATAATTTTATTTTGCTTCTTTTGAAAAGAGTCTGGGGGAATTGAAAATGAAATAAATGAACAAAGAGTGAGAATGAAAAGTAAATCAAACAACCAACCAAGTAGCAGACAAATACAAACTTTATGAATGAATGCAGAAATGAATGAAAGAACAAACGGGTGCTTCCTCAACTTATGCTTACATTGCTGTTTTATGTTCGACAGTATTAACAAAACAGCAGTGAGGAGCAGAAAAGCAGAAATAGTAGACAGCCTGCCACAACAGTAAGGAAACAAGCAAATGATGAGCACGTTTGGGGAAATCAGCAAAAGTTAAGTTGTAATCGCTTAAAATGGAAGACAGTAAAAAAAAAAGAAAAACAACAAATGAAGAAATAGCAACATCAGATGTTTTTATTCTTGTTGTAATGAAATAGTTAAGCAAACAAAAAATTGGGAAAGAAAAAGCGAAAATATCTGCAAAAAAAGAATATTGACACAAGAAATCGTGCATAACTAATTGTTAATACAATTGGGGGAAGGATGAACGTAAATGAAAGATAGGTAGGTGGTAAAACAAATACAACACTCAGAAGGGAATTAGTAAAACAAAGAGAGACTGAGCTTTAAATTGAAGGAGCCAGGTTAGGGCTAGTAAGAGATAAAATAATTAGAAAATTTTCCTTAAATGTATTTAACACATCAAAAATTTTTTCGATTCCAGCTGAGATTTGATCTTGAGAAATTAAGTAGTTAATGTTTCTTGAATTTCTAGAAAATTTTCAATGTAGGTATGATAATTGTTAATAATCAAATTTAATAACCGTTAACTTTTAACCTTTAATAAATGTTTTAAGAAGCTGGCAAGTTTGAATTCCTTATTTAAAAAAGCTAATCTCTTTTAGAAGTTTTTGTTCCCAAATGTTTTTATTAAAGATAAATGTTTCTGAAATTAAATAAAATGGGTTTCAATCACGAAATTTATATCTATGTTTGAATGTGTGTATGTATGTATGTATGTATGTATGTATATGTGTATATAAAATTTGGGTTTGAATTTGCTCCAATCACCAAAATTATAATATTAATTAATGCAAAATAATAATAAATTTTTGTTTTAAGCTTCAATTAAATTTTTTAATCAAAACAATTAGAATTTTTATTGAAAAATTACTTAAAATCAATCAAAATATTTTTTGATTCAATTCTAATATAATTCAAATATGTACAATCCACAAAAATATATTTCTCAATAAAAATACTCCAATTTATATTTTTCTTCCATGTTTGAAAATTTTAAAGAGTTTTCGATTTTTATTAAAAAATGTATGAACCAAAGAATACAAAGAAAAGAGGCTGGCTCAATTTTTTTATTTATTTATTTTTATTTTTTTTACGTGGCAAATGGATTAAACAAATTTAAATAATTCTATTAGTACCCCAAAGAAATATCGACTACATGCGTGAACAAAATGACACCATTTAGAGTTAATATTGCACCAACCCCATATGTGATCTAATTGCACACAGCGTGTGCAAATAATCACCAAAAGTTGACACCACTTCAATGTTGAATTATTAAATCTTATATTATTCCTTCAAAGGATAACTTATGTTAATTTTATATGTTAAAAATTTGGATAACTTTTGTACATTTTTGGAGCAGTTCTGACTATTTTATTATGAGTTTAAAAATTGGATGTTGGAACTTTCCGGACCACTTATTTGATTATTATACCACATGTTGCCTTCAAATATCGTCGGTAAGTTTATGCAAACTCTTCTCTATTTAAATTGGTCCAAAACTTATTAATTAAGTTTAATTTAAATATTTTAAAGATTTTCAATTTTATCAATTTCATTAAATTTACAGATTTGTCCATCTCCTCAAAATCATCCAGTCGTTATATATGGATATTAAATTGGTTTTCAAGAAATATCTTTGTTGGATATTTTACCTCGGTGTTTATTTTTATGAAAACAATAGCCTTTGCTATTGATTGTTCCTAAAATTTTTTTCTCCGAAAAACATTTGGACTTAATTTTGTATGCTTTGTATTAATGAATTTAAATCAATAGCAAAAACTTTTTGATTACCGGTAATGGCAACTACTTATTAAAGAAGTTTTTTGGTAATGAGGCGTCATTATTATTTGCCTACTCTATATTACATAAATAAGTACTCAATAGTATAACAGCACAGTAATATTACAATCACATGAATCATTGGCTATAGCGCTGGATTAACAACCAGAATGTTGTTGTTTCAACCCCATTCTGATGCTGCTAGTTTTTTAACAAAATGTCTAAAAAGATATTTTATACTAAAAAAGTTTTTATCACTTAGATAATTAAGTGCGAGATGGTGTAATGAGTAAGACATAAGTCATTAAAAACAAATGGTTAATTTGTGCCCAAGTTCAAATCTCACTGATGGCAAAAAAAGTAAGTATTAACAAAAAATAAACAAAACAAAAACAAACCAAAGATTGGAGGCTAATTTTAATATAAATCTAATCTTTCTTTTAGTTAAAAACAAAATTATAAATTTAATAACAACATAAGTACAATGGGAGATTTAATCAAAGAAATTAAGAAAAATTTTGCAAAAAAGAACAAATTGAAAAAATAATAAAATAGCAGCCACATCTTCTTTGCTAAAGAAATTCAAAATAAAACCCTGCAAAATAAGGGTAAGGCGTCATCAATTTAAATTGAATAATATGACTACTCCCAAGCGTTCGGTTTCGTTTTGTGAAAAAGTCAAAATCTTCCGATATAGCTATGATGAGGGTGCCGTTTTTTAGGACAAATTTTTAAAAAATTCCTGTGTTTTCTATACTATATTAATATAAAATATATTTTTTTGTTTCTTGTTTATTTTTTTTCTACTTTTTTACAAATATTTCTTTTTTATATTTTCCGGTAGTTTTTACTAATGTATATTACAAAAAAAAATCCAGTATTTTCTATACTATATTAATATCAAATATATTTTTTATTTCTTGTTTATTTTGTCTACTTTTTTATAAATATTTCCTTTTACATAAGTGCAAATATCTTGGAAACAAATCGACATACAGAAATATTGCATATAACAATCATTGTAGCATGATTAGGAAGCCTTAAAACAATATACTGCAGAAGTCTGTATCTCTTAAAATTGCTGATATATTGACTTTTAAAAATTTATTTTAACAAAAATTTTGATTTCAAATTAAAAATTTAATTTTTTTTTTCGCAAAACTGCCAATATCTTGGAAACTAATCAGCATATCGAAATGTTACGTATAACAATGTTTGCAGCACGACTAACAGTCATTAAAGTGATATATGGCTGAGATATTGACGTTGAAAATATATTTTAACAAAATTTTGATTTAAAATTTTTATTTTATTTTTTTTTCACAAAATTGCCAATATCTTGGAAACTAAACAGCAAAACTTAATTTTATTTTGTAATTGACTAATGTAGTTTGTAACTGCCATTCTAAGGAAATATTACCTATAAATTTTTTGTGTGTATGTTTTAGAAAATACTACCTATCAATTTTTTTGTGTGTATGTTAAATAATTTTTCATTCAATTTGAAATTTTTGTTTTTTATTTATTTTTGATTTTTTTATTATTGAAACCAAACACACGGAATTTTTTGTAAGTATTAACGAAAAACAAACAAATAAAATATAAACCAAAGAGTGGAGGATAATTTTAATATAAATCTAATCTTCCTTTTAGTTAAAAACAAAATTATAAATTTAATAACAACATAAGTACAATGGGAGATTTAATCAAAGAAATTAAGGCGCAATTTAACATAAAAACATGTAAAGTAAGAATACGACGCGATGACCTTAACAATCTGGCTCAAGAATTTAAGAACAATTTTGCAAAAAACAACAAATTGAGAAATGATAAAATAGGAGCCACATCTTCTTTGCTAAAGAAATTCAAAATAAAACCCTGCAAAATAAGGGTAAGGCGTCATCATTTTAAATTGAATAATATGACACTGCCAAGCGTTCGGTTTCGTTTTGTGAAAAAGTCAAAATCTTTCGATATAGCATTGATGAGGATGAAGTTTTTTAGGACAAATTTTTTAAAAATTCCTGTGTTTTCTATACTATATTAATATAAAATATATTTTTTTATTTCTTGTTTATTTTTTTCTACTCGAGCAAAAATAACTAGTTATTCAGGTAAAAAATAAATAGTTTATTTCTGTTTCCAATTATACCTGCTAGCTTAACAGGAAAGCAAAGTTTTTGCTGGGTCTATAGAAGAAATTAATTTCTTTGAATCTCACTAAATATGAGTTAAAAAAAAAATTAAAAACTTTTTTTATTCGAGGCAGATATTTTTCTGGGAAAATTTAAAGAAACTAGAACTCTGATTTACATGCAAATTTGCACTATATAATGAGATAACATGTGGTTATCCAAAACTAATGACAAATAGTTTTTATCATAAGTACACTGTAATTAAAAACATAAAGTCAAGTCAAATTTTAGAAATATTCCAAAAAAAAAAAAAAAAATATTCATCAAAACTTCACTTCGTTCCATATAAATTTTTTTCTTCAAAAAACTTTTGGCAATTATTTGTATATTATTTCTATCAATGAATTTACTTCTATAAAAAATGGTTCTCTCATTCTCATGAGTTCAAATATAGATCATTTTTGATTGAGGTATATATAAAAATAATCAAATATATTACAATTTTTTCAAGGTAGCTCTTCTATATAGAAATCGGACTATAAGTCCTATTTTCATTAAAATTTATAATAAAAAGACTTTATCATAAGTACATTATTTTTAACCAGCACGGAAATTTTGTTGCAACTTTATTCCGTATACGTTTTTATGTTTTCCATTCTATGTAATTAAAATTTATAAACGAATAGCATCAAAAAGCCGACCCCTAAATTGTTAATATAATTGCAAACTTTTGGGAATTTTGAAATGTAATCTCTTTGTTTATTTATTTATTATAAATTAAATCTTTAAAAAGGCCCCAGAAATGATCACAACTTATAATTTTCCATTAAAAACAGCTTAGCAAAAAACAGACACAATCTAAAAACAAACTACCAACAGTTTATCTACTTTAATTTAAAAGATTTTTCACACTCCCTCTTATTACCAAAAACAAAACGAAAAATCTTACAAAAATCCAAACACAGAATAGTTAAAAAAAGAAAAGGCAAACAAAAGATTGGGAAATGTATACCCACTTGACCCATTCATCATTGAATAAGTAAGTAGGGCTTGTTAGTAGTATACAACACGGGGTTGCCAGATTTGGGGTTTTCACCTCCAAATTTGGGAAATTCTTATTGTAGAAAAGGATGAAAATTTTGGTTTGTAGAATTTGTTGGGAAAATTAAAAACATTTTGGAGATTTTTTCTAGGAAATTCTTTTTAGAAATTCATCTTTTGTTTAATCAATAAAATTGGAATTTTTGGACAAAAGTATATAATTTTAACTTTAACTTACATGTCATTGTGAAAAACTTGTTCAAGCAATATTTAATATGCTAACAACGTATTTTCGGCGTATTTTCGGTTAAGAATTTAACAAAAACCAAACAACGAGCTAGCATGTAGTATGAACTTAACCAGTGTTGCCACGACCAAAAAATTTTTTTAACCAAAATTTTGGAACAAAATAACCAAATTAGGAAAAAAGTAACCAAATTTTAAAATTTCAAAGTTGTATGAAAATTAATATAATCGTAATATATGTATTCAGGTTTTAAACACTTTACATATTAATCATAAACTTTAGTTAGTCCTTAAGAGAAAAAAGTTTTTAAAATTTAACTGTTTAGAATAATGTTTATCAAAATGTGTTCCCTGATAAAATTTTGTAGGGGGCCGATATATAAAGTTTATTAAAAAAATTTAATTATTCTCACATCCTTATGATATGATGTCGAAAGCAAACCAGATTGTAATAAATATAGAATTGCAAAACAGCTGAGTCAAGCAGTAATAGAAAATAAGTTTGACTTTCACAATTATATGTTTACAGATAAAGAGTGCAAATAATAGTAATTTTTCATTTGGTAATGTGAATTCCATTTCTTAGAGGATTTATATTAAAAGATATTTAATTTGTTTAGCGAAAAGATTCAATATCAATCGTTCATTTATCAAAGTATGTGTGAGCTTACTAAATTTTAATAAGTTAATTTAAAAATTGTGTACAAAATTGTGGTCGTATTGGGAATACATTGGAACACTTTAAATGCAGTTATTTGTAAAATAATGTGATGCCCTTTTCAAATTTTTATTATTATTTAATTATGTGTCTTGCACAGTTTTAATAACTAAACAAGGTAAATTTTTTATTCCCTACAGCACCATATTGAGGAACTCCCTAAAGCATACAAATCGACTCAAAATCTCCTTAACTGGAAATTGTTTAATTATTTTTCCTAGCCCCCAAATAAATGTTCTCTTGGAGTAATATTTTAAAGCTCAAATATCTGAAATACATAGAAGTGTATTTCTACAGAATTCTGCATAAATAAAACATTTTTAATTCTAAAATAAAATAAATAAAATATGGAATTCGATTTCAAAAGGAACGCTTTAAAATTAATTTTAGCTTCTTTATAGGATCCTCTCCCAAAAATCAGTTAAAAGTACTTAAATCCCTACATAAATGTTAGTATGTTAATAAAATTTGGCTCAAACAATATTAACCATTGCACCCATATAATGCTCTCTCTCAAGTATGTGTTACTTTAAGGCATATACACACTAGTTTGGGATATCATATAGTTGGTCTTCACCGAATTTACATTTCTTTTTTTTTAGTAGATTATTTTGTAATTACAATTATTTAGGTTGTTTGTTATATCGTTAGAACTTTCTCACAAAAATCTCCCAATCCATTTCACTTTTTTGTTAAATATTAGAAAATCTTTATATTTTCAATTGATTTAAATTGTTTTCTTTAATGTCAGTTAAAGTTATAATGAGAACTTTTAGTCGCTAAATGTATGTTGAATTTTTAGCAGACCCTCCTATTATTGCTTTTTTATTGTTGGCAAGATTAACAGAGTAAATAGCATTTTTAAAACTAATAAAAATGAAATTTTGATTTAAAAAAAAATAACCATAATGAAAAAAAGTCATCATCTCCACATTGGAAAATAAAATAATCAATTTTGGTAAAAAAAAAATAACCAAAACAACGACAATGATTAATATCCACTGTACCTGATTGAGTACATTTGAACTAGCGGCTGTTATTTTTGAAGATTTAACAGTTGCAGTTTTTATACCCTACACCACCATAGGTGGTTGGGGTATTATGCGTTTGTGCCGATATTCCAACACCCACCTTAAAGTATAACAATCTACTTAGAATCACTTTTTGAGTCGATCTAACGATGTCCGTCCGCCCGTCTGGCTAGCCGGACGGCTAACTGGTTGTCCATGTACAGGTCGCAACTTTTAAAATAATTCAATGAAATTTGGCACGTAGGACTCTCACATCACAAGGAAGAAGCCTCTTGAAATTGATTATGATGGGTCCATTATGTCACCTAGCCCCAATACAAATGTCCTCCAGTAATAGGCGTTTAACGATCATAAATGCCTTAAATATACCAATATTTTAATGAAATTTGGTATAAGAAAGTTTTATATAAGTATCAATCTTTGTGCCAAATTTCATGAAGATCTATCCATAATTGACCATAACTCCCATATAAAACCATCTTACGAAAATCACTTTAACGTGCATAAATCTCATACACATGTTAGTATCAGGTTTATATTCGACACAAATAAGTTTTATATAAGTAGAAATTACAGTGACAAATTTTATGAGGATCGCTCCATAATTTACCATAGCTTCCATATAAGCCCACTTTCGGGAATCACCCTAAATTACATAAATTCATATAAATGTTAGTATTAATGTAATATTCTATATTCGTATATTTTATTTACACACTTAGTAAAAGTATCGGTCCACAATTGTCCACATGTCTAATAAAAGACCCCTTCAGGAATTTTGATGGACATACACAATGGTGCGGGGTATCATATGGTCGGCCTTGACCGACTATATCTTTCTTACTTGTTTTTATTTCATTTAAATAAATATCAAAGAGCGATTTAAAAGCAATAAACAATTTGGGGGTTATATTTCTGACAATATCAGAAAGGTATTTGTAAATTTTCACTCTTTGAGAAAAAGAACAAATCATGTCTTATTGTAATTTCAATGATCTTTTGGAATTTGACGTTTTTAGTAATGAGTTGCTTTATTTCTAAAATATATGATGTATAAATGTTTCCTTACTTATTTTTGTAAAACAACCCAGCAAAAACTTTGCTTTCCTGGTAAACTAGCAGGTATAATTGGAAGCAAAAATATTTTTTGCCTGAATAACCAGTTATTTTTGTTCGAGTTATCCCCAAATTCATGTAGTTATTTTTAGACTCTAGTTTTGCTCAAAAATATGTACCTGAACGAAAATAAAAATAATAAAGAGAAAACAAAAAAAAATGCCGTCAGTGAGATTTGAACTTGGACACAAATTAGACATTTATTTTTAATGACTAACGTTTACTCAGTACACCATCTAGCACTTAATCTTCTAAATGACGAACATTTTTTAGTATAAATTATCTTTTCAGACATTTTGTTAAAAAAAAAAAAACTAACAGTATCACAATGGGGTTGAACCAGGAACCTTCTGGTTGTTAATCCAGCGCTCGAGCCAACTGATCCAGGTGATTGCATTATTACTGTGCTATTATACTATTGAGTACTTATTTATGTAATATAGAGTAGGCAAATAATAATGATGCCTCATTACCAAGAAACTACTTAAATAAGTAGTTGCCATTACCTAGAATCAAAAATTTTTTGCTGCGAAATTTAATTTTTCCTGTGTATAAATGTTTCCTTACTTATTTTTATAAAACAAATCTTCCTGGAAATGCTCAAACATAGAGAGCTTTATATATTTTTTTAAAATTTTTAATTTTTAAAAATCTATAAAAATAGTAAAACAAATGTTTTTCACATATATCTTCTGGATATTATCTTGGCTATTAATGTATTAATATTAATATAATCTGTTGGTAAGAATTTAATCAGACATGTTGAATAATTTTAATTCTAAAATTATATCTAGTACTAATTTCTTTGATTTACAAAATAGAGAATCTGAAGTTTAATATACGAGTATAATCTATTTCTTCCAATACACATGCAGTTATGTAAAAATATTCATCCAAAAATGATCTCTATAACAAGAAAATACTGTTTTTAATGGATGATGATTTTTTGGGGAAATGTTTTTAAAATTTTGGTCTGGCAGCCCTGATACAACATGGCAGTGGGAGCAATTGTATTGGTGGAATATAAATTAAACTTTTGTAAGGTAATCAAAAAGTAAACAATGTTTTCTTTTACTACTTCTACTACTCTTTCTTTATTCTTCCAATTCTTTTTTGTAACAATTGAACTTTTGTTATTGTTTGTGCTGTTGCTGCTATTACTGTTTTTTTGGGAGGTAAACAACCGTTTTAATGTAAAATCATTTGAATGTTAAAGACATGCTTGAGCAGAGACCACAGTGCATGTCAATTCTCTGCGGTCAATTGTTGACATTAGTGGGTTTAAAACTGAACACACACACACACAAAAATAAAAAATAACAAAAAGCCATGTAAATGTTAAGGCCATTAAAAAAAATATAAAAAGCATTTAGGAAGTTAAGGGAGTTGTAGAAGACACAAAAAATTCTTAAAGGTCACCAAAAATTTTTAATTTTATATTATTATAGATTTAAAGGTGAAAACAAATTGCTTAAATTTAAAGAATCTTTAAATAGGAATTTTAGTTTTTAAGTAATGTTTAAATAATAAACATAAGAACATTTTTATTAATAAATTGAAAAATGACTTTTAATTCTTCGTCTTCGGTGTACAAAATATGGCCCTTTGTGTATGAACATTTGGCAGATCCTAGAACACAAGATTGGTTATTGGTATCCTCATTTAAACCGATATTGACATGGGTTTCTACATATTTATTAATGACATTCTATTTGCCCAGTTTTATGAAAAGGTAAATTGAAATTAATTTGATCCTTATAAATATTAAAACTAATTAATTTTTTATCTATTTAAGTTACAAACCTTTGAAACTGCAATATGTTCTTATGGTCTACAATTTATCTATGGCTTTAATAAATTTTCACATTTTCAAAGAACTTATCATAAATGCCTGGCACTTGAACTACAATTATTGGTGCCAACCCTGTCGAGTGTTGTACTCTAATTATGAAATAAAAGTGTGTTTTAGTATTCAGAATTTTGTGTAATTTTTATATTTAAGATATTAATTTTATTCACTTTTTAGTTAGCATCTGCTGTTTGGTGGTTCTTTTTCTCAAAACTATTGGAATTCTCGGATACACTATTTTTCATTTTAAGACACAAATGGAATCAATTGACACCTTTACATATTTATCATCATAGCACCATGTTTCCATTGTGGTGGATAGCTATTAAATGGGTACCAACGGGATCATGTAAGTAAAATATTGCTTATCCGAAAGCAAGGTATGTTTGTATAGTAGGCGTTGTTAAAAGAATAGCTGATTATTTGTTTGAAGGCTCAAGCCATAGATTAATAACTAGATATGTATGTGAGAGAAAAAAAAACCTTATTCAATTGTCAAAAACCTAATTCATGCAACAACAAAATACATGTAGTCACATATAAAGCGTGATCCATTTCGAGGTTTCCTACTTTTTTAAAGAAAAAAAACACAGACAATTCAAATTTAATGGGGAATATTTATTATCATTTGAAAGAACATTCTTTGGCATTTATTTTTTGAAGAATAAATGTTGGCCGTTGCTACGTCGCAGATGGTCCATCCGTTGAGTCCAATTTTCGATGACTCGTTCGAGCATTTCGACTGGTAACTGGCGAGTGACACGCGTGATGTTTTCCTCCAAGGCCTGAATCGAAGAGGGTTTGTCCGCATAAACTTTAGACTTTACATATCCCCACAGGAAAAAGTCTAATGGTGTGATATCACACGATCTTGGTGGCCAATCGACCGGCCCAAAACGTGAAATTATGTGCTCACCGAAGTGTTCTCTCAATAAATCCATTGATTGATGCGATGTATGGGAATTGGCGCCGTCTTGCTGAAACCAAATGTCGCCGAGATCACGAGCTTAAATTTCAGGCATCAAATAGTCGGTTATCATGGCACGATAACGGTCGCCATTGACGGTTACGTTCGCACCGGCATCATTTTTAAAGAAATATGGACCGATGATTCCACCGGCCCACAAACCACACCAAACCGTTGTTTTTTCTGGATGAAGTGGCAGTTCTTGAATCTCTTCAGGTTGCTCTTCGTCGCAAAGGCAGAAATTTTGTTTGTTTACATACCCATTGAGCCAGAAATGGGCCTCATCGCTGAACAAAATTTGCATCGAAAACGTTGGACATATGCTAAAAGTGACCACATAATAGAAATTCTATTACTCCAGTCAGACCTAGTTTGTATCAGACTGAATTTTATATTCCTCCCCAGATGCTTCTCAGTGTCTTTGGACAACAAAGTTGTTGATGTTACCAAAATTTAATAAACATCTAGTGCATATTCAAGCAGAATTCCAATACTTAATTTCTAATCGGTTCGTCCAAGTTCATCATATGTTTGGAAAATCCAATCCGAATTCAAATCTAATGGAGAATCTGTGGGGGTACATGACCCGCAAAGTTTACGCAAGAAATAAACAGAATGAAACCATAATGACAATAATGGAGTTAAGACTAAAAATTAAGCAAGGCTGGGAAGAAATCGACAGTGATTTTCTTCAAAAATTAGTCGAATCAATGCCAGACCGCATTTTTAAATTATCTAAAACAAAGGTTCATTTACAACAAATAAATAACCCTAAATGGTTCATTAGTTTAAGTGCGTATAGAGGAAAATGCCATAAAAAATGGTATTAAACTACTAAAATTACAGTGACATAAAATTTAATGTACATCTTAAGTTTTTTGTTATTAATTTTTTAAGTGAAGTCAATAAATAATTTAAAAAATTAATTTATAGCTCATTAATTTTTTTAGCCTCATTTGTGGTGTTAAATGAAAAAATGTATGTGCGTTTATAGGAATATGCACCAGTATACTTTGTTATGTGTTACAAATGAATCAATTGTTTTTAATAAACACATAAAAATTTTATTTATTTTATTTTTTAATCCAACTAATTTTTTATCTCTTTCTAACTCTCACTACTTTCAGCATTTTTTCCCGCTTTAATAAATTCTCTTATCCATGTCATTATGTACACTTATTATGGTCTAAGTGCTTGTGGACCCGTAATACAAAAATATTTATGGTGGAAAAAATATTTAACAGCCATTCAATTGGTATGTATTTTGGAATTTTTGTTGCTAAAACAACAAAACCTTCAAACAAAAAAATCTCAAATTACAAATTTTCCCTTTTTATAGATTATGATTTAATTATAAATAATGCTGTTGTTGTCTGCTGCTATTTTCTCATTTTTTTTTTTTTTTTTTTTTAATATATTTTCAGCTACAATTTACCACCGGTTTGCTGTGGGCTCTACAAGCCATTGTCACTCAATGTGATTTTCCATTATGGATCAACTATGCAACCATTATCTACATGATAACATTTTTAATACTTTTCGGACGTTTTTATAGACATAAATATACGAATAACAAAATGCTACACAAAAAACACACAAAATCAATGTAATAATTAAGTTATAGAAATTTATATAGAAATATTATTATTTTTTTTTTTTTTAATACACAAAAGTAATAAAACGTGTATAAAATAAAGACGCGATTAGAACGTGCCGTTTGGTGTACATAGGATTCGATGTTTAGTTTGTTTGACGGGAGATACAAATGGCCATTTTGGGCAAATTATCTATAGAAAATCTAATTAAGTGCCAAAAAATAAATGTAACGTGTTATTTTTTTTTTTTTTCGAAGAGAAAATATTAACAGTTGAAAATAATAATAATGATGATGATAAAATGTCCATTAAAATGTGGGAAAAATAAAATAAAATTTATGAAATATTATGATCACGATAAAAGAAGTTATAATAGCAACACATGAAAATTTGTACTTGGTATTCTCTAAAGATTTTAAGTACTAAATTAGTATAAATGCTTACTACAGTTTATTTTAAAGTACACTGCATTAAAATTAAAGAAAATACAGTATTTAATATATAAACATGATAGCTGGACATTTTAAATTTAATAAACCATGATAAAAAAAAAAACTAAGAACGTTTCTATTTTTATTAGTCCCATTTGTTATTTAAAACAAAAACACTCACTAACAGTTACTTAAACACAAGAAAACACCAACAGTAAATACATATATACACACATATAAAGCAACTCATTTAGTTAATTAGTTACAGGAGTGTAGAAGTTGTAAAAAATTTCTTGCCAATGTTTTTGTTGATGGTGATAATGATGACTATAGCAATTTTCACATACAAATAAATGTTCGTTATACACCAAAAACAAAAAAAATCAAACATGATGTAATTTCATTTCCGGCAGAAGAGAACTATAAATACTCTACAGTTGTAAAAGTAAAGCATACTTTTAGGATTAAAAAAACGTCCGTAATCAAAATGAAAAAGTCTATGCTTTTGAGTGTAGATTTCCATAAGAAAACGTTAGACACTCGTTAACAAGCATACATTTTTTTTAATTTTGAATAAGGTGGGAAATGTTTTATGGTTAAAAATAATAACATTTCTAATAAACATTTAAATTTGTTTAAAATTGTGGCAAAATCAAAAATAAAATAAAATTTTTTTTTAATAGGATTCTTCGAAATATTTCAGTACAATATTATTTGTTTACACAAATCTTTTGAAAAATTTTAAACTCTCGTCTAAGTAGCTCAAATGCTGGCATTTTCATCACACGTTTTATAAAGCTTCTACAAATATCAAAAGTATGTAGTAATTATTTAAGTCACGTACTTAATTCGATTTGTAGTACGAATTCATAAAATATTAGTAACCAGTATACAATACAGAATCAGACCCACACAAGTAGAAAAAATGTAGAAAGAAAAGCAACTTGTTACTTAGCTGAGCCATTTGTAAGCCTCTTTTAATTTTACTTGCAACTTGGCAAGTAATTTAAGAACAATTAGAAACTTTAAAAAGTACCTAAACTTATTCGAAATAGTTTGTTTAATGTTTTTTGATTGTAAAAGTATAAAATAAAAAATATAAACCAAAATAAAGAATATATTTTTCATGTGGTTTGATATACATAAGAAAAATAGTCTATAAAAAAAATCTAGAGATACTAAGATAAATTTTCCAGGGAATAAAAGAAACATATTCTGAAGTAAATAAAAATACTTTTCAAGAGAAAACAAGAAAAATTGTATATGAGAAATTTTATAGAGAAAATAAGAAAAATGTTTCCAGAAACTGAGAGAAATTTCTTCGAGAAAATAAGATAAATTTCTTTAGAGAAAATAAGAAACATTTTCAAGAGAATAGTGAGATATTTCCTAGAGTAAATACGATAATATATTCTAGAGCAAGTAACAAAAGCTATATAGAGACAAAAGATAAAATTTCTAAAGAAAATAAGAGAAACTTTTAGAGAAAATAAAATAATTTTTCTAGAGAAAATAAAAGAAAATTTCTCTAGAAAATATGAAGAAATGTTCAAGTGAAAATAAGTGAAATTTTCTGCAGAAAATAAGATAAATTTTCAATAGAAAATAGGAGAAATTTTTTAGAGGTAAAATAAAAGAAGTTTATAGAGACAATTTCTAGAGAAAATAGGAACTAATTTTCTACAGAAAATAAGAAAAAATGTTCAAAAGAAATTAAGTGAAATTTTCTAAAGAAACTACTAAGTAATTTTCTAGAAAAAAAATAAGATAAATTTTCTATAGAAAATATGGAGAAATTTTGAAGAGAAATAAGAAAAAATTTTCTATAGAAAAGAAGAAAAAATTCCAATAGAAAACAAGAGAAATTTTCTAGAGAAAATAAAAAAAATACTGAGAAAATAATAGACATTTTCTAGAGAAAATAAGAATAAATTTTCTACAGAAAATAATAAGAAATCTGTAGAAAATAAAAGAAACTTTCTAGAAAAAATAAGAGAAATTTCTAAAGTAAAATAGGAAGAAAATTTCCAGAGAAAAAAATTTCTATAGAAAAATAACATAAATTTTCTATAGAAAATAAGAGCAATTTATAGAAGATAAGAAAAATTTTCAAAGAACATAAAATAAGAGGATTTTTCTATGAAATATAAAAAAAAACTAGAAATATATATATATTAATATTTATAGGAGAAAATTTTAATTAATTTTTTCTTTCAAGATATCTAAAAAAAAATGCGATAAAATCTTTTTCTATAATAAAATAAGAAGAAAAACTTATTGTAAAATAACAGCAATTTCTTTAGAAAATAAAAGAAAGTTTTTCTTTGTGGCCTGTTTTTTTTTATTTTCAAAAATTTTTTATTTAAATAAAAATTTCACACACAAACACTTTCTAATTTAAAAAGTAAAAATTTTAAAGAAATAAAATTTATGAACAAATATAAATTTCATTCATATTTTTTAATCTTTTTGTTTTTAAACTGTTTGACAATTTTTACAAATTCTTAAACCCCATCAACACGTAACAGGTTATGTAAGATTTTTATCTGTCAGAGAATGTCAAATTCACTCTCTGAGAGAATGATCTCACTGTTGTGATGAGATATCTCTACACAACTATCTTATAAGATGAACCGTCAAAAAATACCCATACACGAAGATTTTTTGTAATATTTTTTACATTTTAAAAACATTTTTATAAAAATTGTCCTAAAAAAGTTCGAACTTCTTAAATAAAAAGGACATGTTTACTCTGTAACTGATTGAAAATAATGATATCTTATAGGATTTATTAGAATACGTGTACCTAGGGTTGTTAAATTTTTTGAGCCTCTGTCGGCAAATTGTTAATCAGAAATCTCCAAAAATCGCAAAATTTAAATTTTATTCGGTTTTTTTAAGAAATACTAATATCTTAACTAAAAACGTCGTACAATTTTTTTATTATTTAAAATTTCGTATAATTTATAAATATAAATTCAGCTTTAACAAAATCAACGATAATTGCAGAAGCTAAAAATTATTGAATAAAAAATTTTGGGTCAACAACTTTTAAAATTTATTGAACTTTATTATATTTTTCAAAAGAATAATTCTAACGTTATATAACAGCATTGGCCACATTTATCTTACAAATAGTTTCAAAGAATTAATTTATTCATGAACGTTTTTATTTCATGCTGACCGAAATCATTAATTAATATCTTTAATATATTTGAAATATGATGAAAAACAAATTATCAAACATTTACTATATAAGTATTTTAAAATATACTAGATAGGCAAATACTAAAAAGAGTCGATTTGTAGTAGGAAAATTGAATAGTTTTTCTCCACAAATACCTATTTAATAAAATTTTAAAAATTAGCCAAACAAATCGCCACCTTGTTTATAAATGTCGCCAAATGAAAAATTCAATCGCCAAAAGCAATTAAAAATCACCACATCATATTTAAGATTTAAAATAATATAAACAAAATAGTTACTCTCTTCTGCCGGCGTTATCTCACATATTATATCAGGGTTAATCTCAATTGCAGAACTGTCGTTAAAATTTATATTTATTTTAACTTTTAATTTTCTATACAAAATTTCTCTCTTAAAAATAAATGAAATTTTCTATAAAAAATTGTCTTAAATTGAAGAGAATTTTTATGGAAAATTTGTCTCTTAAATTAATGAGAAAATTTGTCTTAAATTTAAATTTTCGATAAAAATTTGTATTAAAAATGTGAGACATTTTCTGTAGTGAAATTTGTCTATTAAAAATAAGAAAATTTTTCCACAGAAAAAAATTTTTGTTAAAAATAATACAGAATTTTCAATAGAAAATTTCTCTCGTAAAAATTAGAGACATTTTCAATAAAAATTTTTCTCTTTAAAATAAGAGACATTTTCTATATAAAATTTGCCTTAAACAGAAAATTTGTCTTAAAAATGTGAGACATTTCCTGTAGTAAAATTTGTCTACTAAAAATAAGAGAAATTTTCACAGAAAATGGAAATGGAAAATTTCTCTCGTAAAAATTAGAGACATTTTCAATAGAGACTTTTATCTTTAAAATAAGAGACATTTTCTGTATAAAATTTGCCTCTGAAAAAAAAGTAATTTTTTTACAAAAAAAAAGTAAGACCTTTTACAAAGAATTTTTTCTCTTAAAATTAAGACATTTTGCAAAAGAAATAAAAAAAACATTTGATGTAAGAAAATTTTTTTCTAAAAATTGCGCATTTTCATCAAAAAAATTGTACTTAAATTTTTCTAATACCAAAACAAATCGCAAGTTAAATAAAAAATTTAACTTTATTACATAAAAAATCTAAAAATGCATTTTTAATAACGTCTAAATTGTTTCTTAAATTTATCATAATGGTAGTCATCAGTAGCTCGTTTAACGCCATTCGGTCCAATTTGATTATGAGGATTTTGTGATTTTTCTCCTTCAGTGCCACCAGCCTCAGGTTTTCTTTGTTGTTGGAATCTACGTTTGGGATCATTGTTCTCCTCAATATTGACTAAAAAAGTAAATATAATTATTTATAAAAACCATTAATAAACTTTAAACTTATCTTAAACTCACATCGATTGTGTTGCATAAAGTTCACAGCCATATTTGTTGGCACAAACTGCGAAGGACCATCTTTCTTATTCTTTTGATCTTGCAAGAGTTTCTGTTTTGCTTCTTCGGTGGCTTCTATATTTTTAATTTTCGCCTCAATACCCAAGTCAACTTCTGGTATACCATTTAACATTTGATTCGATAACATTTCCTCTGAACGATTCGAGGATGATTGTCTTAAATGTTCCGGCAAGGCGTAGAGGGCAGCTTCTTCGGGTGTTAAATACTTTTGCGGATCGGGACCTGATTCATTTTCTGCATTGGTTTTTGTGAGGCCTTTACGTTTTTGTAGCTCCTGCTCAATATATTTCATCATTTCCTCATCTTCGTCACGTTTATTTGTTTCGGCAGAGAATTGTGTGCCAATGCCCACATCATAAGCATCATCTGTCTCTTTCACATTGCCCGCTTTAAGTGACTGCATATTAACCAATCCACCAGTTTTAACATTAAAAGGGTCTTTTAGAGTAATTTCTTCTTCCGGTGCTAATTTCTTACCCAAAGCTAAACCCACTATACTAACACCATGTGGTCTTTCTCTTAATTTTTGTCGTTCCTTTATTTCTTCTAATGATAAGCTAAATTAAAGATGAAATAAATAATTTTATTTTTAACAAACTTATAACAGAACTTACGGTTCTTCACTTGGTTCGTCATCGGAATTTCTTCTTTGTCGTAAATTTTTACGCACTTTCTTTTTAAAAACAATTTTTTCTCCCTCATTATTACTTTCCAATTTTGTATTTTTAACATCGGACATTTGTTAAATGAAATCTTTTATTTAATTTTATTAATTATTTCTTAATCTTTCTATAAATTGTTTACTTTTTTCACATAAACAGTTTCTTCAAACACTTGTGTTTATTTGCAAACAGCTGTTGCTATTTTAATGATTGTTGAACCACCCTGTTACTGTAATTGTCAAAATCATTTTATCGCACAAAAACTTGGCATTACTATTTGTATTGTTACATAATTTAAAAACTTGGATGCACTTTTTACAAGAACTGTCAATAGTTGATCACATAACCGCAATTTTCTACAAATTTTTGGTAATTTTTTATAATTTTTAAATAAAAATAAAATTTTGATAGTTTTTACTAAACATTTATATTCCTAAATAGTGTCACCACATAAGTTCAACAAAATGTTCGGCCCACGTTTATTAGCCAGACAATTATGTCGCCAAACTAATCGTCGCATGTTTTCTGAGGCCGCCCCAGCAGCTTCTGCCACCGGTGCTTCAAATTTAACCCCTCCTCCCCCAGAGGGTATTCCAAAACCAGTAAACCCTAAATTGGAAGGTATTGCCAATAGCATAGCTGCTCTTAACCTTTTAGAAGTCTCTGAACTCAGTTCTCTTTTGAAGAAAAAACTCAACCTTCCCGAAACAGCATTTGTACCGCAAATGGCTGCTGGACCTGCCAAACCCGCTGCTGCCGCTGAGGATGAAGAAGAAGCTGCTCCCAAGAAAGTGCAAACTTCCTTCAAAGTAAAATTAGTTAAATTCGAAGAAAAACAAAAAGTAGCGTTGATTAAGGAAATCAAGAACTTGTTGGAAGGCATGAATTTGGTGCAAGCCAAGAAATTTGTTGAAAGTGCCCCCACGGTGGTGAAGGAAGATATACCCAAGGAAGAGGCTGAGAAATTAAAGGAAGCTCTTTCAAAGGCTGGTGCTGTTATTGAAATTGAATAGAGCATTAAATAAAAGTGTTGGTTATCATCTAACATAGTTTTTAGTCTAACTATTGCTAATCTATAATTTTTAAATCGATACTGAATGCAAGAAATACCAAATGTAAGTTGAACCTGTTTTTGGTTGTTATTGAAATACATGAAACAAATCTAAAAAAATTGTTAATGGATATATGCTTTATTTACTTTCTTCGAATTAAAAAAGAGTTTGAATACAGTGTACTTTTAAAAATTCTTTTTTAGGAAAACAGTAAAATATTTTAATTTCTACCAAAAATTTTAAAGCATGTTTACAACTCTGTTAATTGACCAACTAATTTGCATGAATCTTTCATATTTAAATTAAAAACCATGTTTTAGAAATCTTACACCTTGTCTTTTTTTTTCTACATCATGGCAAATTTTCTTAATAAGTACTTAAACTTTTTTCTGATAATATAATGATTGTCCATCGTCAACTACCTTGTGAAATAACATCTGAGTATCTTTGTCAGAGTATTGTTTCCATAATTATCACTGATGGGGACCTCTATAACATACTTGCATTTGTACTTTACTGAAATTATTTTTAAAGCATTATGGGTGGGAAGCCAATTATGTTATTAACTCTTATTTTTATGTTTATGAATTTTTTATTTTTTATATTTTTGTGCATGTATATGTTACATTTTTACATATATATGTTTATATATTTATTTGTTATTATATATAATTGATAACTAAATGTTAATTACTCAGGATTTTTATTACTATGTAATACATATTTATATTTTGGCCATAAAACGGCTTTGTATTACATTATTGAATAAATGAAATAAAAAGTTAAAGCAATTCTGACATTTTGATACAGATTTAGATTTGCCCCCAATTTTTGGATTTTTATTAATATAAAACAAAATTTAAATATCGTTTTAATAAGCTTTAGTTAAAAAAATAAATGGAGCCAATATATATCAAATTTAATGAATAAATATGAATTGTCAAAGCTTTTGTTTGGCCTATTAAAATATAAGTCCTTACAAAATTTTGGGTTAAATAAAATAGAAATAAAGATTTTTATCCAAAATTTAGATTGAAACAAGTTTTATGATTAAATTAATGACAAGCACACTGAAGTGCCATACGTAACACTTAGCGTATGATTAATTTTATTTTAAATATCACCTCTAAATATCGTTACTAACAAAATATATACGTAAAACAGTTCATAAAACATTCAGAAACAAATTACAATATAAAGTTCAATTATAGGTTCAGACGTATTAAAATTTACAGGAAAAAGTGTTTGTTTATAATTTGTTTGTATTTTGTTGCTTTTCTGACTATTTTTAATTCTGACTAAAACCAGTAAACCCGATTAGTATGTATGTGTTTAACTATGTAGTTAAATTTTTTGTTCAATTTCATCATTTAAACTCATAAATATGAAGTTGTCAGAGCAGCAATAAAATGCTTCATTTATTTTTGCTGCA
This sequence comes from Protocalliphora azurea, assembly GCA_932274085.1. Lineage (NCBI taxonomy): Eukaryota > Metazoa > Arthropoda > Insecta > Diptera > Calliphoridae > Protocalliphora > Protocalliphora azurea. Next base: position 142,596,985 of record OW026522.1, on the reverse strand, counting down.
TTCATTAATCTATTGTTATTTGTTCTTTCTTTATCATTTTGTTAATTAGTATGACTCTGATAATTAAAGGCATTCGACTGTCGTGCGACTATTTGGTTTATGATGTTTAAGAATTCAAGAAAAAAGGTTAACTTTCATTTTTTATAAAAAGCACTTTCTTTTTGATCTATTTTTAAAACAAATTTACAGGCTCGAGAGTAAAGTAAAATGCTTTTATCTTTTTATAAATAAACTATTTCCAATGTTTAAAAAATTGTTTATTATTTATTTTTTCTTTTTTTATTAAATTAATTCGTAATTGGAATTCATTTTCCCGGGAAATGGAAAAAATTCTCGGAAATTTTTTAAAACTTTTGTTATAAGAAAAAAGGACATGATTTCTTATAAAGAAAATTATTTTTTTTTTATTAAATAAAACAAAATGAAACATTATAAAGCATACTGAATTAACGAAAAATGAAATTATATAAAAGTATAACGCAATTTTAAGTTATCAGTTAACAAATTTATTGTGATAGTAAAAAAAATTTGTGATAATAACAAAAATTTTTTATTCTGGGTTTCAAAAAAAAAAAAAAATTATAAAATTTTGGTGATAGTTGTCACATTCACAAAAGCACTTGACAAGAACCAATGACTGACAATTGTCATGAATTTGAGAATAGAAAAATTTTAAATATTTTATACAAATAAAACAAGTACCTTTCGTAATTTATGTTAATAACTGTCTCTCAGATTATACAGCAACCAAATGCAGACGGTTGAAAAGCCTGTTTCTTCTACTTTCCAAAGAAGTTTAAAAAGGAAAAATAAATAAATTTATACAAGAACATTCTCGAAAACATTTTTTTGTGAATAAATCGAAATTTTTAGGGTGTATTGAAATTTTTAAAACTGATTTATGATGTCCTCAAGAAGGCCTATAACCTACACTATGCCATTTCTGGAATGATTTTTCACTGTAACAGCGTGTAATTAATGAAGAATACAGTGAGAAAGATATATTAGACACTAGTTGAAATGCATTTTCTGACAAATCATCTTCACACCGACTTTTATTGCCACAGCGGTTCCAAAACGTTTTTTTTCTTTTTTCTAATAATTCTTTGATCCGTTAAAGATATCTAAATGCCATTTTACATGGCCAGAGTTGAGGTGTTTTCGGATTGATTTCGAGGTGCACAGTATCCTTGCGGATCAGGAGGGTAGTGGGTGAACCTTCAAAGTTGGTCATCTCGAGTATGTATTTTTTTAAAAATTGCCAAAATTTAATTTTTTTTTTTTTTTTTTTTTTTTGTAAAGAAATTTTAAACGTAGATAGTCCTTGTAAATTTCTCCAAAAAATACCCTTATGTATGGGTTATCCCTTTTAGTTCAAGAGATATTTAAGTCGAAATAAATTTTTGCCTCGTTTTTTTATATTCTTTTAAACTTAACAGGCTTAATTTGGATCCTAATTAAAATGTTATTCAATATTTTATAAAATTTATTAAAAAATTCTTTATATTTTAAGACAAATTATTTTATTTGATATTTGTTTTGGTGCATACTTTTTGGGGCAAAAATGAGAAACTTATAGATAGTTTTAGTAAATTGTTCCAGATAAAATCGAATAAGTTTAACAGTTTTTGTCTAATTTTTAAAAACTAAATTTTATTATGTTTACAACGAAAATGTCTTTAAAAATTGGTTCCAAAACGACTTTTTTAAATAATTCTGTGAACCACTGGAAATATTTCAATAAAATTTCACATGGCCAGGGACGAGGTGTTTTCGTGTTGATTTAGAGGAGTACAGATTCCTAGCGGGTCAGAGAAGGAGTGGCTAGACATCCAAAGTTGGTCGCCACGGGTATGTAATTTTTTTACATGTGTAGGTTATCTCTTTTAGTTTAACATATATTTAGGTCAAAATAAATTTGTTTCTAGTTTTTACGCGTGCTTAATATTGGCCCTAAAATTTATCTAAAATATTCACCAAATTCCTTACAAAATTCTAAATAACATTGTGGCAAAAGTTATATAAATATGTATATAGATCCATTAAAAAGTTATATTAATCTGATATAGAAACTTAAAAAAAAAATTGTATTTGTTTTTTTTTTTTACTTTATAATTTTTTGTCTGGCCTGTATAATTTTTTTAATGTTTTCAAAGGAAATCTTAACATAGATGTGTGTAAAGCAATTCCGGAGGCGCTTTAGGCAACGGTCTCCCGCAAACCCTATCCAAACTTTGTCAATTTTCCACAATTTTTTTTTTTTTAATTTGTTTGCAAAATTTTAAGAATAACAAAATTTACATCAAATGACAGTTAAGACTTTCAGCATTAAAGATATGCCACGTTTTTTATTGTGCATTTAGTCTGCATAAAATAGGACGACTCTAAAGTCGAGGAATTTTTCAAGCATTTTTATAATTTTAGGTAGCAAAAAACTGGTTCGGAAAAAAATCGGCTTTGCATATTTAGACGTTTTTATTAATTAGATGTATTAAAAATCCCACAAGGAACAATATTACAAATAAAAATATGAAATATTTACTTTTACATTGTGAAAAAATTGTGTATCCTTGGCCACATTTTCAAAAATTTTCTAAAAATGTATGGACTAGCAAAAAAGGCACAGTGGAAAACAATCTAAGTCTGAATGGAGTTCAATATTTTGAAATGTTTTCTGTACAGCCCATTTTAAATTATATGGTTTTCTATGCTAACCAGGTAAGTTTTAATAACTTTCCATATTACGTATTATATATTATATATTTCAAGTTTTTCGATTTGCCTATTGGAAATAATTAAGTTAAAGGGTATTACAGTTGAATAATTGTAAGGAATTCATTCCTAAGATACTTTAGGATGTATTCTCAAAAGAACCAAGAACAATCGCGATTTTTTTAGAAAAAAATATCAAAGAAAATACAAATAAAAATGAAATGATCAATATTTTAATTCCGTCTAATCATCCACAACAGTTCATCAAAACATAACAAATAAAAACAACATTACGTAACCAGTAATTTCGCATTAAAATATGATTGCGCATACTGCTTTTTTAATGATTTAATCATTCAGAAAACTAACACATTCGTAGATTTTTGTAAGACATATCGACACTGATTTTTACAGAAATAAATAATACAAATATAATAATCAGTTGTCCTTAAATAAATTAAATTCCAAATAAATATGAATAGAAGATGAAAAAATTAAAGTAAATTTAAACATTTTTATTATATTAAAAAACACTATGGTAACACTGATTAACAAAAAAAGGAAATAATTTATGCAAAAAATATAATTAACATTTCCCTGTGTGTTGCTATAGATATTGATCCAATACAGGCAAAATATTAAATTTGTTTTTTAAATTTTAAAAACTTTGTGTAAATAGACGGTCAATTTGTACACATATAAAATTTCATCGTTGCACCTAATACCTTTTATTTTTTCCCAGTTCACTGTGGGACGCCTCCTATAACGAAGAGAGACCATTTGAATGAAAAGAAGGACAATTTTTGAAACACTTCTTTTGCGGGTAGGGAAAATTGTGGCAAATTGAAAAATTTTGTGGGGAGACCGTTGCCCCAAGTTCCTTCAAGTTTAATTTACACGCACCTACGTTAAGATTCCTTTTGAAGACATTAAAAAAATATACAGTCCAGAACAAAAGTGAAAAATATTTTTAATTTCATCTTCAGACTAACATAATTTTATTGGATCTATATATTTATATGATATATATATATATATATATATATATATATATATATATATATATATATACATATTTATATATTTCTCTGTTAAATAATAAATTAATTAATTTTTGGCGACTTTTTTCTTAAATTACATACTGAATTAAATAACTTTAGAGGTATACCCCTCTCCCCCTGCCCATTAAGAATCTGTACTCCTACAAATCAACTTGAAAATACCTCGCCTCTGGCCACGTGAAATTTTTTTGAGATGTGTCCAATCGTTCACAAGTTACATAATTATTTCCAAAAAAAAGCATTTTGGAACCACTGTGCTACATTGTATAGATCATAGAATACAACTAGAAGTTTATGTGAGATGCAGTTCAAACAAAATTTAAAAAAAAATACTCAGTTTTTTAAAAACACAAAAACAAAATATATGTGACCACATGTATTTTGTTGATGCATGAATTAGGTTTTTGACAACTATATTTTTGTCTCTCACATAAACTTCTAGTTGTATTCTATATATAGGCTTTTATTGACAAGTTTAAAATAAATTGTAGTTAAATTCTAAAAATAGTGGACAGTTTTTCTTTTAGTATTGTTTAAAAATTTCCTTTTAATATTTGACCAAAACAAGAGCTTTCAGAAAAATTTTCTTGCAACCATCCTGTTACAATACGGATGAGGTGTCAAAATTGATAACCTCGAACTTGAAAATATTTCTACAGTTTAAATTTCTTGAAAAGTGTATAACGAAATGAAGAAAAGAACTATATCCTAAGTAATCTCTTATGGTTAAAAGGATAAAAAAATTGTATTTTTAATTTTTTGCCAAGACTTCAGTTTGTTTTTCGCGAATAATTTCCGTATTATAAGATTAATTTTTTTTAATATTCTATTATTTCCAATAAATTCTAGAATAATATGTTGACATTTTTTTTTTTTTTTTTTTTTTTTTTTGATTATGTCAATTCGTTTAGCTGTGAAAAGTTATAAAAATCAACATTTTGAAATGAGTATGAAATATTAATATTTTTGCAGTCTAATTCTTTTACTTTGTTCTTAAAATTTTATTAATAAAATGAAATGGTTCAAAAAGAAATGTCAATTTGATTGAGATTTGCACCCTATTCTCAGTGTTGATCGTATATGGTGAATTTTTTTAGCGAAATTTTAAGTACATTGTTTTTAAGTTTTTAAATTGGAGTGTATATTCTATGAAAATGGTAAGATTTCCAGAATCGTACTTTTAAGTGCAATAAAAAAAACTTGCTAAAATACTTTTTTTTTATTTTAGTTTTAATGTGTTGTAACAATATTTATTAACAATATAACAAGTTTTCCATTTTTTAAAACTCATCTTGTTATCTTAAATGTTTTTTTTTTTATAAATTTTGAAGTCTAAAGCAATTTTTTCTTAAAGATTGTTATTACTAAAATTCATAACTATTTTTAAGAAAAATACCTTCCAGTTTTTAAGTATATAAAAAATAATAACAAAATATTAAAATATTTACCTATTTACCTATTTACCTATCCACTGGTATACAAAATAACAATATAGCTTCTTAAAGAGAACAAATATAGTAGCCTGCAGCCAGGCATCTCGGTAAAATAGCTAAAAATGCAATTTATTCCTTTAGTTTTCAATTTGTTTTATTATTTTTTTAAATATTTCTTTAAAGTTTTAATAAGTTTTCTTATTAATTTACCAATTATATACAAATATTTGTAAGGAATACACATACATTCAAGTTCGATTATCATGAGTTGCAAAATATTGCGTATGTATTCCCAAATCAAAATCTATCACTTTCATTAAATCGGTTAATAATCTTCACGCGTGCACAATTTCTATTCAACCATGAATTGACTATGCTAAATATAAATAAAAATTAACTCTCAAAAATGTATTATTTTCTGATACGAAATTTACAAAAAAACCAATGATAAAGATAAATAAAAAAGATATTATCCAACAGGGTAAATATTTGTTCAAAGAATTGTAAACTGCGATTTTTTAACTTTCTATTTTTCATACAAAAAAAAATACTAAATGAAAGAAACAAAATTAAAAAAAAACTTACACTTGACCAAATAAAATCATGACAACAACAGCAAGAAAATCAAATATATATCAAATTTGATATGGTCCTATGGTATAACAAGTGAATTTTATTTCAAATGATTTAAGTCAAATACAACTACAAGTACAATAAAAGTAAAAAAATAGTGACGTTAGAGTAAATAAAAGTATGAGTAGAAATAATTCTGCACTACAAATAATAATTTTCAATTAAAATATTAATAACACCATTTTTATTTAAACCGTTATTTATTTAAATTGTTAGTAATAAGTAAAAATTGCACATACATGATAAACTTCATTCAATCAATACCTATTTCTCTGCTCTATTTTTTGATCAATGGCCTCTTTTTATTTCATACACTAATACTTATAAAATATTTTTCGTATTTATTTGTATTAATACTGTTTGTTGTTATTATTTGTACCATTACATTCATAATTACTCGGATGATAATCGTCATCATATTTTACTCACATGAAGAGCCAGCAATTAGAGTTGTAGGAGGTGCTACAATTGTACTTTTTTCTTACCTTAAATAAAGAGATTAACGATCCTCAAAACAGAAAATTTCGTTAAATTTTCTTTTTATAGAAAATTTTCAATAAATTATCTTTTTATAGAAAATTTTCAATAAATTCTCTTTTTATAGAAAATTTTCAATAAATTCTCTTTTTATAGAAAATTTTCAATAAATTTTCTTTTTATACAAAATTTTCGATAAATTTTCTTTTTATACAAAATTTTCGATAAATTTTCTTTTTATAGAAAATTTTCGATAAATTTTCTTTTTATAGAAAATTTTCGATAAATTTTGTTTTTATAGAAAATTTTCAATAAATTTTCTTTTTCTAGAAAATTTTCAATAAATTTTCTTTTTCTAGAAAATTTTCGATAAATTTTCTTTTTCTAGAAAATTTTCAATAAATTTTCTTTTTATAGAAAATTTTCAATAAATTTTCTTTTTATAGAAAATTTTCAATAAATTTTCTTTTTCTAGAAAATTTTCAATAAATTTTCTTTTTCTAGAAAATTTTCAATAAATTTTCTTTTTCTAGAAAATTTTCAATAAATTTTCTTTTTCTAGAAAATTTTCAATAAATTTTCTTTTTCTAGAAAATTTTCAATAAATTTTCTTTTTCTAGAAAATTTTCAATAAATTTTCTTTTTCTAGAAAATTTTCAATAAATTTTCTTTTTCTAGAAAATTTTCAATAAATTTTCTTTTTCTAGAAAATTTTCAATAAATTTTCTTTTTCTAGAAAATTTTCAATAAATTTTCTTTTTCTAGAAAATTTTCAATAAATTTTCTTTTTCTAGAAAATTTTCAATAAATTTTCTTTTTCTAGAAAATTTTCAATAAATTTTCTTTTTCTAGAAAATTTTCAATAAATTTTCTTTTTCTAGAAAATTTTCAATAAATTTTCTTTTTCTAGAAAATTTTCAATAAATTTTCTTTTTCTAGAAAATTTTCAATAAATTTTCTTTTTCTAGAAAATTTTCAATAAATTTTCTTTTTCTAGAAAATTTTCAATAAATTTTCTTTTTCTAGAAAATTTTCAATAAATTTTCTTTTTCTAGAAAATTTTCAATAAATTTTCTTTTTCTAGAAAATTTTCAATAAATTTTCTTTTTCTAGAAAATTTTCAATAAATTTTCTTTTTCTAGAAAATTTTCAATAAATTTTCTTTTTCTAGAAAATTTTCAATAAATTTTCTTTTTCTAGAAAATTTTCAATAAATTTTCTTTTTCTAGAAAATTTTCAATAAATTTTCTTTTTATAGAAAATTTTCAATAAATTTTCTTTTTATAGAAAATTTTCAATAAATTTTCTTTTTACAGAAAATTTTCCATAAATTTTCTTTTTATAGAAAATTTTCCATAAATTTTCTTTTTATAGAAAATTTTCCATAAATTTTCTTTTTATAGAAAATTTTCCATAAATTTTCTTTTTATAGAAAATTTTCCATAAATTTTCTTTTTATAGAAAATTTTCCATAAATTTTCTTTTTATATATTTTCTTTTTATATATTTTTTTTTCTTTTTATATATGAGAAATTTGCGATTAATTCTCTTTATATAGAAAACATTCAATCAATTCAATCAAAGTATAGAAAATGTTCAATCATTTCTCTTTTTCAGAAAAATTTCCATTTATTTTTGTATAGAAATTTTTGATCTAGTCTCTGTTTATAGAAACATTTTCGATCAATTCTCTTTTTGAAAAAAAAAAAACTTTTATAAATTTTCTTCTTATAGAAATTTCTGTTGTAATAGAAAATTTTCTTTTTATAAAAATACCCTTTTGTAAAAAATTTTCAATAAATTTGGTACCAAAATTGGTACCATTTTCCATTTAGCATCTTTGGCACTTCTTTCATCTTCATGCTGTTATAGCTTAAAGAGAGCAAATCTTTTTAAATACAACTTATTATGCATGCAGCAGTGTTGTCAGATAAGGGGATTTATCACCAAATGGAAATGTGGATTAGATGATTTATTAGGGATGTTTTTTTAGGGTTTAGGGATTTTTGGAAGATTTTTGGGGATTTTTATTTTATTTTTCTAATTTCTCTTTTTAACTTACCTAGTGTCTACATTTTTATCAAAACAAATTTTTATCAAAACAAACGTCAAAATCAGTGCGAAGATAAACAAGGTAACCTTAGTTAAACAGTTGATTATTATTTTGGTTTTTATAGTTGTCAAACTGCATATATAAAAAACAATAATGAATACGCCATATTGTTGTTTTTGTGCAACTGTTGCCACCTTCCACAAATTCGTGTTAAGTTTGACGTTTGTCTTGATAAAAAATTGTCTAATGTTGACACTGTGTTAAGAGAAATTAAAAAAAAGCATTTTACCGACGGATATGAAATTTTTAGTAACATAAACCTATATTTATTTCAATAATAGTCCATTGAAGAATATACTGAATATGGTAATATAAAGTAAAAAAATTTATTAAAATCTCCGCAACAAAATGATTATTGTACAGATTGTATGTGAGGGTAATATTTGAGCAATTGATGCTCCATTCTTGTTACTGCAATAGTAAACAAGAATTTTAAAGTCTTCAATAAATAGTTGTTTAAAAATTGAAGAAAGTATATCAAAAATAATTAAAGCAACGGAACTTAATTAATCATACTTTCATACCTTTGAAAAAGAAACAAAAATGTGAACTTCGGTCTATGCATTGCCATAACATTTATTGATACAAATGTTAAAATTTCCATAAAATCTCTTTTTTTTTTTGAAAATCTATAGGAAATTTTCTTTTTCACTACTATTTAGAAAAAGTTACTTGAAAGAAAATTAATTGAAGTATAAATAAAAAGAAACATAGTTTATTAAGGTATTATTTTAGTGGGGATTTTTGGAGATAATATAAGCAGTTATTTTTAGAATTTCGGGGATGAAAATTCGCCATTTGGGAATATGCCTCGAAGAAAATGTGGGAACCTTGGCATGCAGTGGTAAATCAATTAACACCTTTACGCCCAATAGATTAACTGAAGAACTTATTCAAATATGATGAATTTTTCAGGAGTCAAGTTTAGTTGTATTTGAGTTTTAAGAAAATACGGTTGAAATACGCGCAATAAAAAATAGGTGTAGAATACCAACTACACTTTTAAAGACCGACAAAAGAAAAAAAAAACGAAATATAGTTAAAATTAAAATGCATTACGTCGGTTATATTATTGTTGGTTTAATGGTATATATCGGTCATTCGGCATGTAAGGAAATATCTTTACAATACGAACTTCATAATATTAGCAAAACCGAATCATTAACGCCACGTTCCAGAACACGACGTTGTGAGTATCAGAAAAAATGGTTTAAAAAGAAATTTATTTAATAAACGAAGAATAAAATTAAAAAAAAAAACATTACTATGTACGTCATGAAATAAACATAATTTCCTACTTATAAAGTGATCAACTTTCCCAGAAAGAAAATTTTGTTTAAATTTTTTACTGTTTGTGTATACAAGAAATTTGTGACAATTACTAATTAAACAAACACGATCTTACTCAATCGTCAGAAGAAAATACATGAAAAAGAAATAGTAACCTAAAAACCTTGTGCTTAATAATGTTTTCAGTGAAAGTTCTATACGTATGTGAAAGATTTTAAATGTTTATGTTTGGAATCAAACAAATTTAATATAAAAAAATATTAACAAGTGTATAATGAAAAATTGCAAATTTCAAATTTATAATTTTTGTGTAAAAATGTTAAAAATAAAGAAATAATATCAAAACTTATGTGATATTGGTATCATATTTATAAACGCTATATGACCATTAAGAACTGTGGTGGACTGAACAAGTTCCAAAAGGTTTTATTTAATTAAGGGTTTTATAAACTTACATTTAATTTAAAATTCTATTTCAGTGCTAAAAGAATTTTTTTTAGATAAAGTCAGGTTATGACACTTACGTAACCTTTGCTCATTTTAATCGGATATTAAGTACGAATTTAATAAATATGTAGTGAATTTTTTATCCGTTAGGCAAATTATTTTTGAGTTATTAAAATTTTTGCAATGAAAATCTAAAAGAAAAATTAATTATAAATCATTTCTTAACTATTCAATTTCACTTGCAGACGCAGTCAAGTTTTACGTTTATAAATCTAAAGTGGATTAAAAAAAAAAAATATTCTCATAATAAGTATATAAGGTTTCATTTAACATTTACATATGAATGATGTGCTAATTTCATGATCATCACTGTATTAATTATTCATATATTTTAATTTTATACGTAAATTTATCTTCTGTGTTTATTTTCCAACTAACTGTTAAAATCTCTTTAAATAACGTGTTTCACAAATTTAGCATGTGTACAATGGTTAGCGACACCATTCGTGAGGAAAAGCGAATTTAATTATATAGAAAATTGGAACATAAAGTAGTGCAACTGATAGCAGTTCTAGAAATAACCAAAATAACAAAATATTCAAATTTAAGAGATAATAAAAAAAAATATTAAAAAATGTTCACCTATTACGAAGGACTCATAAAGGGCGATAAAATCATGATATACATATGTTATACAATATCGAGCATAAAAAATGCAACGCTATGTGATGTGATCTTTTTTCGCACATATTTCGCTTATAGCGTAACCCGTAACAATACTGTTGTGATTTTATTATTAGTGACCATAGACCTTTGTTGTATAAAATTTTTTCGAATATTTTTGTACGTAAGGAAAATTGTTAAACGTTTGGTAAAAGCTGTAAATTTGAGCGAGCAAAAAAAGTGCAACTCTAAACAAATCGACATTATTTTTTTAAATTTGATAAAAATCGTTATTGGAAAAGTTTGGAAACTATAGTATTGTTAAGTACTTTTCTTTATTCCTTTATAGACTAAAATACATGAAATCTTTAGATAATATAAATATTAGCAAATAATACCAATTTCTATTAAATTTTACTATTTTTTAAACTATTTGAGAAAATTTTCCATAGAGATTGATATTTATTATTTATTATTTATTTATTATTTTTTTTTTTTATTAGTTTGAAATCTTACAAAAATTCTCTATGAAATATTCATGACAGTTTGGCTTAATTTGATAATTCATAATTGTATAAGAGCTTTGGACCGAAATAACGCAACCACTTTTGATCGTTATTGTGATGGAATCAATAGCTAAATATAATTTTTTCGCAATTATACGATATTGTTTAATGCCCAATATGCAATAATATTCAAATATCCCTTAATTTTGGTTTTGGAATAAATTCAAACACAGGGAAATACCATAAGGAATTATACCTATTTAAACACTCTTCTTATGTCAAACTGAACTGTTGCACTTTTCTACTATTTGAAATTAATCTATTATGTCTATTTGGACAGTCTAAATTCGAAATATGTGCGTTCAGAGTCAAAGTAATTCAAGTTGTCGTAATGGGATCTCATTTTCATTATACAGTATTCGTTAAAATAATAAATGACCACTTACTTGCCTCCAAAAGTAAAGTTGCTAATTTGATTTTAGTAAATAATATGTTGTATGTTAGAAGGGTGTCCCATTACCATATTAATATCATTAAACCAACGATTGGAGGCCGTAGTAGCTTTAAATGGCCACATGTGTTCATTCAAGTAATATCAAATATCTACTGTTCCATGACTTTTATCAATCTTTTCATGCATGATCTTTTCAATATTGTGTATCTAAAATAATTTTAAAGAACACAGTGCTCTAACTTGTTTTATTTCCTTTTCAGCTAATGCAAAAAATATATCTATCATTTATGCGTGCAAATTTTCAGTTTTAAAAATAGTTTAGAAAAAAATATTTTTCATGTTTAATGCAAGTATATTTTATAATTTTTAAAAAAATATTTTGAAAATATTTGAGAAACAATTGTTTGTTAAAGAAACAGCTCAGATTTAAATTGTGAAAGCGTTTGAAAAATAACAATAGTTTGAAAGCAAAGGAAATTCTCACAGTTTGTACTTGAAATTTGAAATAGTTTTCAACTGAATATTTATTCAATTTCAAAGGTTTTTGCTTATATGGGAAGACAATTAAAAGTTATTTGTTATTTATTTTCTACTAAATATAAAAACGTATTTTAATTTAATTATTTTGTATTTAATTTAATTATTTATTTATTAAATATTATTTATTAATTATAATTTATTTATTATTTAATTATTCTTTTATTAATTATTTATTTATTATAATTATTATATTATTTATAATTTAATTATTTTGTGCATATAACAAACATTCGTAACATTTCTTAATTTATAAAAAATAGAAATATAGAAAATATTAATAATATTTAATAAAATTACCTGTATTTTTATTTATTATATCAGCAATTACTTAATTTCATTCACTAACACTACTTTAATTTCACTATTTTAATTTTATTTTATTTATTTCACTCTTATTTTTTTCGTTGTCGAATTTTTAATAGATTTTGACATTTTTATTAAAGAGCTTTAATTTTAGTGCTCTTATTTTATTTTATTATATTTTATTTACTTATTTAATGATCTTTTCATCAGCGATCAATATCTCTCAGGATTTACTTCTTTAGGAAAAATATTTATAATTTTGGTGCTCTTATTTTATTATTTTATTTTATTTACTTCTATTTATTATTATAATTATTATATTATTATTATTATTATTATTATTATTATTATTTTGCATAATTTTCATTTTTTTGGTATTTAATTTTATTATTTGATACTTTTAATTTTCCTTCTAATTTATTTTCATATATTTTATCACTTTTATTTTCTTTGATTTTATTTATTATAGATCATTATTAACATTATAAATATGATAAATACATAAAAATTTAATTTTTTAATTAAATATTTTTCACTAACACTAATTCACAAATACTGATATTATTTATAAACATATTTTAACATGTCACAATTAACTGTTTACCGATGTTAAACAAAATTTTATTATTAATTAAATTTTTTTATTTGTGTTAAATATCAAAATACTTTTTGTAATTTATAAATTAATGTGATATTTGTTAAAGAATTTATGAAATAAAATGCCGGATTTTTGGAAAATAGAACAAATTTTTTTGAAAAATTAAACTTAATAAAAATCGAATTTTAGTGAAAAATAAAATGTTTGCTTATAAACAGAATTATTGTTTGAAAAATTAAAATTTTAGCAAAAAATCAAATTGTTAATGAAATTTTAAATTTTTTGTAAAAAACATAATTTTAGGTGAAAGGTCTAATTTAATTATTGTTGAAATTTTGGATTTTTGATGAAAAATCGAATTGTTGGTGTAATTTCGAATTACGAAAATTTCAAATTTTTTTGTAAGATTTCGATTTTTTTTCGATTATTAGTTAAATTTCAAAATTTTTGTGAAACATCGAGTTAAAAATCACTAAATTATAAAAAGAAATTCTTCTTTTCGCAGAAATATATTTAAGACAACTGTTAATTAAAACATAAAGGAAGAAAAAACATTTAAACTTTAATTACACACAGTTTATACTTTGCTCTCCTAATCAAAAACATCAAAAATGCACTTAATTAAGGAAGCGGAACTGAAACTAAACATTACACTTGTTGTTGTTATTCTTATTTAAAATCTACTCAAATACAATAAAAACATCAATCAAAAATACTCTCATTTTTCATTTCCCCTCATACACAAAAGCTAAACAAATGCTCACTTTTAAATTTGATTTCTCCTTAGACACACATTCACATCTACATACATAAAAACCCAATGTAAATAAAAACAGGTTTGCACGTACATATGTTATTATTAAATTATAGTTTTTGCACAACAAAAAACTTTATTTTATTAAATGAAAACACTTGCTTTATATTTCACTAATAATACATTTTCTATTAAATCTGTTATGAAATAAATATTTTGTTAACGAAACTTGTGAAACACTATAACGCGATCAAATAGAACAAAAATCAAGAGCAAGGAAATAGAATACAAAAGCAAATGATACTAAAGGTAGTTAACTAAAAGCCTATAGGCAAATGAAATGTTTTTACTTTCGTTGAGCACAAAGTAAAAAAAATAACAACAACAAATACTCTTTTTGCTTTTTATTTGTTTTTCATACACACACAAAAATTTTCACCAGTGTTGCCAAGGGTAGATTGAAAAAAGTTACAAGTTTTTGTCAAAAAAGTTACAAATTTTCTTTAAAAGTTATATTTTCAGAATTTGAAAAAATAAATTTCACTATATGTTGTTGATGCCCATTTATCGGATAAGACTTATTCAATTATGCCAAACGAACAAGTGTTGGAAATGTGGTATTTCAGGTTACATTTTTGGTGAAGACAGTTCTTAATTCGTCGCTCTGGTGGAGCAAAACCGGCACGCGATATGTCAAGATATAGCGAAGGCATTAAACATCCAGCACATGACAGTTTAGAATCATTTGAAAAAGTCTGGCTACTCGAAGAAGCTCGATATTTGGCTGCCACATGAATTATCGCAAAGAAATTTGATTGTCCAAATTGCCACCAGCGAAACGCTGCTGAAATGCAACAAAATCGAAAAATTTTTGAAGAGGTTCATTACAGCTGAAAATGGGTTCATTAGGAGAATATAAAGCGAAAAAATCATGGTCAAAGGACGATGATCCTCCAAAAACGACTTCACAGTCTTTGCTTTTATTATTTAATCTTCCATTTTTGCTAGTACCTTTTAAAATTTTTTCTAATAGTAAATGAATTAAATATGGCAAATGTTATAATCGCTTTTTCACAAATTTTTAAAAAAATTATGTATAAAAATTCAAAAATTTTTTAGCTGAAAGTTCATAAATTTAACTTGGGTGCTTAAATTAGTGCTTAAGTTAAGCATAACTGTACAACTTCTTTTTTTGTTATTTTATAACATCTTTAAATTAAACATTTTTTAAACAAATTAAATATAACTGATAGAAAGCTATTTAATATATGCTTTAATAACTTTTTGTTTCAATTCAAAAGCTTAAAGCGTTACAAAGGTACAACAATTTAAAAATGGAATTGCTTGGTATACAAGTTGTTTTTTTGCTCAGTGTATTTATTTGTGATATAAAGTTTAAGAGAAAATAATACAAAAATTTACTTTAGAAGCTCCATATTTTTTTTTACTAATCGTCAATAGATATGAAAATTATAGCTTTATATTCAATCGGTTACGACGATCTGATTTTATAAGTTTTGTTACTGCTGTTGTATATTTGATGGCACTTCTTTAGCATTCTTCAGATCAAAAACATTTTTAAAATAGTTCTAATGTCTTATTATCGAGAAGTGCTGTCAACAATTTTTCGTGAATGAAATATTTTCAATTAGGAAATTTTATTATAATAAATTAATGTCATTCTGACCAAAATATCGGGCTTTTTTAAGGTTAAAATCTTTCATGATTTAAAAATATTATTTTTAAAATCAAATGTTATCTTTAAATTTATATAACAATTTTTTTAAGAACTGGATCTTTTTTACGAAATTTTACAAAATTAAAAATTTAGTTTTGAATCAATTCAAGAGCACATTACTTAAGCTATCTAATTTTCCAGAGTCCTTTTCAAAAAAACTAAGAATATAAATATTTGTACTTTTTTATATTTTGGATTGTAATATAGTTTTTGGATAAATATTACTTTTTGTGTTATTTTGTACACCGAAAATATATTAGCAAAAAGCGGAATAATATCATCCGTCTCGATGAATTCTTTTGTCACGCGGAAAAAAAAATATATTTAAAAATTCTTGTTATATATATATATATATATATATATATATATATATATATATATATATATATATATATATATATATATATATATATATATTGGCACGATCTACCTCAATGTTATAATTCTTTTACATAGTATTTTATGTTACCACGAAGAGCGTTAAAAAGTTACGAAAAATGTAACAAATTCAACCAAACGGCAACACTGATTCTCATACATATATAGAAGTACAGTAAGCAAAACTGCATGTAATTGGATGATATTAATAAATTGCACTTTTTATTAGAAATTTGATATTTAATTTCACAGAAAACTAATACTCTTTATTAGATTTATATTCTATTTTATTATATTCATATTTTTATTATAATATTTTATTACTTAAGAGTAACACTGCGATCATATTTTAACGAAACGCTACTAACATATTAACACGACCACGAAAAGTTAAAAACTAAAAAAGGAATAGAGAATCTTGACGTTGCTAAATTGAGATCAAGAACTGGAAATAGAATGCAAAAGGGAAATGAAACTAAATGTAGTTCTTGTTAAATGAAAAATAAATGAAATGTTGTTGTTAAACTCGTTAGATACGAAGCAAAAAACAAAAACAAAAACTCTTTTTTATTTAAGTATTCTCCACTCAGTTTTTATGTATATGATTTGCATACATATACATGTATAAGCTGTATGCAAAAATGCAAATACCGTTAGATGAATTTACAAAATTAAACTTTGTTTTAAATAAAGAATTATAAATTTTTAACAATACACATTTTTATTATAATTTTATATGATTTTACACTTTTCTAAGATTTTATTTTAACAGAACGCTACACAGTGGTTTTAAAACGCTTTTTTTTGAAAATAATTCTCAATAAAAATTCACCTGGCCAGAGAATTCATTTGAAGAAGCATAGATTCCTAGTTGATCAGAGGGGAAGCGAGTATGCATTTTTTTTAATCACCAGAAATTCATCTAAGATTTGACAGAAATAAAAATTTACATATATATAGTCCTTGTAAATCTGTACAAAAAATGCACTTTCATTTAAGAAATATTTAGTTCGAAATAAATTTTCCACTCATTTTAGTCTCATTATACCCCACACCACCATAGGTTTTTGAGGTATTATGCGTTTGTGCTGATGTTTGTAACGCACAGGAAAAATCATCTAACGCCCACCAAAGTACAGGTCGAAGTTTTGAAATCAATGAAATTTGGCACGTAGGACTTTCATAACACAAGGACGAATCCTATTTAAATTTGTTATAGTGGCCATTATTTCATCTAGCCCCCATACAAACGTTCTCCCGGAATAGGGGTTTAACGATCATAAATGCCTTAAATATTTTAATGAAATTCGGTGTAAGGAAGTTTTTTATAAGTATAAATCTTTGCGCCAAATTTAATGAATATTGATCCATAATTGACCATAGCTTCCATATAAAACCCTCTTCCGAAAATGAATTTAATATGCATAGATCACATACACATGTTAATATCAGATTTATATTCGACAAAAATGTTAAATGTTAAATCTTAAATAAGGGGTACATGTATTCTAATAAATCCTATAAGATATCATTATTTTCAATCAGTCACAGAGTAAACATGTCCTTTTTATTTAAGAAATTGGCACTTTTTTTAATATAAAACAAACATTAAAAGGAAACAATTTTACAAAAAACATTGTATTTTTAGTAATTTGCAAAATACACATACACATACACAAACAAACTTTCGTATATGTATATTTTTTTGACAGTTCATCTTATAAGATGGTTGTGTAGAGAAATCTCATCACAACAGTCTCATGATACATCTTATAATACTAATATTTGAAATCTACAAGTGAAATAATTCTCTCAGAGAGCGAATTTGACACAAAAATCTTACATATTATGTTACGTCTAGACGGGCTGTAATACCTCGTATAATACTAATATTTGAATCTTCTCGTGAGATAATTTTCTCAGAGAGCGAAATTGACATTTTCTGACAAATCTTACTTATTCTGTTACAAAGTTAAACAAAGAAAATTTATTTAATTTGTTAAACTTTTATAAAAATTTTTAAATGATAGAAAATTTATTAAATCTATTTATGTTTTATTTTCAGGGTTTCCTTTTTATACAATCGGTCGTTTTGCAAATGAAGTTTGTACGGGTAAAAATAATCTTCAAGGCACCTGTATGGTGCGAGGAGAATGTGCTGATAATGGAGGGGTGTCAGCAGGTGGTTGTTCAACAATTACCAATCAAGCAGTTTGTTGTATATGTAAGTTAAATTTACGATTTTTATTTAAATTTTAAAATATTTAGGAACAAGATTATGTTTGTATATTTTTTTTAATCTAAATTAGGACTGCGCACGAAAAAAATAGTTCACGCTTTAAGGCTTATAACTTATACGTGAAAAAATTAACTTCTTTACATTTGTTATTATTCTCCGTAGCTACGTGCTGAATTTTGTTGTAATAGCGTATTTAATTATTATTATTTTTTTTTTTTTTCTTTAATTAAAAAATTATAATCAAAACACTTGTCGACCATATAAAACAACTCAGGTGAGTCGGGAAATATAATTTCTTGAGCCATAAAAAATACAAAAAGTTCACGATCACCGAAAGGAACTTTGATAACCGAAGAAAAGGTTGACTTACAGACTGTAGGATTGACAGACAAAATAATACGTATTTTAAGGGAAAATCTCTACACCTCTAGATGGAATGCGACTCATTTATTAAATTGCTCAGTATCTTTTTTCAGAAAAGTTTAAAAAATGTAGCCTGTACCCCACACCATTGTGTATGTCCATCAAATTTCATGGGTCTTCTATTAGACATGTGGAAAATTGTGGACCGATACTTTTACTAAGTGTAAAATAAAATATACGAATACAGAATATTACATGAATACTAACATTTATAAGAATTTATACACTAGGATGATTCCTGAAAGTGGGTTTATATGGAAGCTATGCTAAATTATAAAACGATCCTTATAAAATTTGTCACTGTGATTTCTACTTATATAAAACTTATTTGTGTCGAATATAAATCTGAATGTGAATGTGATTTATGCACGTTAAAGTGA
The DNA here is from genome assembly GCA_932274085.1 of Protocalliphora azurea. Classification (NCBI taxonomy): domain Eukaryota; kingdom Metazoa; phylum Arthropoda; class Insecta; order Diptera; family Calliphoridae; genus Protocalliphora; species Protocalliphora azurea. The sequence goes on along the minus strand of OW026522.1, from coordinate 142,577,843 downwards.
TTTTCGGAAGAGGGTTTTATATGTTAGCTATGGTCAATTATGGAAAGATCTTCATGAAATTTGGTACAAAGTTTGATACTTATACAAAACTTCTTACACCGAATTTCATTAAAATATTGCTATATTTAAGGCATTTGTGATCGTTAAACCTCTATTCCGGGAGGAAATTTATATTGAGGCTAGATAAAATAATGGTCCGATCATAACCAATGTCAATAGGCTTCGTCCTTGTGTCATGAAAGTCCTACGTACCAAATTTCATTGAATTATCTTCAAAATTGCGACCTGTTTACATGGACAGCCAGCCGGACGGACGGACATCGTTAGATCGACTCAAAAAGTGATTCTGAGTCGATTGGTATATTTCAAGGTAGATGTTGGATGATTTTTACTGTGCGTTACAAACATCAGCACAAACTCATAAACCCCAACCACTTATGGTGGTGTAGGGTATAAAAAGTTCCTAATAGGAACGCTGGAAAAAATGTGAAGGCAAAGGAGAGGACGAAAATTATTGAGATTAATTTTCTTTTCTTCAAACTTATTACAACATCCTGGTTAGGAAATGTAACAGATAAATATCGTATAAAAAAATAAAATTTTTCGAAGAAATTTTTGGTCTTGCAAGCTATTTATACGTACGGGGAAAAGAACACTTTATTCATAACAAATGGCCCTTTTAACAAAGAAATTTACGTAAATTAATGCTCTCGGAATGATTTCCTTTTTACCTTTAGAAGCACAACGAATTCTTATTTTTCTGGCCTGATCTCGTATCTCATCATTGCAACAAAAAACTAGTTGATTGGTATCAAAGAAAGAAATGGTGCTGCTATGTACCAAGGGAGGCCAATCCGCTAAACTGTCCAAAAGTCAGTCCATTTGAAATGTATTGGGTCATAGTAAAAAAATGTTTAAAGAACACTTAAAACTGAGATAAAATGCAATTCAAAGAGAAGCGGACCCATTCCAACTAAAAAGCAACCGAAAACATAATAAAGCTTCTATTCAAAGTAGTCCAAAAAATAATCAGTCTTATTATGAGTGTCGTTCTCGTGACGATTATGACTCGAAAAGCAGTCGTCATTTAAAGGTATTGTGGTTGTCGAAAACGACAAAAATACGATTATGTTGAAAATTCTATTACAATTTTCGATACCACGAGTGTCGTTTTTCATTGCTAAATCCATAGGCTAACCTAGATACGAAACTCCGTTGTCAAAAACCTAAGTCGGTTGTCAAAAAAAAAAAAAAAAAACAAAGTCTAAGAATGTGTTAGTAAACAATTTCATTGAAAACAAAAACAATTCTAGTACTTGTGCTTTTTTAATTTTTTTTTAATTGACCTTTTTAAGCTTCTAATCTATGGCTAAATTTATCTAAAAATGTCGTTAAGATTTTTATGCACGAGAAGAAAAAAATATTAAAATGGACTTAAGCAAAATATTATGTATCATTTATAATTAAAATTGAAATATTTTATTGTGTTTAACATTTAAATTACCAATGCTAAACAATTTGGGAAGATTATAACAAAATACAAATTTTCACTTTTAATGAAATATCTAATTATAATTGAAAATCTAATTTTTAGTAAAACATCGAATTTTTAGCGAAAAATCGAATTTTTTGTACAGTTTTTGTGAAAATTTGGATTTTTGCGTTGTTGCTGCAAACTTTGTGATATTTGGATATAGAAAAATTAATTTTAGAATTTAATTCACGTACTCACTACTATTCTTCATCTTCAGAAGATGAAGCCAATCTCTTCATTTTAATTAATTTTTTTTATACAACGCAGTGTATATTTTTAAGAAATCGTACTAAAAACAATTTTAAAAATTACGGTTTTCGTATTAAAATTATGTCATTTTGAAAATGACATTTCGAAAATTTTATATGATACATTTTTAACGAGAACGACTTCGACAATGTTCGTAATACGACAACGACACTCGTAATAAGGGTGATTTCATATTTTATTAAAAACGAAAAAAATAAATAAATTTTTCTTTTAAATTTAAAATTATATAATATAACGGTATTTAAGGAAATAAAATGCAAAAAGATTAACACATTGATTTAATTTTTGTAAGCAGAATTGTTCGTACTCATTTTTTCGTATGCAGTCCTTAGTTTAGACTCTAACGAAATGTGCTCATGAAATTCCCCATTTTTAAATTTTCAATGAAAGATTTTAATTTATCACTTCCTTTCTTTTATTTTACAGACCAGAAAACTTGTGGCGCTACCACTCAATACAACAACACATATTTCTATAACTCTGGCTATCCAGGCACATACAGAGGTGGTGGCAGATGCACCATAGTAGTACAACCTTGTGATGCTAACATTTGTCAACTTAGAATTGATTTTTTGTCGCTACAATTAGCACCACCTAATGGTGATGGGTTTTGTCTAACAGACTCTCTTCAAATAACAGGTGGCTCATCACGTGTACCAGCCATATGTGGTGATAATTCAGGACAACATGTCTATGTAGATTTTAATGGTGAATCCCCTATTACCATATCAGTAGCCACCTCATCCAGTTACACCTTCAATCGTCAGTGGCAATTTCAAATATCACAATTAGCTTGTGCTTCAGCTACTCTGGCACCATCGGGTTGTCTACAATATTACATGGAAGAAAGTGGTACAGTACAAAGTTTCAATTATGGTTCGGCACCAAATTCATTGCCCAATTCGATTGGTGTGCCGGGCAGTCGTCAAATAGCAAATCATCGTTATGGCATATGTATACGTATGGGTGCCAACAAATGCTCTATAACCTGGAGTCAAGTAGACTCGGATGCCTATTCCTTTACGCTCACCAATGATGTGGGTGCTGTAGATCCTTCATTACTAGCAACAGAAGCTGTACAAAGTCAAGAATGTACAACAGATTTTGTTATAATACCAAATCCCACACAAAATGGTAACTCCTTGCCCAGTGATCGTTTTTGTGGTTTGGGTTTGCTACCAACAACCAGCTCTACCAAACCTTTTGTTTTGTATGTAGTCACCGATGGTAATGAAGATTTTGATATATCAAATAGAGGTTTTTATCTTTCATACTCACAAAGTGGTTGTCCGGTAATATAATGATACACATACAGATGATGGCTTATTAAAGTATATAAATAATTTAATATTAAATGACTGAGGAATTTATAAATAGGTTGAGAGCTTTAAGACAATTTATTAAAAATTTATATAAAAAAACAGTGGAAAACAATAATTAAAATACTTAAATTAAGTAAGCGTTTTACTTTAGCAATTTAATTATTTTAGAAATTTAATTTAAGTTAAAATAGTTAATTATTATTTTAATATTTTTTTGTAATAAAAAAAGAAATCTATACTTTTTAGATGTATTTTTAATTAACAAAAAATAATTAACTTGCAATGGATTTCATTTTTTCAATTTCTACCACCAATTGTTGGATCTGTAACAAAAGGAACATACAGATTATATAAAATATGAGAAAATAAAAATAAAATTTATAAGAAAAAATTAAAAGAAATTAACAATGTTTAAGTTATTATTAAGAGAAATCAATCACTTCTTTAAGATTAGTACAACTTACTTTTTGTACATGTTTTTCTTGTACTTCGGCACTGGCCGATTTGCGAAAACCCTCATTTTCCATGCGCATTTGATAACGTTTTAATTCAGCCTCTAGTTTTTGTAACTTCTGTTCATTTATATTATTCACTAAGATCGATTTCTCCGCTTTAGGTTTATACAAATCATTAGTGGTAATGCCTACGAAAAAAAAACAAAAATTTATTTAATTAAAACTATTGTTATGCATAACCCGTCAACTTACCAAAACTACACAAATGTCCTGCCGTGGAAAATAATTTCAAATCTTTATTGCTCTTCGTAGTTTCACTCAACATTTCCAATTGTACACCACGTACTAAAGTTAAAGCTTGTATTTCCTGTGCATGACCTTTTAATAATTGTGAAGCTTCCTCATTATGAGCAAACAATTTCAATTGGGGATCATATTTTTTAGAGATATTATGACGACTCTTAAGTTGTCTAACATTTTGACAAATATCTAAAATATCATTTATTTCCTGTTCTAATTGGGGATTTTGAAATCTATTCAATTCGATTTCTATATTTTGAGGTAAATATTTTAATAACTCTTCACTGAAAAATGGTGTAAAAGGACTCATGGCTTGTAGAGACCAACTTAAGCCAGTAGCTAAGGTAGCACAGTGTATATAACCTTCGGGTTTTTGTAAATTAACATTAGTTTTGCAAGTTTCCTAAATAAAATAAATTTTTTAAATAAAATTCAATAGATTAGTAATATTTAACTTTCTGTATTTAACAGCCTCTAGTTTATATTGTAGTCTAGAATACAGATTAAAGTATACCCATTCTATTTTAGTTAATATTTTAGACTATGATCTATAGTTTAGACTATAGGCTAGTTAATAGCTCAATCTATAGTTTAGAATATAGTGTAGCTAAAAATCTATATTATAATATATTTTATGATTTATTTTACAGACTATAGTATATATTATAGTCTGGTCTATAGTTTTGAATATAATCTACTCATAGAGTTTAGACTATAGTATATTTAGTAGTTTAATCTATAGTTTAGACTATAGTCTATAGTTTAGATTATAGTCTGGTTTATAGTTTTGAATTTAAATACTTTACAGTTTCTGCTATAGTCTATCCAATGGTTTAATCTATAGTTTAGACTATAGTGCAGCTTAAAGTTTAAATTATAGACTATTCTATAGTTTAAATATATTTTAATAACTCACAAATATTTAACTTACTACATATACATCACATAAATTATTGTATAAGAATTGCTTCAAAGACTGCGTGGCCGAATGTAAGTTATAGTTTTCAAAACTTTCGTGACAGATTTTTAAAGTTTCAGCCAAACGGCTTAAAAGCCATTGATCCCATTTTGTTAATGGAACATGATTCATAGACTCCACCTCGTGGAGAGACATTTTTAAGCGTTCTGCAGCTCCTAAGGTAAATCTAGTTGCTTGCCATATTTTATTAAGGAATAGTTTATTAGTATAGCATTCGTTGACATCGAAATTAATAAAATGGCTTTTTATGTTATGACTACACAAAGTAAAACGTAAAGCATCTGTACCACATTCTTGTATGCCTTGCGGGAACATGCGCTGTAAGCCTTTAAGAGATTTTTCTACTTCTGCAGCGCTTAAAATTCCAGCATTATGGGAGGCTTTAATATCATCTTGTAAGGACTAAAAATTGAAAAAAAAAATAAATTAAAAAATTATATTGTTAAGATTATGTTTATGAAATATTTACCTCTAATGATGCCCCCTGAACTACCTGTTGAGGTGTCACTACATTACCCAAGCTTTTAGACATTTTACGTCCATGCGCATCACAAATAATACCATTTAAAAGTATTTTCTTAAAAGGAGCTGTGCCCGTTAATTTCAAACCCAACATTACCATTCTGGCCACCCAAAAAAATAAAATATCATGCCCAGTTTCGATGACATCTAAAGGATAATCTTGTTTATATTCTTTTGAAGGCCAATTGGAAGCTGAAAATGGTAGTAAAGCGGAAGAAAACCAAGTATCCAAAATATCACAATCTTGTGTTACAGTTAAAGAGGTTGATTTCAATACAGCTTTAGCTTTATTTAAAGCCTCCTCTGCTGAGTGTGCTGCCACCCAAATAGATTTATTGGTATTAGTGTCCACAGCTTTATAGGCCGGTATTTGATGACCCCACCACAATTGTCGTGATACACACCATTCATGACAATTCTCCAGCCACCTTTGCCAATCAATTTCAAAATTAGCCGGTATAATTTGTAAACGACCACTTAAAACTTCAGCCAAAGCTTCATCAGCCATGGGTTGACAATGTAAAAACCACTGTTTTCTCAACATATACTCAATAATATCCTTGGAGCGTGAACACATCGGCAATTGCATGTTATGATCACGTACAGATTTTAAAAGTTGTAATTCTCCCAGTTTTTGTAAAATTTTATCACGTGCCTCAAATCGGGGCAATTGAGCAAATTGTTTATAGTCCTGACTTATGTGGCCATTAGATGTAAACACTTGTTTTGCTTTCAGTAAATGACGGGAGGCTAAATCAAAATCATTGCGGTCATGTGCTGGAGTAATTTTAACAGCTCCTGTACCGAACTCTGGATTAACTGTTACATCAAACACCAGAGGAATGGGTTCCTCGCGAAAAGGATGCCATAATAAAACCTTTGGCATATCACGATATTTCTTGTAACGTTCATCTATAGGATTTACTGCAACAGCGACATCTCCCAGCAAAGTTTCTGGTCGGGTTGTGGACACTGTTATTGTTTCATTGTCAGGGCCAACAAATTTATAATCAATATCGTAAATACGACCAAAAGTAATATTTTTGGTGTAGCCGGGTACGGCAATTTCAGTGGGGCCCTTTATGTCCAAGGTTTCAACTTCTATATCCGAAATGGCTGATTCTAAGGTACAAGACCAATTGACTAGAGACTCTTTTCGTGTCATAAGACCCTCCTCGAAGAGACGTATAAAAGCTTCATTAACAGCATAAGCCTGGCGCTATAATTTAATTTAGTCCAAGTTAAAGCATTTTATTTTTAAAACCCTATTTTTCCTTTTACCTTATCCATTGTAAAATATTCTCTATCCCAGCTTAAGGTACAACCCAACTTACGTAAATCATTGGTTATACCCTCCCCCTTTTCTTGCTTCCATTTCCATACTTCCTTTAAAAACTCTTCACGACCTATTTGATGTCTGGTGACTCCTCTTTCTTTGAGCAGTTTTCTTTCCACCACCACCTGGGTGGCTATGCCAGCATGATCAGTGCCTGGTATCCAGACAACTTCGTAACCCATTTGATATTTTTGACGACAAATAACATCTTGTATGGTAGCCATTAAGGCATGACCTAAATGTAAATTTCCCGTAACATTCGGTGGAGGCAGCAACATGCGAAATGTTCTCGGTTTACATTTACCTTTCCTCGCTGGTGTCGCTGTGTAACTCTTTTGCCATTTATCATTTTCCACTAACTTTGGTTGATAACCCGGCGCTAAAGAAGCTTTTTTTATTAAATGAATTAGTTTCAATAATTATCAATGAAATTTAAAGTGTCACTACCTAAATTTGATATCCAGCGTTGATAATAATGGCAATTTATTATATTTTTATGTTTAACATAATTTTCTTTATTTAATTTTCGTGAAATTTGTAAAAATTTATACATTTGTCTAAAAAATTTTGTGAAAATAGTATTTATGTTGAGATTTAATTATATCAGCTGTAATGCATGGCGAAATGAAACAGGTGGCAGCAGTTGTATATAACAAAAATATGGCGAATTCATTAATTCTTTTTTTCATTTTATTTATTTTTTCAGTTGATAAGCAATAATTGTGCTTTTATAAAGTGACAGTTTTAAGTATTAAAACAAGTAATTAGCTAATAAAGTAAGGTCACCTGTTTGTATGGATCTTATGATTTGTATGGATCCTCACAGCTAGAATTTGGTTTTCTTCTTCTTGGTTTAGGTGAGAATGACCACCAGTTTTTTGTTTTAATAAATGGCGATATTGAAATATTGAGAATTTCCAGCAAATTGATGCTTAGATAATTATGTTCTAAAAACATAGGTTTTAAAGAAAGTTGGGTCCCATCAGGTGATCAATAATATTTTTGTTAGTTAATAACACATAATGCAAGAACTGGATTGCTATAAACGATGTATATTTTGAAAATATACAATGCGAATATAAACAAGGTAACCCTAGTAAAACAGCTGATTATTATTTCAGTTGTTACAGTTGCCAAACTCCATATATAAAAAATAATAATGAATACGCCATATTGTTGTTTTTGTGCAACTGTTGCCACCTTCTGCAAATTCGCGCTAAGTTTGACGTTTGTTTTGAAAAAAAAATTGCTTAATGTTGACACGATGTTATGCAAATGTGGGCAAGTAGTTATTGACACAAAAATTCTAGGTAGCGTATCACAAAAATCTATAGAAAATATCTTTTTAAGTAGCTGCGTGACTTTTTGACAACCTTGTAGTTTATTTTGTTTACAAAATAACCAAAGACCAAGGTTGTTCACACAATGAATGTTCAAAAACATTTGATACGTTTACCTAGTGTCTATATTAGGCAAATTTTTATACTTTAGTTGACTGTTTGTACAAAATGTTTCAAGCTGCTTTTCTTCATTCTACGTTGTAAATAAATGAAAACATTCAAACGTAAAAAAATTTAACATTTGAGTCTTAAACTGAAAAATTAAGCAAAAATTTTAGCTTATAATGACACCTTGTACTGGTTACACCATGGTCAAAACAACAAAACAGTGGCTGTCGCTACTTCATGTCGCCCAGTGTGTACCTGGTCTAGGAAATACTACCCTTTTTTACATCTTTGAATGTTTAGTATTGTTGTTGTTCTTTCTTCATTTGTGCGAAAAATACACAAACATAAGAAGACGTAACAAGAAAATTTATCCGGGTATTATTTCAATAAAAAAATCAAGTTAAAAATTATAAAAAATATAAATAAATGCATGTAATTAATGAAAAATAATAAACTGAACGAATAATTCATTTATTGTCAAGAAATGAAAGAAAAGCTTTTCTGAAAAAACCCCAAAAAAATACGAGTGAAAATAACTAGAGAAGAAAAAAGAACTACCAGGAATAAGGTAAAGTAAAAAATATGGTGGGAGTTTTTCTAATAAAACAAGAAGTAAATTTTTGCTTTACAAAAATATTTAGCTAAAAATACATTTGGATATTACTTCAGAAAAAGTTCTTAATAGAATATTTTTCTAATTAGCATTTTTTTGCAAAGAATAAAAAATGGTATTACAAAACAAAATGTCAAATTAGAAAAAAGCAAAGCCAAAAGAAAGAAAGCGCAGGTGCGTTTTAAAGGGTCAAAAGAGAAACCACGAAAAGATTGATTTTTCCCTACACGAAATTCCAATTAGTTGGTTGAAAATTTTTACAGCATTCACATCTTAAACGCGCTTATTTTTTACGAAAAATAAAAAAGTTTATAATAATTGAATAAAAAATTTAAAAAAAAGAATTAATTTAAACTATGCTTAATAAAACTACTGGCTGTTAAAAAAAAAAAACAAATATAGAGCGCGTGTGATAATAATTTCATAATTAATAAAAATATAAAAAAATATTTTTCATAAAAATCACATTTTTTTAATAACAACCGACGAAAAAATCAATTTTTTATAAAACTAATTTTTTTTATAAAAATACTTTACTCATTTTTTTTAACCAATTATTTTTTTAAAACTAAATAAATTATGATTTTTTGCTAAATTGGAAAAATTATGTAAAAAACTTGGGGTTTACAAATAAAATTTTCTTCCTCTACTTTTTATCAGAGAAAAAATCTTCATGGAAGAAGTGTAGAAAAAGAAAAACAAGAGAAATCACCTGAATTTTTTTACATCACAAAAAGTAGCAAAAACATAAGTAAATGCAAGAATTCGTTGAAAAAAATGAAATAAATAAAAATTAACGAACCCCCTTTTGGAAACTATAAAAAAAAACAACAAAACGGAACGGAACTTAACCTAAAAACAACTTAAAGAGAGTTAAAGTGAGTAAAGCAAAAAAAAAAAAAAAGAACCCCCACACTCCTATATATTGTTATTTGTTTTTCTGTGTTTGACTTTTTTCTCTGTTAATGTTTACATTTTCAAAAAATTACTTTACCAACAAAAAGTTAAAAAAAAGAACTAAAAAGTTAAATATAGCAATAACAAACACATGAAATACTATTAAACACAAATAGAGATTGTAATTGTTTAGGTATATTTTTATTTGCTTTTTATCGTCTATGTGGTTTTAATTTGGTGTTTTTTCCTAATTTATTAATATTTAATTTTAATTGTTTATTTAATTCTTCAAAAATTTGTATTTTAATTATTCTTTAGAATAATAATAACACTATATTATAAAATGGAAAAAAATATATAGTTTTAAAGAAACCTACTGTTGGTTGTAGATCATGGTTACACTACGATTACTTCACAACTTTCAAACATTTCAATACATCCTAAAATCTGAAGTTATTTACTCAATAAACCATAACGATATTATAACGATATTGAAACAGTATCATATATTGTGATACAAATAATCGTTTTCGAATCTAAAATAATAGTTTTTACGGACTAAAGTGTACCTTTCCTTATGATATTATTTTTCCATGAAATTATGTTATCATGTTCGACTGCTGTTATTATCAATAGTAATGTTTTATCAGTTAAATATTGCAAGGATGTGTAAAATAATTATCTGAAATAGGATAAAATCCTAAATAAATATAAAACATGCATTTTTTTTGCAAACATTTCGTTTGCGTGCATATTTCTTCATTAGACACATATTTTTTCAATTATGAATTAACATATAAATTTAATTGGACCATTCTTGATCTATTTCTATTTGATTATAAATTTATGTCTTTTTGTTGAAAAAATTAATTTTAATATCTTATTATTTTATTTCATTGGAATCAAAATATTCGAAATAGTAATACTATCGTTTCACTATCATGTCGTTCTTTATTTTATTAGGTAGTTTCTAACAAAATAATTATAAAATGTGCTGCCCAATACAAAAAAATTTTACACAATATATAAGTTTTCAAATCATTTTGGTAATAGTTCCGAAAAACTTGGTTTAATGTAAAAACATGTATAAATATTTTGAAAGCATAAATATTCGTCTTTGATCTGTTTTTAAATTTAAAATCCTTTCAAAAATAAGTTTTTAAGAATTTTTTTAAGTTGGTGGTGTCAGAGAAAAAAACCTGATTCAATTGTCAAAAAACTTCAGTTTTTGAGGGCGTGTTGAAAATTCTAGAAATGGGAAAATGATCTACTTAGTTAGGAACTAGTGTAGTTTACCACTAGGTCATTTCAAACGTATATTTTCACTGTCACACCGTATAATTAGAATGTTTAAAGACTGCTTATTCTTCCTGGGTCATGCTTAGCAATAGCCTTGTACCTACCGTTTCAAGTTCAGTCCATAAAATTCCATGCAATTATCTTTTTCAAGTTCAAAAATAAATAATTTTGAATTGAATTTAGATATTTTTTTTGACCACAATAAAATCATATTTAGACTAAATCTACTAACGTTGCAAATCTGGGATTAATAAACCCATTTCACTTTCAGCAACTCTATAGTATTCTAAATTAATATTTACTAAACTAATGTGCTAAAAATAAGTTGCGGTATTAAAGTAAAAACTCTAGAATATTATTTCATTAGTGCCTGATTTCATATTATTAAAATTATTGATATTTGATAAAAATTAGGTGCTATTTTTAAACCATTATTTATCTGACATTTAAAATACTAAAATCATACAAACGTGTACAATGTACAAGTATATGATAAATATATACACATGTGATCACTAAAATAGGTCCTAAATTTTTTTTTTATAAAAATCTAAATATTTTAAGTAATTTTTATGAAAATACATTTGTTTCTGATGATTTGGTATATCTAAGGAGCATATCCATAAGTATCTACTAACATCACCCAAAAATCAAAATTAATTATCTTAAGAAAAATTAAAATTTGTGTTTTGGTTATTATAATTACATAGTTTCTTACATATGTACAACCCTTTTTGAAATATCTCCAGATGTATTGTACGAAGAATTTTTAATTTTTTCCTGAAATTTTAGAGTTATTTTATTTTAGATCTTTTCGAAAGATTCCATAATGGTTCCAATCCTGTGGTCAAATTGGACAACGAAAAAATGCAATTTGATTACTTTGGAACTGATCATTCACCGGTTTTGGGGATAATTTTGGACCATTATTTTACTGAATCCCCACCGAAATAAAATGCTTTCATCAGGACAAGACGTTTGTCTGAATTTTTAACATTAATACGTATTATGAGACCAATCTCTATTACATGAGTCACTATTACTAATCAATACCACATGCGCTATTCTGCTTAACCATTTCTTTGTAAATATTTTCGTTAAATAAATAATGCACACCAAGAATGAGGATCTATAACTTGAGTGTGTATTATCAAAATCTATCTTAATAATCTTAAAGAATCGTATGAAACCTACAAGAAAATGATGTAAAAAGCTAACTTATTTTATGCTGATAATAATTCAGTGCTTGGTGTGGTTTTCAATATGATAAGGACTCGAACGGATCGCTCAAAAAACAAAACATAACTTGTCCTTAAAAAATTATAATGGATATTTTGTACCAACCAAGTCAATAAGTGTATCGAATCCATATTGAAATACATCGATTAGATCGAGAAAATTATATCTTAAAAATATTTAAGAAAACAGAATTTAAGAAAAAATACAAGATTATTGATAAAAATACTCTTGGGATGGCTTTGCCAAAATTAATCAATTCTTTTCCCATAGAATAGAAAAATTTTTGCAAAAATGTTTAGGACGCATAAGACAATAGATAAATATTATAGTAATCACGGTTTTTTTTATTTATCCTTTTTAATTTTCATTATTTATCCATTTCAGTATATGCTTAAGATGTTACCTACGTCTAATGAATTAATTTAGTTAACCTACCCTACCCTTTGATATAACAAATAACCATACGAAAATCATTTGCAAAAAAATATTAGCTAAAAGATAAGGAATTGTATATAAATTTTATGCCGTACCTATTTTAATGATCATATGTGTAAATATTCCTGATAAATATATAGACAAATAAAAAATAAATAGTTGATAGTATCATTTATTTTTCTTATCAGTAAAAAATCGTAACGACAGTTTGTCAAAAATACAAAACAAATAAGTATTATAGGTATGTTTGCCAATTTTTATTTAATTTAGTTTTACTTTATTTCGTTCTGTGTTTCTATAAATATCGCCACTTACTTAGTTAATGTACATATCTGTATGTATAAAAATAATAATAATAAAAAATACTTTTTTTAAATAACAATATATTTTATACGACACTTTGTTTGCTATTTTTAATGAAAGATTTATAGCAAATTTAAAGCCAATATTATTTCTTTATTTATTTTTATTTATTTTTTGTAATATATATACAAATATAAATTGTAAAATAAGTTTGTTCTAAAATATTTGTCCTTAGAAAATGAAACGAATTGTGTATTTAAAAAGTTTATAAACTTTGTATCTATCTGTCTTTCAAATAATTAGATGCTTGATAATTATTTGATTACGTTGTAATGTTGTCATTAGAAATAAACTTTTAATAAGCAATAGAAACTTTTAACATTGTTAAATTACAAAATTATTTTATTAAATTTTAATTTTTAAAAGACGTCATTAGTTTCGAATATATAAAAAGTTTAATTTTACACAATATAATTATATAAGGACAGCGCACGAAAAAATTAATGCTTACAATTCTGCTTATAAAAACGAAAACAATGGGCGAATCTTTTTAATTTTTTTTCTTAAAGACTGTTATTTAAGTCTTAAATTAAACAAAAAATAATTTTTATTAAAATATTTAATACATATTTTAAGTAATACTTTATACTAAAGCTTTTACTGTGTTATCAGTTACTTTTCTATTGAAATAAGTCCACTTTTTTAAACTATATTATATTTTTTGTTAAGCCTTTAGTGCCCATTACCATTCAAATGGACAGAGTTCTGAACATATTTAGTATGTTGTTTAGTATTTTGGTATATTACAACACCATTTGCATGATATCACACAATTGGTCTTTTGCTGTACTGACATCAGGCCAGAAAAACTAGAATAATTTGCGTTTTCTAATGATAGGAAGAAATCCTTACTGAAGTCTCTCATTCATGTATATTTCTGCTTCAATGCATCCATTTGTTATGAATGAAATGATTCCCTCATCGCACGTACAATTGTCTTGCCAGACTAAACAAATTTTCGTCAATTTTAATATTTTTTACATGATATAATAACAGCTTTTCTGACCCGCATGTTATAAGAAATCCGCCAGTAAGTTTTACCTTCCATTAGACATTCGTAATTTAAAAAAATTTATCTATAATTTTTGTCCTCTCTTTTACCTCCACATTATTTCTAGGATTCTTTTCAGGAACTTATTTTACTTTATAGTATAGTACTTTATAATATTTATCAATTTAGGGAAGATGAAGGGATTTTTTCTTAAAATTTTTAATTTTCTTGCGGTGCTACTGTGTGAAAATTAAATTTTTCTTCGGCTGACAAAGTTCCTTTTGGTGATCAAGATTTCTAAATTTTTTTATGATCCAAGAAATTACATTTCTCTGCACTCCTGCTTTCCCAGCAATTATTTTATATGGTTTTACATGGGGTTTCATTACAAATTGAAATTCCGTTTTTGCATTTTTTCGTTCAATTTCCATTTTAAGGAAAAATAATTTTTCTATATATAACAACAAAACTTAACAAGTTGAGGCTCTGATTTTTTTTCATGTACAGCAAAAATTATAAGACTTAAAGCGTGCACCAATTTTTTATTATATGAGCAAGTGAAAATATTTCTATTTCATAAAATGAAATAGTATAATAACTTACGTATTATAAAACATTTCTAATCAAATCAACGATTCCAAAATAATGGTATCTTTTGTTCCAAAATACGTAAGAAAAATAAATTTTTGCAATTAATAATTTGTTAAAATTTTATTTTCAAAACGTGATATTTTAATTAAAAATAAAAAATAAAAAATGTTATTATTACTCATCCAACTGCTATTCTACATGTACCATAGAAAACTAAAAAAAATTTTAAAACAAAAGTATGTAACTCAACAAATTTTTTCTAACTTTAAAAATAATTACAACTTTATGTTTATCGAAAAGTGCCTTGACCTGAGATTCTTTCTTTCAGCGTCAATGAAGAAATTTTCAGAAAGTTTATTTCTTCTAAGGAAAGCTGGAATCTAATAATCTAATAGTATCTAAAATTTAATATTTTTTTTAGTTCTTGAATCATTTATTTTTTAAAAAATTGTGTTTTTATTTTTTTTTATAAATTTTCAAAAGTTTCAATAATTCTTTTATTAAATTCTTTTATTAAAATACCATAATAAAAATCAATTTTCTCAATAATATTTTTAAATAACTTTATCGCCAACAAAATTTATAAATAAAATTTTACAAGCAAACTTATTAGAAAAAAATGTTTAAAAAAAAACAATTTAAAATGAAAATACATTTTTTTGAACAAACATTTCTATTATAATACAATTTGTTACTAAGAATTATTCAGTTGAACATTAAAATGACATTATTTTTATTATTGTTCAAGATTAAGCTTTTTTCGTTCACGCTACGATAAAAATAGTTAACTATGATTTTTTATTTCTATTTTATATTATTGCTGCTGTTGTATTAGTAGTTGTTGTTGTCGTCTAACTTTCCATCTGTCCATATCATCTGTTGACAATCTGCTGCGGGTATTCACTCTCCCACATGTTTATTATAAAGAGAAATAATAGATAATTGTTAAAAAAAATTTAGTTGAAAATTCAAAATAAACTTAAATTTGTTATAAAGTGTATTTACAAAGATTGTTTGTTGTTTAAAAGTATTATTTCGTTATTTATTTTCTTAGTGTTGATTAAAACAAAATTGAGTAAGTTCAAATACTTTAAACTAATAAAATTTTTCTATAATTTGATTATAAAACAACAACATTTTGAAAGTTTAAAGCAATATATTTGAAATGTAAGAAGGTTAGGTTTTTTGTAGATTCATTCACACATAAACTGAAAAAAGAAATCGTAAATGAACATAAATAGTTCAATAGTATTTTTTAAGAATTAAAAAAGAGAATTTTGGAAGTCTAAAAAAGCAACATTTCGTAGAAAGAAAAATTCATGATAAAATGACCTGATATAAAGATTGCGCACAAATAAATTAGTTCATACAATTCACTAATAAAAATTAAACCAATGGGTCAATCTATTTTTAAAATTTTGTATTTATTAAAGAAAGTTTTGTTTAAGTTTTAAATTTAAAAGAAAAAATTTAATGTTTGACGATTTTTCTGAAAGAATATTCAGAACTAATTTCAGCATTTTTTTATATATATTTTTCTCTTCAAAGCAAATTAATTCATACATGAATAATAACAATTAAAATATGAAAATTGTCAGAGTAAATTGCTTATCGGAAAGGTTTATGAGAACAAATTTATTATCTTATTTAATTCAATTCTGTAAGCTTTTATTATAAAATACGAATAAATACTTTACAAAACCCTTTTGCAATTTTTATAAAAACTTAATTTCATTATCAAAGCTAACGCCTTAATTTGTAGTACTAAGTATCACTTGTAGCAAATTAATTTAAAAGTACAAAAAGTTCAAGTGTTTTGAACAACCTTTCAAGAGACAAAGTAAATAATTTATTATTTGTTTGAAAGTCATTTTGATATGCATATATTCGGAGTTATCAGATGGTGTTAGAATTTGGTAATTGGCCGGCAGTATAAAATTAATGTATGTAATTCATTCTTAACTCAAAATTTAATCATAACTAAAACAAATTTTTCCTCATAGAAAGCAAAGAAAATGATAATTAACATATAAAAAAAATAATTTTTGGAGTTGATGATTTTGATGATATTTTTTTTTTCAAAATTTGACAATTTTGTACAAAATTTATCTGGCAACTATTATAGTATACATATTTTTGATTACCTGAAACAAGGCTTGAACTCAGTTTGCAATTTTAAAACGTACCTAGTGTATTTAATTTTTTTTAAGCTCTTTATTTAAAACTATTACTACAACTGGCTGACGCACTATAGTTATATTTTTCTAGTGATTTGTTATTTACAATTTGCGTTCATTGAAAAGTCACTGACAAGCTATGAAGCAGGCTGGCAACATCAGTTAATAACACTAAAGTAACACCACTTACATAAACAAACACATTTATTAAAACGTATTCAGAGGGAAAAATTAAAGGCCTCAATTGTACAAAATTACCTAAAGACCTTGGCTACCTCTCCGGAAAAGTTAATACACATTCCTATTTTTAAATTAAGATGATCTAAAAATGGCAGAGCTTTCTTTGCTAAATGACACAGACATTCTTAATTGTTTTATTTCAGTTTTTTTAGAGGGCTTCTGTAAGCCAAATCGCGGAAAGCTGAAGAAATAGAAAATTTTTCGGATACAACTACACGTCGAATGAAATAAAGAAATGATTGTGGAATAGAACGAAAGATTCTGTACTAGAAAACTTTCATATTTTGCAAAGAGTACATGTTCAAAAAAAAAAAAAAAATAAAAAAAAAATAATACATTATAAGGCCTTCTGAATGGCCTATCTTTTTTCCAGTTGGGCATAAACCCTGTAAGTAATATTACATTTACATTAGCACATACATATGTACTTACAGATCAGGTGTATTTATGTATATATCCCCCCAAAAAAATTGGATCATTATTTTTGTACAACAAAATTACAAAACTACATACCGACAATGATAAAATTAAACATCATGATTATGGTGGTGACGTTATTGAGTTCGGATGTTACAAAGATGATAATAATGATGATGGTAATGACGACGACGCTTGGTACTCAAACATAATAGTTGAGGTAAGCAAAAAAATAGACCGACTAACCGACCAGCCAGCCAACCATCCAACACATTTATAATAATAGAGCGCGCATGGCCCAGTTTTTATTTTTTTTTTTGTTCAACAAAAACAACAATGAAAATAACAAAATTCAATATAGTGCATTTAAAATTTTCTTATTTTATTTTTTTCTGGTTGGGATGACAAAAAATGACTTTTAATAAAAGGGTGGTTATTACAATTTTATATTTTGTATCTTCTTTTATTATACATTCCTTTATAGCACTAGGAATATTTTTTTATAGGACTAAAAGTTTTCTTTCAAAGTATAACTTTTGACATTTGTGAAAATTTCATCAAGTATTTGTAATAGAAACAACAAAGTATGTTCATGTAAACGAATTTTGTCTGCATTTTTTTTTTTTTTTTTTTTTTTGTAAAATTTCCGTAACAATGTTGTCATGCTAGTACCAGCTTTTATATACGAAGTAAACTTAAGTTTTTGACATCTATAGTGCAGGAAAGTATAGGGAATGATGCGTGTTGTAAGAGAGCACTTTTGAAAATTGCTGAAATATGCAATTTTATTTTAGGTTAGATTTTTATGCTCTGTGATGCGTACTTTGGATATTTTTTCCGATATGCCTTTTGGGCATGGGTGGTATGGTGGTGTCAAATAATAACCTACTAATACAGATACTCTTATATCTATATGTTCGTGCATACGTACGTGCATATATTATAGCATATAGTAGTTATCCTATTTATTAGGTCGTTTGTTGGTTTTGCTGCTATTGCCATTCATGTGATAACATGTGATTCTCTTTTATGTTTTGTTTAGTCGTTTTTTGTTTATTTATTTTTTTTTAATTCATTTTTTTGTTTATTTTTACTTTATTTAATTTTAGTTAAAACATACGAGTTTGTTTTCATCATCTATTGTAATTAGGTTAAATTTTGTTTATTTGGTTTTTCTTTTGTCTACTATTGCAAAATATTTCTTGTTATTAAACAAAATTAAAATTGCAGAGATTTTGCTTTAATTATTACTTGCAAAGTAGTATTGGTGTAATATATTTTGAGATTTTAATACTTTATGAAGTTAATATAATAATTAAGTGTCAAATGAATAAAATCAATGATAGTAGACAGTTTAAAATTTATTTTATGTGGAGAATTAGGGAATAATTATTTAATAAAAAGTTATTTTGTTACTAATATTGAGAACTATATAAATGAATAAAATTATATCGGGGATTTCCAATAATTTTATAAATATGTATATATTATATATTATCAATGTCCCTAGCCCAAATGAAAATTTACTTTATTCTAAGATACCGTTTCTCAAAATTTTCGATTTAACATTATCCTTTCGTGAGCTGGATCAAAATGCAAAGAGGTTATTTTTTCAGATTTTTCAGACTATTTTGTATTTCTGCCAAAGGAACAATATGAAAATTTGGTATCTAAATAAATCCAAAATTTAGCAATTTTTCACAAAAATTTTCGATATTTGAATTTTTTCGCATAAATATTAAACAAATAAGACCAAAATTATAAGATATAATTCCTTAGCAGTTATACCGAAACGGGTTTTTCCGTTTTTTAAAATTCGAGCTCATTCAAATTTTTCGAAATATTATTTCCTTTATATGCAAATGTTTCTATATACTAAGGAATTAAATGAATTTAGAATCAAAATAAGCATATTTTTATAAGCTTTTTAATGATATATAACACTTAATATTTCTTTCTATTTACGAAACAAAATTTTAAACAAAAAACAAAAAAAAAAAATAATTTTTATTGTACAAAACAACTTATATCTTATATCTCATAAACTAAAGTTCAGAAAAAATAATTTTTTGCGCAACCAAATTTGAAAGTGTTGGCTTTAGTTTCCAAAAGAAATAAAAATGTACATATTTTGTTATACTAAAATTATGCATTTATTTAAAGACATGTATTTCTGTGGTACTACTTTGTGTGTCACTTGAATAAGGAATTCTTTTAATATTAATCAGGAAGGCTATGATTTGAATTTCTTTCAATATAAACGAGTAGAGAATTTTTAATTTGATAGTTTTTGAATAGTTTTTATTCAAAATGGGACGTGGTAAGGCTCTTAATAAATCTGAAAAAGAAAAAATTCTGATTTTGAAATCTCAGGGTGAGAATCCGGTCAAATAGTGAGGAAAGACAGTTGTGTACAATTATTTAAATAGCGTGGAAAGATATGAAAAAAAAAAAACATGAAAGGGCGGAAAAAAATTGCAACAACTCCAAATGAAAGACGAAAAATTCTTAGAATTGCATCAAATTCTTCCATGTCGGTATCAGAAATACGTGAAAAAAGTGGAGTCAGTGCCAGTCTAAGAACAGTGCACCGTATTTTAAAGTCGTGTCCATACATATTCCGACAAAACTGCAAAAAAAAAAAATACCACTTAATGAAAAACGCAAATCACAACGTTTACAGTTTGCCAAAAATACAATGACATGGTCCGACAAATGGTTTAAAGTTGTATTTTCCGATGAAAAAAAGTTTAATATTGATGGTCCCGACGGGTATAACTATTACTTCCATGACCTAAATAAGGAGGAATTATTTTTTGAGCCGCAGACACAGCCGAGAGGGCGGAATAATGGTATAGGGTGCTATTTCGTATTATGGTACCATAGAATTGGTTTTTGTATCCAACAAACTGACTGTAACGACTTACAAAAACTGGAGGAAGCATTTCCAGAATTTAATGATTTCTTTGGACCCATACCTTGGACGTACCAACACGACAACGCTCCGATTCATACCGCCTGAGCAGTAAAACAATGTATTAATCAACAAGATGTTCAACTTTTGGATTGGCCCCATATTCACCAGACCTGAGTCCAATGGAAAATGTCTGGGCTTGGCTTGCAAGAAAAGTTTATGAAGGAGGAAAACAATTTGAGACGATAGAATGCTTAAAGGATGCAATAACGGAAGCATGGAGTTCAATTTCCATTTTACTTAGAGTCATTATACAAGTCGATGCGAAATCGCATTTTTGAGGTTATTTCTAAAAATGGTGGCAGTGCTCATTACTAATTGAATGCTAGAAGATAATAACTTTCATTTTTATAACCTAAAATTTAAAAATAAATTAAAGTTTGCTTAATTTTAAAATATTCCTTATTCAAGTGGCACACGAAAAAGTACCACAGAAATACATGCATAATTTTAGTATAACAAAATATGTATATTTTTTATTTCTTCAGGAAACTAAAGCCAACACTTTAAAATTTGGTTGCGCAAAAAAATTATTTTTTTCTGAACTTTAGTTTAGCAGATATACTTAATTAAAGTTAAAAAATGTGATTCATTATTCAAGTGGCAGGCAGTGTATGTATGCGATTTTTTGTTCGACCAATTATATAGTAAACAAAAATAAAATTTTTAATTTATTTATTGTTTTCCATATAAATTGTCGAAACGAATTTTTCGTTCGACATTGTGGGACAGACCGTTAGTTTTAATAAACTGTTCTTTTACTAAAAAAAAAAAAAATCGAATTTCTACAAAAGAAGTATTTTTCACTAAAATCCCAATTTTTCATAAACAAAATTAAATTTTTACAGAATAAAAAAGATTTTTTTAGCCAAAATAACGAATTGTTTACTAAAAATAAATTTAAGACCGAATTTCCTTGCAAAGGAAATAGATTTTTCGCAAAAAAGTATTTTTCACTAAAATCCGAATTTTTCACTAAATATTGATTTGCCACCAAAAACTATAATTTTTCGCCGAATCTTCATTAAAGGAATGGATTTCTCTGCAAAATCCAAACTATTGCCAAAAATCTAAATACAAAAATCTACATGCTTTTGCTTAAGTGATATCGGAAGAAAAGTATAAACTGTTTTTCTAGTATAACTATTTTGTTTATGAACCGATTTTGCTCATTTTCAATACTAAACAAATCTTATATAAGACTATTATTTGAGGCAAATTTCGTCCCCCTAGGTAGTTCGTTCCGAACCCTATACTGCTTTCAACTGGCAGACGGACGGATATAACTAGATCTACTCAGAATCTTACCAGTACCCAGAATATATATACTTTAAATTATTTTTTCGACATGTTGCACACCGAATGATGGTGGATATAAAAATAGGATTTTCAGAAACCGAATGAAAACACGATTAATTTCGAAGACATCACCTTGGTTTGAAATTGAATTCTAGATAATTTTAGAAACTTTTTGTATGGATTAAAACTATAAATATTTTCTCTCTATTAAAATATTTGTTAGTTAAGATATCCTAGCGAAATTGTTAGTGATTGTTGGCATTGTCAATTAAAATGGTAAAGTTTAAAACAATTTCAGATTTCAGAAATCCCACAATTCCCAAAAAACGGCTAAAATCAAAAAATTAGGATTTTTTGAATTTTTTCCTAAAATCCACATTTTTTGCAGGTTTGGAAAAAGCCGTTGGCAAACTCTTTAGAACACATTAGAGTTTTCGAAACTGCATTCGATTTGCAGAAGTAGACTTTGGGATTTTAGAACATATAGTCTAAATTAAAGATTCTGATAAAAAATATGTTAAATTCCGGAGGGTCTGTACTTAGTCCTATTAGGTGTTTGAATTTGCTTTTAATTTTGGAATCATCCCTGTGAAAATATCTTTCAGAAAAATAGAAAATTTTATTTTAGAGATAAAAGGCACAAAAAAAAAAACACTAAGATCATCATTTTTTAAATTTTCAATTTTAAATCGGTTATTTTTGGACTCTTAAGAAATATCGTCTTCTTTTTTTTATTTGATAAATAATTTTCTTCTTCAACTAATTGGGTAAAAACTTTAGAAAATCGGATAAAAATATCGGGCTATATATTGAAAAAACTGGACCAGAGTTTGGTAAAAATATTTGTCACATTTCTCGCACCTTTCATATGAAAGGAAAACGATCCATTTGCAAACTGATTTATATGGAATAAGGGCAAGGTCTCAGCTATTGAAAAAAATAATTTGTTTCAAACTGAAGACAAACATTTTTAAAGCTAGATTTGTGATTTGTGGATAGCCGAGTTTGTACATGAATCATGAAAAAAAATCTTACTTTTTATAAAAACACACTTTATTCAATAACTACACCGTTAAGGCAATAGGTAATATTATTTTGGAAAAAATAAATAAACTTCTTCAAAAGTTTGAATATTTGCTTAAAATCTAAAAAGCAACAAAATATTAATGCCATGTGTGTGTCCACAATTTTAGGCTAAAATTAGTTTTTATATAAAAATATTAAGGTATGATTTTATTATTATTATTATTATTATTATTATTATTTTTTTTTTTTGCAATATTACAAACTGTAATTACAGAATCAAATTATTTTTTTCAGAAATTTATTATTATCTTTACCAAACAATAAAATGTCACTGAAAACAACTCCCAACTAAAATAATAAATAACAATAATAGCACTTTTTCCACTTTAATAACAATACACTAAATTAAAACCATTTCATTTCTTTCATTTTATTTCTTTTAATTTTTTCTTTACATTTTTAACCATTCCATTGTGATTGCCTTGGATATGATGATACCACCTGAACTACATCTACTACAACTTGTAATAATGCCACTTTAAACATTTTATTTTATGCTGCTGTTACTATATATTTCTGTTGATGATTATGATGATGTGTTTGTTGCTATTGTGCTGCTGCTACATTTTTATGATTTATTTATTTATTTTTTTGATGATGATTTTTTTCGTTACGTTTTCTATATTGTTCAAAAAAATATACAAACAAATAATCAACACGATCACTTGGTGTACTATTCTGGTTACTAAAAAAAACGACTACTACTCCGGTATTGGTTTATACAACAACAATAATAACAACAATCAAATAACAAAATGTGACGTTCTAAAATTAGGGCAACAGCACAGAATAGTACCGAAGAAGAAGAAAAGTCAGCAGCAAGCAAAAAAAAAAAAAATACTAAGAATAAGAAATTGTCAACAACCCAACTAAGGCAAGGCAAGAGCAAGAGGCGTTGTAGTCAGTTTTAACGCTACATTTGCTTGTTTTTAATAATAGCTCGATAAAACAAAAATATTTGAGAAAAAAAAAAAAAAAAAAAAAAAAAAACAAAGCTGAAAATAAAGGCAACAAACAGTTGTTACTTGTTCCGTAATACATCAAATTAGAAGAAATATCTTGCAATATAAAAAAGGTGAGGAACGAAAATAACAAGCAATAGAAAGAAATTCCTTTTATATATATAAATATACAATCATACAACAGACTACAAAATGGACTCTTTAAAAATATCCAAAAGTAAGTAAAATTTATAGATTTCTTATTAAATCTTTTAAAGTTGATAAATTATATATACTTCTGTGAAATTAATAGATCTTTCTCCTATTCCACATAGAACATATTGCTATTATTATTTTAAATTTATAAATATAAATTTAACTTATTTCTACTTAAGTTTTGTTTTTTTATTTTATGTATACTTTTTGCCCTTAAATTTATTAAAAGTAAAAATGTTGCCCTTTTAAAAGTTGACTTTCCTTTTAAGCCCTTTATTCAAAATTAACAAAATTTTTAGAGGTTGATTGAATAGAATAAAAATTTGAAAATTTTTGTTTTAATAGAAAGTTTCTATGATAAATTATAGTATTTCTGAACTGTGAAATGAATGGGCCTCTCTTTTATTTCATTTCACAGTGTCCAATATATTCCCTTATGATTTAAATATATTTTACAATCAAACAAATGAATCAAACAATGCTAAAAACAGTGTATACTATATCGCTCATTTGCTGCAAGAACGTCATAACTCAAAAATTCTATTTTTTCAAGAGACTTATTTTTAATTTTTAAGTTTATATATATTTTTTAAAAATTTTGAATAAATATATGGTGTATAAAAAAATACTTTGTTGTAAGGAATACATAATAGATTATAAAATTTGGACAAAATGCTTTTATCGCGATCCTGCGTGAAATATTAAAAAAAAAAATTCGAACACAATACTTTGTTAGTTAATAAGACTATTATTTCTATGCACTAGTGAAATAATGTGTTTTATTAACTAACTAAAACTTGCAGCAAATGAGCGATATGTTGTTTGATATTTTAAGGACCCGCCTTTTATATTTTCTAAAATCCTGATTAATTGGTTAATCATAGTTTTGAATAAATGAAATCAAATTAATCAAATTGTTGAATTAATTAAATAAATGATTGATCTGAAATTTGATTAATCTGAAATTTGATTATTCAGAATACTCTATTAATAGATTTTTGCCCTTAAATTTATCAAGTGTTCAAAATGTTGCACTTTTAAAAGTTGGATTCAATTTAAAATTAACAACATTTTGGAAAGACCTAATTTTTCTTTTTGGAAAACAAAACATTTCGATAACTTTTATAATACTTTTTTTATTTTTAATTTATAATAAGGTGCTATAAATAACATATTCCTCAATTATAATTAAATTCAAATTTGATAGGTTCATTTTAAAAATGATATCCAAATATAACAAAATTCTCATAATTATTTTAAATCGTTGACATTTATTAATAATAAAACAAAATTCGTATGTTATTATAGGTTCTTCAACTTCGTCGACTAATAATGCCTCATCGCCCAGCACAAATAAACCCACTACAGGTCTAACCTCCTCCACCCAAACTACAGTGCCCATAACTGTACGTTTTAATGCTGGTGATGAATGTATTGATGACATATTTCAATCGTTCCATACAACAAATACCACTAATACATCAGCCACAAATACAGGAAGTGGTGGTGGAGGTGGCGGCGGCGGTAGTAGCGGTGGTAGTTCCACTATAGGTTCTTCTAATACAAACAATGCTAATATAACAGCTACAGGCTCTTGTAGCGGAGGTGGTGGTGGTGGTGATTCCCTATCTACCAGTCCTTCACAACATCATCAAAATCCTATCAATAATGTGAGTATTTTTGAACTTGCACATAGCAATATTCTTAATAGCTATTAATTATTTTATAAATTCTTTATACGTTGTTGCTAGTAGTATGTATTTGGAAAGGCTATCGTTATTTTTATTTCTTTGTAAACTTTAAAGAGGGGATTTTTTATGTCGATTTGTCATAGTTTTCTCACATTCTTTCAACACTTTGACCAGCATTTTTAAAATTTGTTTTGATTTTTTTTTTAGTTTCATTTAAATATTTGTCCAAGTGACATGTTTTTATCGCGCCATATTTAAACAAATATTTCTTATTATATATTTTTTTGTTTTTTGCTTTTCTTGTGTTTTTTTTTTATCAAAACGTGTTGAATTTGCAAATATTACGGTTTAATTGCTTTATTTTGTATTGTAGAAAAAAATTTTTTTCTTAAGAATGGCGTGAATCACTTGTATATATTTATTGGAAAATATTAAAAAAAAAAATAATAATAACAAATAAATTTATCTAAAATGCGTAAAAAAGAAAAGGTAATTAGAACAATGATATCAAAATTTAGTTTAAACAACTTACTTTAAAATAAAATTTTAATTAAAAAATCTTTTGTTTGTTAAATGAATTTTATGATAATCTTCCTAGCATGATATTTGTTAAATAAAAATAAAATGCTTATCTGAGTTTAAATAGAAATTCTTGTGGGGAGCGTAAGGGAGTAAAAATTGTTAACAGAAAATTAATTTTGAAGAATAAAAATGTAAAATTTATTTTAAATAGTACATATAGAGAGTTTTCTTTCTCTTTTATATTTATTTAATTTATAAAACATAGATTCCAAACAACGAAAAAATAAAACTTATTGCCTGTAAGATTTTCGTTCTTAGTAAGAATGACAAGGTCTTTTGCTGGATATTTTTTCTATCTTTAGTTCCAATTTCGAATAATATTCTTCTTCAGGCACATGGTAAATTCGTTGAATCACAGGCTAGGGCTTCAGATGAATGCAAGAAATTGTGTGTTTTAAAAACTGGTATTTATGAGATGCTCTTTTTTGACATACCATAGCTCGTCCCCGAAAGACTGTGAGGGTCACATGCACATAATCCTCAGATACAACATATTCAGTTACAAAATATCTATAATGTCGTATTGGATTTTTATACTCGTCTGTTTCAGAATGTGATTTTTTTCTCATGTAAATTCTAATTACGTCTCCTTAATGTGATTTAATAACATAAACTACGAAAAAAAACTATTGAACGTGAAATTAATTGTGCTGTTTATAAAGTTTAATCTTAAAACTAGGAGTCTTTCCAAAACTTGGAGAACTTATACGATTTAAGAATATCAAATACAGTAAATATAGGATCACTTTATCACGATAACAATATTATCTCAGATCACCAGTTTAGTTTTCTGTGAAGATAAACAAATTTGTGGATTTAAAAATATTGCATCGTGAACCTTGTACAAGTTGTGGGACAAGAATTTAAGAAAGGTTCTACAGATTATAAATCCATCCATTTGGAAACCTAGAAGTCCATTGTAAGTTCCTTCAAGAGAATGAATAGAAAAAGTACTGGAGCTGTGGAAAGAGGTACAGATATACATATGGACAAAAAAAAAAAAAAATGAAATACGAAGGGGACTTATTTGGCAGGAACAATAATGTGATTGTCAGTTGTTGTTAATGTTTTACTTTACTTTCCGAGATTTTCAATATTCCATTTTATTTTTAGGACATTTAAAAAAAATAAAAAACCGATCTATGAGTTTGTCAAGACAACCATAATTTTTAAGTTCTACAATAATTTTTTTTTTTATTTATTTTGCCAAAAACTCAAAATTTCATAAAAATTCTAAGCTTTCACCAAAAATCCTAAATTTCCCCAAAAATTCAAAATTTCACCAAAAATTAAAAATTTTAGCAAAAATACAAAAATTTTCCAAAATTTCGAAATTTTACCGAAAATTTTATGTTTCACAAAAAATTCTAAATTTTATAAAAAAGTTAACTATTTTAAAAATTTTCATCATAAATAGTTTGACAAATAACACAATTACAGAATTAAGAAATTTCTTAACTTTATGGCAGTTTAACTTAATCACTTTGTTGACCTTTTTATGGCAAATATTTTAGCGATTTGGAAATATAAATCATAATTTTGTACCAGTTAATTTTAAATAATATATAAAAACCAAACTATTCCCCCTTTTAGAGCCTTCCTTGTAGACATAGAGACAATTTAGTTTAATTATTTGGTTTAATTATTTTCTTCAAATTGCAATTTTAAATATGAAGTTTTATGCCCAAACTAAACACAGATTGAAATTTTTGTAATATAAACCTTTTTTTGCGAATACTTTCTACGAACGAGCAATTGTATTATACAAAAATAATTTTTGTAATATTTTCTTAAAAAATGCTGCATTTGAATGTGGAAAAATTCTTCATATAAACATTTTTTAACAATTCATTAAAGATATAATAAAATTATCCGCTTCGAAGGACCAAACACGCTAATTGAAATTAAATATGTATTACTAATATTAAAAGTTAAATGATTGCTTTATATAGAGAATTTTCATACAATTTAACATGTTTGCAACTAAAAATTTTAGCAACTGATTTAACTATTCATACTTAATTTGATTTTTAATTTGTAATATTTTTTTTTTTCTACAAAATATTGCTCTGTTCTAAATGTTTAGATTTTTGTCAGAATATACAGGAAAGCGTTTTGGTTTTCTGGAAATTTTTGATTAAAACTTCCAAATCTTATTAGTACTGGATCGTTTATTTCAAATACACACGAAATTGAATATGTTCTGAAATTTTATAACAAATAATTATTCGATACTTTCGAAAAAAAATAATAATAAAAATAAAAAATAATTATTTTAAAAGATCTATACAGTTTTCTAGGTATTTCGATTCTATTTTTGTTATTAATTACTGCAATTTTTTGTTAAAGTATCTTCAAGATGTAGATATAGCACATATTGTTTAAACATACTTTCATGTGAACTATATACAAACATATGCTTTAAATTTCAAGGGTATTTATATTTTATCTTAATTTTCCATTATTTATTATTTGTCTTTATTGAAATAAATTATTAGTAAAAAATGTATTAAGAATAAATTATCCATTGTTTACAAGCTACCATAAATTCCTCTTATTATTTACTCTCTTTATTATTATTTCCATTCTGTTTTTTCTTAGTAATAATAATAATTATCTTTAAGTGCCAAATAATATTCAGAACATCATACATTTTCCCCCTTTTGCATTTCGGTAAAAGTTGTTTGTGTAAAAAACAATAAAACAACATGAGTTTATAATTTCGTTTAATACTTCCACATGAACATTTTAATTGTATTTTCTGTTTTGTTTAAAGTTTTTTTTTCATTATTTTATATTTGACAACAAACCCCTAATGTAAAATTCATTATAAACAAATTGTTGTGCAGTAGTAATACTCAAAACGTATGTATTTTTATTATTTTTTTTATTGTTGTTTCGGTGTATACATTAAAAAAATAACGAAAAAAATTAAAGAATATTCTTTCGTAACAACTTGATTTGCTGCAAATGTGTATGCAAATTTATGCATTTTTTTTCATTCTTACACATATATTTATTGCCATGAATGTATGTATGTATTTATTTACGTATAATCATACATTCATATATTGTGTCATATCTGTCTGATAGTGTTATAAGTTTTAAGTCACAGTGGGAATATGAAAAAAGTTGAGATTCTTAAATTAACAATAAATAGTAAATAATAAAAAAGATTTTACGTGCCAACTTAAAAATTTAATAAAGATTTAATAAATTTAAAATTTGCATTGCATTTATTTGTTTGTAATCAAATCATTTTATAGACATGCATAGGAATTCATAATATTTGTTTGCATTTTTGATTTTCATGTACAAAATATCATCTAGATGCCACTGTATTTTAGTTAAATTAGTTTTATTCCTATATACATTCTCATATATATTTGCATCTGTTTGCCTGCGACTGACTGACTGCCAACAACCAACATGAGGTGTAAATTTATGTTTCTTTTATATTAAAAATTATTTTTATATATAAATATAATTTTTCTAGCACATGTTATGTTTTTTTATGAACAAAACTAAATTTTTGTTTTTGAATATTGATTTGTATTGTTTTCACTTTTATTTATTTTTAGCCTGATGAAATAAATACCCGTAATAATTTTCTACAAGGCAACTTCTTTAATCGTAAAAGGTAAGTACAATATTTTTGTTTATTTTATGTCTTCCTAAATGTAGTCTCTATAAACAGTTAGTTAATTAAAAAGAAAAAAAAAATAGCAAATGTATGCATACTATTTTCGATAAATATTGTATTTTTCAAAAACATGTTTGAGTTATGGTTTAAGGAGAAAGAAAGAAGGGTTTAAATCAAATTTATATAATGACTATTCAATTAATATAAAATTGAACATATTGTAAATGTAATTCTCTAGACAGGAGACTTTTTTTTTGTAAAATTTTAAAACATTACAAATCAAATTTATTTATAAATTCTTTTCATGTTTCTTAAGTACTTAATGGGGAAGTTCATTTTAATTTTAATACAGTTTCGTTTGTATTAAAATTATACATATTTATAAGGGAATAAAATTTCTTTCTATTTAGCGTTTTATATTATTTCTACTTAATGACGACACTTTTTAAAATACTGATAAAGTACTTACTGTATTTTGTAAAAATAATATATGAATATGACGTGATATTGACAAGCTCAAGTTAGAAAAGTAAATTGAAAATGTATAAAATTTTAATGATTTCGTTGTAGTTTTTACAATTCTATTTTTTTTTTTTTTTTGTCAAAATTTAAAACAATTAAGAACGACAGTTAACAAAATGTAAAAATTCCAAGAAATAATAACGAAATCATGTGCTGCTACCTCTAAGGGGTATTTTGTTATTGTTCATTGTCTGTTGATTCATTTAAACTAACATTATTTAACCCTGCAACTAAACTATATCAATGAATGTTAAAATTATTATTTTTGTGGCATAATTTGCAATATTAATCGTTCTACATCTACTTCGTCTTTCGCATCAGATTATTTATATTGCTTTAGCAATCGCCCACACTCAGAGATAATGCTATCTAAATCACTTCAAATTTAAACTGATTGGCCTAAGTCGAATAATTTCTATTCTGGAGTTTATATAGTTGCTGAGTCATACAAGCATTTCTTTTAATTGTGTTTCAAATATCCTGACGAAGCATAGATAATTTTTACAAAATTAATATATTGATATCACTCGGCGTGCGTGCTGTCTGTCTGTATAGTAGAAGCTATATGAGTCTATTCATACCATCGTTTTAACTGATTGTCTGCTTAATAGCACATGACAATTATCACCGACAGATTTATCTGGCAGATTTCGATGCTTTCAACATCGCCACTTGCGAATAGTCTAAATCAATTTTTTAATTACCTCTGTAGTAAAATGGAAAATGAAAAAACGTTACCGCACTTGTATACGATATATGGGCCATTATCAAAAACTTTAAACCTGGCTGAAATTGACCTTAATCCTTAATAAGTTTTTTTGGTAATACTATTAAACAAACGAGTTACATATCTGAATTCACAAGACTTGAAACTAATAGTATGCGAAATTTTAGCACCATAGTTTCATTTTATAATCATGATTATTGTTGAAAGTTCGAAAACTTAGAATAAGGGATTAAAATTACTTAAGTTTTTTTCCATTCTTCTAGAATTTTTGTTCTCATTCGATCTTATATAAACTTTATGGGTAAATTCCACACTTTTTTTTTTGTTATTGTGAAGACTGTCAACAGTTAAATAGAGGGTAGTCGACTTTTGATTTTGAAACAGCGATTGATACTTGTTGTAATTATGAGTATTTTGCGCGCTATATTTCGCTGATGCGTCTTAAATAATCAATGCAGTAAATATATATAATATTAATAAATATATAAATAACTTAGATTCGAACCACATTTTTCCCAAAATTTTTCAAAATCGCGATTTTTAGTATAAAGGAAATTTGTTAAATTTTACTACAAAACTCTAAAATATGCCCACTAATACCATAAAACATTGAAAATATCATAAATTTTATTTGAATAACGCATTCGTGTCAATTTACATTTATACAAATGGATTTTAATGTGCCATGAAACTTTTTTTTTATAATGTAGGAAGACCAATATGATCGGTACCCGAGTGGTTTACAAGAAACACATTCGCAACAAAGAACATAAAAGAGAAAGCACACTAATGCTAGGAATAGAATTGCATCGTAGGAACGTACTACGACTGTATTTGCGTTGTATTTGCGTACATTTTACCCACAATTTTGACGTACACATACCTTCTTCTTTGAAATGATTTATTGGAAAAATTAAACAAATTGTGTAATTTTCTTTATGTACTTTGTTTGAGTTTTCGTTTGAAATAATAAAAAAATTAAATCCATATTAATGTTTTAAAATCTAGTGTGTGTTTGACGCAATCACTCCTAAACCGCTAAACCGATTTTAATAAAATTTTAAATATAGATGAATTTTAAGGTGAAAAGAACTATAGCATATAAATTAATTGTATATTGCTGAATATTACAATTTTTCGCACTTAAATTTTTATTAATATTTCAATAAAAATTAAGTTATAATAGAAGAAGCATTCGGGGAAACATCGATTTTTTTAAGTTAACTGGACAAAGCAGTATTTTTAAGTTTTTTTTATTAAATTATTAGATTTTTATTTTTCAAATCACAAATGCGATCAAAATGTTCACAACGTAAGTGCCAGTCGTTGTGTGCTTTTCAATATACATGTATAAGTTCTTATTTGGCAATGTACCAATGTATTACGCTTCTTTGACCATACGCCGTAATTCTGTTAATAATACATTGAAATTATTCTTTTTCTCTCTTTCTGCCGATGACAGATGTTAACTATATGCTCATATTATCTGCACGAACTTCCCGTAAAAGAAAAAGTGATTTACATCATAATTTTTCAAAGCCTAGGTGATACCGATATACTCGGCGAGTCTTGTATTAATATATCTTGTTAATATATCTTTATGTTCGTTCATCAATTAATCCAGATAATTTTTCAACATTTCAAAACGCCTATTAGAAGAGGCGCTGATCGTATTTGGTAATAATTTGAATACCATGTACAAACTTAACTTGACCTTCTCAGTCGCTTGAGCAATAATAGTGTGCTACGTATCAATCTAAAAGAATTCGATTATTAAAACAAGCATTTTTCTACACTTTCTTTTTGGTTTTTGTAAAAATTTTCTTACTTTTATCGTCTTTTTTATATTTTTAGTAAAATTAAAATGATTATTTTTCACCCAATAAAAAACATTTTAAGAAACATTTATGCGCAATATTTCTACATAAATTTAATTTATAATAAATATAATTTCTACATAATTTAATAAAAAAAAAAGGTTATTTGAAAATATAAAATTTAAAACAACAATCGGCTTACCAAAAAGTGCGTGTTGCCATAAGACAACAAATTCGCGAAAGAGAATATGGAGTTATGACAAAGTCACAAGAATAATCATAACTTTTAGTCATAATAAAATTGTGATTTTATATATTTATATGAAGTATCGTTCATTTGCTGTAACAACGCCATAATTAAAAAAAAAAAAAACGAAAATTTCGAGTTAACATCACTAATGTATAGTAAATAATGAATTTTATTAACTGGCATAGTCTTTTGTACGATTTTTTTTACATTTCATGCAGGATCGCGATAAAAGTATTTTGTCCTAATTACATAATATATTGCGTATTACTTACAAGAACGTATTATTTGATTTTTTTTTTTTTTGATTTTTAATCAGTATAGTAAAGTTATCTAGAAAAGTAATCAAATTTGACCATGACATCATTTTCATTCAAAATTTTTAAAAAATATATATTAGCTTAAAAACTAAAAATGTGTCTCCTGAACAAATAGTTTTTTTGAATTGTGATGGTGTTGCAGCAAATGAGCTATATGTAGTTTTTTAAGATATAAATTTTATTTTCACAGTATTTTGGAAATGGAATATGTACATAATTCAACATATTCAAGATATATTTTAAAATACCATTTTGAAAAAAAAAAAAAAAAAAAAATATAACTTGAGGTATTATTTAAATAAATATTTCGTACGAATTGCGAATATATTTACACGGTAGATAATTCAAAATTTTATACCTACGACCTTTAATTTCAATTTAAAGCCTATAAAATGGTCTCCTAAAATGTTATAAAAACAAAAAAACAAAAAAAAAAAAAAAAAATATTGATATTTTTTTTCATAATGAGCTCATAATTATGAATTTTTTGACACCCACTTCGGAGGAAACATTTTTTTTGGTAACATTTACATTCGATTGGTCTTCCTATAACATTTTTTTTAGTTTAGAACGATATTCTAATTTTAAACTGCAGCTAATCTGGGTCACCCACATATCCCGGATAATGTGAATCCAAATGTGCTGGCCAGAAATCGTTTCCTTTCGCATCATGAAGAGGTCGAGTTGGTTGGCGTTGCTCTGTCTTCGAATAGGTTGGCGTGGGTCAATCGTATTGCAAAAGTCGGCATAACACAATTGGACCAATGAATCCACCTGGTCGACCGCGACTCTGATATATGATTAGTTTCGATCCAAAATTATTATTTGTTGACCCGCGTAATATGACATTGTATTGTCGGTGCACATGTTAGGAGGCAAGGTTTCCCCTTCAAAGAATTCTGTAGAAGTTGTGGTCTGTCACTGTTTTGCTTTTACGGAGAATAGTATAGTACGCAAAAATAATATGATCTCGATTTAATATTAACATTCAACACTATAGATTTTTGTTATTAACTCTTTTGATGATATAAATCTGTTGTAAGATTTTTGCTTAATTAAAAATCTCCTAAAGTAAGAAAAAAAAAAACCCAAGAAAATTACAGAGACGTCTGAAAACTACAACAAACAATAACAGTTCATGTTCAGTCATATAATTTGTTAAAATGAATAACTTTGTTTTTTTTTTCTATTCGAGATACTTATTTATTCTCTGCTTTAATTATGAATCTAGCGACAAAACATTGCTTCAAAAAACTACATAATATTTATTTTAGAATATTCCCAACAACAATATTTTCCACAAGCTACTCCCAACCCCATATAGCACCAAAAAAGGTGGGCGACGAAATGTAAATATCAAGGGTTGTTGGTAGACAGGTTTTGTAAAATAAAGTACATACATATATGCATTTAGAAAAAATAAAATAAAATAAAACAGAAAAATAAGATTAAAAAAAAACATTGTATAAAAATGCATAAACATGAAATGCACTTTAAATGCAATGACGTTGAAGCAGCAAGTAGAAGAGTGTTAGAGAGTCTGTATGTGTGATAAAATATTGTGTATTTTTCTTTCTTTGGTTCTGTCTTTCATACTGATTTGTTAGTTGCATGTTGTTGTCAACATAAAAGTCATTATCATACAACATGACTTCAAGCCGCTAAACAACTACAACAACATTTTTGCCATCATAATTATTGTCAACTTTTTTTGTAGATGCTTTGTTTGGGGGAGAAAATATATCAAAGAGTTAAATCTTTATTAATAAAGAAAATCTTCTTTTAGTAAGAAAACCTACTTGCAGAACATCAGACGTATCAGTAATTTATAATTCGAAATAATAGTACATATACGTTACCAAGGTTAAGTTGAAGATAAAACTATTGCATACTTTTAGGTAATGTTTTTATTATTACAAAAGAAACTCTTAGTTTAAATGTTTACATATTTGCATAAAGTCAGACGTATAAGTAATCTATAATTCAATTTAATATTCCACATACGGCCCCCCCACCCCTCAAGATTAAATTAAAAATAACAAAAAATATAGCATATTTGTAGGTAAATATTCTGAAAACTAAACTTAGTGTAAGTTCACACACAGCAATTTTTCTTTCTGATTTTTTTTTTGAACTTGCATTATGTTCAAACACAAAATTTTATTTCAATAATTCTTGCTTTAATTGCCTTGATTTCATATTCACTCTCGCTCGCTCTCACACGAAATCAGAATTTTAGCAAGAAAAATTGCCTTGTGTGAGCTCAGACTTAGCAGACTTATATTGACTTGAATTACCGTTATTTAGTGATTATTTAATTCTTTTGTTGTCCTGCCAAGGGGAGTTATTATGTATTTGTTTTGATTTTAAAGTTTACTGTATTTCAAGAGGAGAAAAAGACATGGTTGTGTAAAAAGGAGTGCAGTAACTTCATGTTTTTATTGTTATTTTTATAAATGAAAATAATCTATGACTGCTGTAAGCATTATGTCTAGCCGGGCAGGGTAGAAACTGCAAACAAAAATCAGGCTGACAGGCTATCAGACTTGTTTGGTTTTTTCTTCATTCACATTTTACTTTTTTCATTCATATATATATATTTTTTTTTTTTTTGACGAAAAGCTAGAACACAACAAATACAAAAAAAGAATCAAGTAAAACTCCAGTTAAAACAAAATAAAATTCTAAATAATATAACAGGGAGTTTTGTGAATGAAAAATAAATCTAGGAGTTGCCAAGTTTCTCCTCAATGAAAGTTTTTTTTCTTTCGTATGTTTAGTTCTCAACAATAACAACGACAAAAAGAATCCTTTTAAACAGATTCAAATGCTTACATAGAAATACAATGTAAGAAACAATAAGAAATGGCTCATTTTTTTAAACACAGACAAACACACTTCTCCTTCTTTTTGATTTGGCTAGACCAAATAAACATTTAAATCATTTCTATTGAATTTTTCACAGAGAAGCTTTTAAAATTTTAAATAAATGCAATTTTCTTGAAAACCTATGTGGATTGATTTAAAAATTTTTGTTTTAATATGTTCTTTAAATATTCATAGTAAGAACCTAGCCTATTGGCCATAATCGGTCCACTTAATCTACTCATAAATTTTATAAATTTAATAAAGGAAACATTTTTCCCTAAGAGAAAAACTCATTTCCTTTTGAGATTAGTTTATAAATCTGCACATTCCAGACAAAACTACAATATTAAAAAATAATAAAAAAATTTAAATTAAAAAATCTTAAAAAAAAAAAATAAAAACCTTTTTACCATTCTTCACTTCGTAATCGTAACACAAAGGATTTGGAGAGCAAACACTGAGCATAGCAAATTTAAACTTTTTAAAGCCAAAACCGACTTTAAAAAATATTACGTTAAAAAAATCCGCGTATTTCCACTCCCTAACAGAAATTTCAAAATCGCAAAAAAGCCGAATTTTAATTTTTTACGTCATCTGGAAGCTTCAGAAAGCTCTGAAATGAGAAAACATTTTGTGAAATTTTAGAAAATTATATATAGATAATAAGAAAGATTCTTTATCACTCAAATATTTTAAAACCACATACAAAAACGAATATCCCTTGATATAAAGAATCTTCTATAATATTCTAGGTAGAGCGATATTTTTGTGATCCCTTTTACACTAATAGTATATATTCTATTTTTATAAAATAAATATCATTTAATACGTATTTGTTCACAGATGTGCAAAATATATATTTTATTAAAATCGGTTTAGTATTTTAGGAGTTATAAGTAATGTTAATTATAAGTAAGAATTATGTTTTTTTTATATAAAATTACAATTATCACTTATTAAAATCAAGTAGGTAATTACAATTTATTTAAAAATAGTATGCATACATTATTATAAATAGTAGTATAATTAACTGAAATTTTCTTAAAAATTTAGAAAATCTTTAGAAATTATTTGAACTATATTAACCTTTTTCCGCTCAACGGTTTGTGTGTCTTATGTATGTATTTTTAGTATAAAAGTATAAACTATAACTTTATAGAAATAACAACAAAATTTCTTAAAAAAAAAAAATTGTAAATAATGTAAAATACAAAAAAAAAAAAAAAAAAAAAACACCTTTTCCTTTTTTAAACTAAACAATTTAAAAACAATTGTTATTGTAATTGTCTTATTATCTAAAAACAAAAAGGAGTTAAAGATGTTACAATTCCAAAAAAAAAAAAAATGTATAAACGCAAATATACATATATTTGTTATTCTGGGCTGTTTATTTAAAACTCTACTGTCTATTCATTTAATAGTTTTTTAAAATAATATTAAAAAAATTACTAATTTGTTTTAGAAAGAATAATATGAAACTACCTAATGTTTTAGTCATTTTAGTCATTTAAAAATTGAATGCACACAACTAACCTATACTTTTTAAATACATATTTATTAAACATATACTTACTAAGTTTTTATACAATTATTAAATAAGTTTGATAAAACATTATATATTTATATACAATACATAAATTAAAAGAAGAAAAAAATGTTGAAGAGGTTATGTAAAGGATTAAACTGGTTTTTGGATATTAAAGATTGAGTTGAATTACAATTGCTACGTTTAAAGTTACAAAAAACATTTTAGAAAGTTAAATAGTTAAAAGAAAACTAAAGATTTTCTATGAAAATATGACAAAATATATCGCTAAGACTGAAATATACGAAAATATGCTGTTAAGACTAAAATATGCAAACATATTCTGTAACAAATTGATGCCAAAGTTCTCAAAATTGTCTGAATCGGATATATAAAAATTATGATTTTACATCCGCATTGCAGTATTAATATATTTATGGCATATATGATCGAGAGGACATTGATAGACGAAATAATGGAACGATCATAAGCAATTTCAATAGACTTCGTCCTTATGCCAAAATAATTCTTCGAGCCAAATTTCATCAAGATATCTTTAAAATTATGACCTGTTGTTTGATTAAGGTGCGCGTTCAAATAAAATATAACACACAAATATAACAATTCACTAGAATAAGTTACAATTATGAATGAAACAATATATTTTAGCGTTTATACGTGCAACAATACAGGATTAATTATTGATTAGATATAATTTTTTTATTTTCTTTGAAACACCCTCCATTATTAATTCGTTATTAATTAATTTATTAATTATTAATTTTTGAAACCAGCTGTCCACTTGTGTTTAAAATTTGTTAATGTTTTAAAATTTGTCAATGTTTTGTTCGCAGCATAAGTCTTCCTTAATTCCCTTTTGATAAGGTCTAATATTTTTCAGTTAGCCAAAGTTCTGGGCAGTTTGGAAGGTTGTCATTTTCGGAACAAAATTAACCATAACTGTACCATTCTACAGTACTTTTACCGTAATGACACGATGCCAAATCAGACCAAAGAGTTTTGAGATTGTATGTTTTCTTATAAATGGAAGCAGTTCTTTATAGACACTCGTTGATATAGAGTTTATTGTGCCCGATGTTACATACGATTTACTTCTTTCACCATAGCCAAACAAGAAACTTTTTGGGAAATTTTGATTGTTTTTTGGTACATTTCCCCTAACATCTGATACATACATTTTTTGTCCAGGAAGCTGTGAAAAACCAAAACTATGTACGTTCATCATCCATTACACAGCATTTAAACTTTTTAAAAACCATTTTTTAGGAGCTTTGTCTCTTTTCAAGTTCAGCATTCTTTGCGTTTCTATCTGGTACTCTTTGCACTTTAAATGTTTTAAGTCTAATATTGGTACTAAATTTGCGCACGTAGCGTTCAGAACTTTTGTTACGTCTAGAAACTTCGCTTCCGGAAATGTTTGGAACACTTCTTTCAGGATTCCGGTCAATTTGTAAGTTCACTGTTTAACTTTCTTACCGCTCTAGAAACTAATTGTCTGCTGACACGTAGCTGTTTTCAAATTTTTTTTGTAAGTGCAATTTGGATGAGTTTTATTAGTTTAAAAAAAATTTTTTATGTGTTTCCTTTTGACTCCATTGTGAAGCAAGCACACAAAATATTTTGAAAATTCATATTATTATAAAATCTGGTGTATTTTTAAAAAAATATATTGATCACAACAAGAAAAATAAGTTATCAGCAGACAGTGTTGTCAATTTTTCTTGACAAAAAATTGGCTAACAATTTTTAGGAACCAAACGTATAAAAATTAAATAAAAAACAAAAATTGCTTATTAAGTTACATTATGTAAAAATCGGGATTGTTTTATCAATTTATCTTTTAGATTATTTTGTTTTAATATTTTTGTTTACAAAAATACGTTGTCGCAAAATAAATACTAAAACACTTAAAAATATTAAGGTTCTACTGTTTTTATCATATCATTATTTTTAACCTAAGTTCTGAGGTAATTATTTATTGCTTTATTTATTAGAAATTTATAGGCCAAATTTATAGGGAATGAAATTTGATATTTTCAATTTAGTCAATAGTATTTATTTGTTTAATAAAAAGTGTCAAATTCATAAATTATTCTTGATAAGATTTATTTAAATAAAAATATTACACATGTATTTGGCGGAATAGAAAACTTTAAAGGAAATATATAATTTTTTTTTTTTTTTTTGGAAAACTAATATTGATCTTACATTTTCAACGACAAGATTAAATAAGTTTTCAATAAGTATTGTGCTTTCTTTGAAAGATTTTAGAATATTTGGTACAAAAAATAGTTTATATAGTGAAAATTTTTAAAAATTATAATTATACTTTAGCATAAAAAATAAAAATCGCAAAAATGAATATTAAAATGGCTAAAAAAATGATTGAAAATGGTTAAATTTAGTCAGTTAACGGCCTGTTAGCAGACAAAGTTATAAACAAAATTATGTGTTAAATTTTATTCGAACGCACACCGGACTGACGGACGGCCATCGTTAAGTCGATTTAGAAAGTGATTCGAATATTTCTGGATGTTGTAAACATCAGCACAAACGCATATACCCACTGTAGAGGTGTAGGATATAATAAGAATTTTCAATTTAAAAGATTTACTAATTTATCAAAAAATATAAATTTAATTTTTTTTCTTTTAGTAAGTTACAGCGAAATATTCGATTTGG
Source organism: Protocalliphora azurea (assembly GCA_932274085.1). Classification (NCBI taxonomy): domain Eukaryota; kingdom Metazoa; phylum Arthropoda; class Insecta; order Diptera; family Calliphoridae; genus Protocalliphora; species Protocalliphora azurea. The sequence continues at coordinate 142,537,254 of OW026522.1, read as the reverse complement.
CCACATCTTCTAAAATGCTACTTTAATTCTTTTTGTAGAATTTGGACTTTTTTGCTTTTTATAATTGACCTTTATTTTGAAAAATTTTACTTTATTAAAAATTTAACTTTTTCAAAAATTTAACTTTTTCAAATACTTTTGTTACCTTTTTTTTTTTTAAAGAAATGTTGGTACTTTTTTCAATTATACTGTAAAAAATAAAAAAAAAAATCCAAAATCTTTCGTTAAGAATTTTTTATTTGGCATCTTCTATTTTCGAAAATTTTACCTTATGTGATAAATTGTACTTTTAATACTTTTTTTTTTCGAAAATTAGTATTTTTTTTTTTTTTGAAAATTTTTACATTTTTCTATTTTTTTTTGAAAATCGATACGATAGGATACATTTTTCAAATTGGTACTTTTTGGAAAATTAGATTTTTTTGAAAACTGGTACTTTTTTCAAAATTGTTACTTTTTTGCAAAATTAGTTGAATTAGTGTTTTTTTTTTTATTATTTTACATTTTTTAAAAATTGTTTTTTTAACTTTTCGTATTCTGTTTTTGTTTGAAATCTGAAAATTTATCTTTTTTGAATGTGTGTTTTATTAATTAAATTTTTTTTAAGTCGGTACATTTTGCAATTTATTGAAAATTGGTACTTTTTTAATATTACTTTTTTAATTTATATTTTTGTTTTTGGAAATTAGTAGGTCCTTTTTTGAAATTTGATACTTTTTTCGAAACGTTCTTTTTGAGATTTTTTATTATTATTATTATTTTTTTTTTAAATATGTTAGTATTTTTTTTCACAAAATTTTTAATATATTTTTTTTTTTCAATTTGGTTTTATTCTTTAAAATGTTTTCTATTTCTTTTTTATATTTGTTTTTTATGTAATTTTTTAATTATTGTTATTTTTTTCCGGTACTTTCTTTATATAGCTCGATTTAAATAGAAAATTCTTAAAGTTATATTCATGCATGTATGAAACTTTTAATAAGTCAATATTAACTGATATAGGATAATTTCAAATATAACTGAAATTTTCTATAGCTTAAATTTAAATGATTTGTGGTTTTATAGTCTTATTTGTTGCAGTTGTAATTCATCTTCAGTGTCTAAAATATTCCAAAAAAAGTCGATATTATAATAAGAAAATATGAAAATTTACATTATTCTGTGAAAGAAGTTAAAGTGTTGAAATTTAAAATTTTATCATCACAAGAAAATAAAAAATATTAGTGAAATTGAAAAAAAAGAAAATTGAAATTTAATTAAAAATACAGCAACATACAATGCAACCAACATGCTACACTTCACCATCATCACTTCAACTACTACCACTACAATCACCACCTATAACAACATGGTAAAAAGAAAGAAAGAATACGTAATACAACGACAATTTTGTTCAAAAGGAGTCTTGTTGGTAAATTGCAATTTTTAATGTTTTATAGAATTTTTCAATACCAACAAACCCACCAAGTAACTAACCATCCATCTATATAACAACATCCGTCTATAACTTCTATTCATTCATCGTCAACGTTGTTACTACTTAGTTACTTATTATGTACTCGTATAACACCAACAACCTACCTATCAATAAAAAAAATTAATATTTAAATTCAAACAGATTTTTTTGCAAATATTTCCTTAGTGTTTGTGTGAGTTTATATGTGGCAGTGTGTGTATATCTGACAGTTAAAGTGCAACTTAGTTTTTTTCTAACTGTTATATTTTACAACACTAATTTTATTAAAAAGCAAAAAAGAAATGAGAAAATGAAGAAAAAAAAATAATGAAAATATTGACAAGGATTAAATCAGTCTAAAACTTTCTCTTTACTTTATAATATTTTGACTTCAATTATGGAATTTTTTCTACATTTCCTTTTTAACACACACTAAAAATTGGAAAAAGTAAAATAAAAAGTTAAAATCAAGTATGAAACATACGCAACAACAGCATTGCAATAAACAACCAACATAGATAAATAAATAACCGGAATAAGCCATAATTGATTTTAAATTAGAATTTGCTTATTTGATTAAATTTCGCCCTCCTATATTTCTTTCTGTTTCTGCATTTGTCTACATTTATTCTAATATAATTTAATTTTTTTTTATAAATGTATGTGTTCATATTTTTTTGTGTGTTGTCTCGTGTAAAATATATATAATTAAATATATTGTTATTTTTATTTTAATTAGTTTATGTATTAAACAAAAAATTATAAAATTATAAAAAAAAAAATCTGTAAATGTGCATGTTGTTTTAAAGATAAATATATTTTTTCTCATAACGATAGAAACGATATTGTTGAGAGTAGTTTCGGCAATGTATAGTTAAAAAAAGTAAAATAAAATATTAGAATTAATAATAAAAACAAATTTTAATGTGAAAACTGGCAATTAATGCTTAATTTGATTCGAAAGATAATAATTTCGAATTAAAATTTTTGAATTCATATATTTTATCGTCTTGAGTAGACTTCCAGTGGGATTAATTCGATTGTAATCAATTTCAAAATTACATTGTACAGTATGAACTCTATTCCAAATTATTCGATACTGCAGGCAGAATTTCTTGACTCATTTGTTTCCAACCTTAAAATCAGTATTAAATAAATTGTTAGTATGTATTTTATTGGAAAATATGTTTGTAGGATTTTTAAATTTTCATAAATTTTAAAGCTCAGTTTCTATTTTTTATATACGATTTATTGCTTATGGTGGTTACTAAAAAATTATTGTTCCTATGCCTCTTCTTGTCTCTTATGCTATTAAAAATACAAATTTTATTTTTTATTCTTAACCCTAGAGTGCTATAATGTACTTAAATTGTGTATGTACTCTTCTTCAAATTCTTATTATACAAGCGTGCAGAGATCAAACGGTACCAGATTCCAGAAATTCAAACAATTTAGTAAAAATACTATTACAGTTAATAATTTTCATTTTTCAAATTTTCATCTGTTCCACTGGATTTTTCAGTCAATTCAAATACACGTAATCTTGATGTCTTAAGCCTATAAATTAATTTTTTTAATTTTTGAGATACAAATTTTTATGTGAAATTGAGGGCGCTGCTCCATATATTTCGGTATATCCCGAGAAAAATTTATCCGATTTCGCTAAATAAAATTTCAAAAAATCGGATTTAAGTCCTCTATAAACTGTACTCTCTTATTTTTTTAATCTGTCAAATAATTTAGCAAATATTAAAAATTATTTTGTAGAAGAAATAAATTTCGTGCAAAATAAAAAAAAAAAAAAAAATTGGATACAAAGCTAAATCAAACGAGTCATATTTCATTTTAATCCATGCATAATAGTTATTTTTTTTTTGCAAATAATAGCAATTTTGATCTCATTTTATTTGTAACATATTTATGCCAAAAGAATTAAGGTTATAATTTTTATTATTTTCAATTTTAAAAATTCTTTTTTAAAAAGCAAAAATTAAAATTTTGTATTAAATTTAAAAATTTTCCGTATACATTTTTGAAAATATCAATAACTATTGAACATATTTCAAAATAATACTCATAAAAATTGAAGACGATTTAGATATCAATTTTTTGATATTTTATTTAACCAAATATGATACGATGTTTTCGTGGTATGCTCAATTTGAATTTTGCAGTTTAAAGCAAAAAAAGTTATTTATAGGCTTAAAATTTGATGATTTCGTGCATTCAAATTGATTGAGGAATTCCGAATCACAAAATCAGTGTTGCGTCGTGTAATTTTTGCTATTTTTAAAATAATTCCTTGAGAATGAAAAAATATCCAGGGAGTAATACCCTTATTATTTAACCACATTATTTAGCTCCATTTGACGTCTACAAATCAAACATTTATTCGATCTCCTTAGGGAATTACATTGGTGAAAAACCTAATGGGCAATCATATTATCCCGGTCAAAGGTTTAAATGTTTTTTTTTATCCTAATTCGCAATCGGTAATTCACTAATAGTAAATGCTTAAACATAGCTTCTGCCTTGCACTGATGCAATTTTGAGAATCTTAGTTTTCAAGACTGAGCATTTGAGGTAGGTTGTAAACCAACCTCCGGTTCGAATGACCATAAAAATTTGCAATACCAAAGCAGAATTTGTGGATACTAATTAGACACCAGCAGAATAAAATTCGTATTTTCTGTGCATGAACACAGTTTATTAAAATTTCTTATTTTTTAACTAGAGATTCGTTAATTTTTTTTTCGCTGATTTTTAAATCAGTGCCACTGTAATGTTTTAAGTTTAAAAAATGTGATAAGTGGTTTCAATTTGAATAATGTTCCATGTAAAAATGTTTTCATAAATTGCACATATTTTCACATTTGTTTTTTTTTTTTGAGTCACTTTGCGTTTAGTCAATAAAGTTACAAATTTTAGAATTTATTTGATGCTCAATACCCTGTCGCACAGTCACGGGATTCTAAAACGACCTATCTACTAGATCACATACCTATCCAGTAGTCACATTGGATATCCCAATGTGACCACTTAAGTAAGTCTCCTCTGTGGAGAATTGCTTAATTTCTTCAGCTTATAGAAAAATATTAAATTACTGTAATATATTTTGCTCAATATGAGTTGTGAGTTTTTATTTTTCGAAATTGGTCTAAATAAATTCGTAATTTTAAGCTTATTATGAAGAAAGTACTTACAATATTTTTTTCACAAAATTTCAGTCATTAGGAGGACTTCTTTCAACATAAAGAATCGAAGAATTAAAAAATAGTTTTTGAGCAAAGTTATTCAAATGAAAATTTTTGTGTTTATATTTGGTACCCATGTAACCTACGGAGCCATTTAGTCCTTCTCATTATTTTTTCTATTTTCGAAGAAATTACGAATTTATTCACGATTTTAGTTTTATAAAAGTTAAAAAATCCGACAAAATACGTTAATTTAAATGTTAATATCTCTTTACCACGTAGATGGATTTTAATGATTAAAATCTCTAATTAAGGCTATCTGAGACCTCTTTAAAGACAATAATTCAAAGCAATTTTTTTATTATTTAAAAATACACTTGTAATTTAATTTCAGCTTTACAATGCATTTCTGAAAAATTTCTACCCCTTTGTTTTTAATATTATTTTAAAAAACGATATTTTTACAACAAAATGCAATAATAATTGTTCTGGTATAGGGTAATTTACTATTTTCAATATTTCTTTTGTAAAAAAAGACCATCACTTTTTTCATACAAAATTTTGATTTTTTTCATAATATTTTTGTTTTTTTAATATTTTTGGTTATTCAAATTGAGTAATATGTAACTTTAGGGACCGTTAACAATAAAACAATAACTGGAAGTTAAATACTAACTTTCAGTTTAAACTAAAAGTTAAAATAAATTATTTAACACAAAGTTTTAGTTAGCACTAAATTTAAGTTAAATTTAATCGAAAAAATTCTTCCAGTTATTTTTTCAACTTTTAGTTTATATAGTTTTATAAAATAAAAAAATATATGTGCAATCTGAAACAATCGTTTACGTGGTTCCAGATATTTATTAAAAGAACAATACGAAAATTTCTCTGTTAATCCTGAGATCAAGGTTCGGGTCAAAACATCTTTTTGAAATGGCACATTTTGGTAAAAAAAATGGTTAAAGTTCTTTAAATAACCACCATAAAAATGTTCTCTTGGAATGGGTATATCACGAATATTGATTCATATAAAGTATTAGACTCAGAATGTCTCTATTTACATATATACATACACATGTGAGATTTAAGGACACCTGTCCACTGTCTGTCTGTTCATGTAAACTTTATGAGTGTAGCACAAGTCGCATCTTTGAATATATTTTGTTGAAATTAACTGGTTTATAATAATTGACCATAGCTTCGAAAATCCTTTTGAAGATAATAAATTCCACGTTAATAAACACTTTTTAAAAAGATGTACGTTTTTTTTTTTTTAATTTCAAAACTCAAATGAAATAATTTTAAATATTGACTTTTAAATACTAAACAAATTCACAATAATACTAACTGAAAGTTAACTAACTTTTCAATACTGTTAATAAAAAAATCAACTTTTGTTTAATATTAACCGGAAGTTAGATAACTTGTTAAATTTATCTAAAACGTACCTTGTGTTAACGGGAATAAGCGTTCATAACTCTTTAACTATATGTCTGATTTTATTGATTTAAAACCTAAATATTTATTAAATATTCAGATTCAATTTCAAGAATTTTTCTACGATTTTAATTTTAAATATTTTTGTTTAATATGAAGACAAATATGTTTATAACACAGTACATCAGTAATTATTATTGAACAAACAGATATTATATCAAATAACAAATTAAGAAAACTTAAAATTAATTATAAAAAAAACTCAAAAAATAAATAACTCAAAAACACAACAAAATTTTGCCGTCAGTGAGATTTGAACTTCGGCACAAATTAACCATTCGTTTTTAATGACTAACTTCTTACTCAATATACAATCTCGCACTTAATTTTCTAGTGACAAAAACTTTTTTTAGTATATCTTTTTAGACAATTTGTTAAAAAAAAAAACAAAAACTAATAGCACCAGAATGGGGTTGAACCAACAGCCTTCTGGTTTTTAATCTAGCGCTCTAGCCAACTGATCCACGTGGTTGCAACATTACCGCGCTATTATACTATTGAGTATTTATTTATGTAATATAGTGTGGGTAAATAATAATCACGCCTCATTACCAAGAAACAGATTTAATAAGTAGTTGCCATTACCGAGAACCAAAAAGTTTTTGCTTTGAATTTTTATAATATCAGAGGAAGGCAAATATTGAAAGGGTAGCAATTTTTCAAAAATGCATGTTAAAATTATATTCGCATTATGAATGTAAATTTAAATAAAACAATATAATGTTACTTTTACATTACTATTATCAAAGAGGACGTTTTATTCTTTTTCTATATGTAGCATAAATCATTAAAATCCGTTAACAGCTTATAGAGAAATTGATGTTTAAATTTACACACTTTTTAGATTTTTTTGATTTTTCAAAAAATTAAAATCATGAATAAATTCGAGTTTTTCAAAAAAAAAAAAAAAAAAAAAAACAATAAATAAAAAGATAAATAAATAAATAAGTAAAAGTGTACATTTTCAAATGGCTCCATATCCATAGGTATGCGTATGTCGAATATTAACAAAATCCGAAGACCTAAGGAATATATTTTGGGCGTTCTTTCATGGAATTAATGATATATAAAAATTATGACCAAAAAAATGCTCTAAAAAAGTGTTTTATGTGCATAAAATATGCTCTTAAAATTTACAAATATGCTTTTAAAATTAAAAAATATATGCTAAATATATATATTTTTCTGGCTAAATTTTAAATTATCTACTATATATCTATATAATTTGATTTTTATAAGCAATTGCTAAAAAAAGATTTTTTTGCATTCAAAGCTGATATATTGTATCAGGAAATTACAAAATTTCTATCAATTATTAAGATGAAAAAACGTATGTGACTCTAAAAATGCAAAATTTTGCTCTTTAGTGTAAAATACGCTAAATTATGATCTTTAGTGTAATATATGCCACATTATGCTCTTAAGCATAAAATATGCAGAAATATGCTATTTAAATTTCCAAAATATGCTCTAAAATAAGGATTTTCTATGAAAATATGAAAAAATATGCTGTTAAAGCCAAAATAAGCAAAAATATGTTGTTAGGATTAAAATATGCAGTAACAAATCGATGCCAAAATTCTTAAAATTTTCAGAAACGGGTTAATATAATTTATATTTTAATATAAAAATAAATTTTTATATTAAAATTTTATTAATAATATCTTTAATAAAGAATTTGTTTTAATTAATTTATGATTACATCTAAAATAAAATAATTTAGTATTTGTTTCTTTACCACTGCTTTTGAAATCATTTTATATTAAATATATATTTTTTAATAGTCACCAAACTCCTCTTGCGATATCGTTTTTAAATCTTTTTTTTAACAAGTTAATTACAAAAATCTATTAAATATAATAAAGAAAAAACTGTTTGTTAAACGCCCAGTGTAACACATATGTAATGCTTATATACAAAAATTATTTTTTAACACACAAAATTTATATTAATTACAAAAAACATATTTACTGTTTTCGCTTGTAACTGTCTTTTCCAATATTCCTAAAAAAAACAAATATTTTTTTTATGGTTTGAATAAAAAGAAATTGAAAGCTTTTTTAAATGATTATAGACACCTCCACCGTTGCATATTTGTAACGCTGGGCGGAAGCGGGTTAATATTACCAAAAATTATAAAATTATGTATGTAACAATTGTATGTATTTATTTAAAATTATTTATTATTTACAGAAATATAATAGTATAAACATAAAATTTAACAAGTGAAATAAAGAAAATTGCTTTAAATTTAAGGTGGTAAATTTAGAACGTATTTTGAACATTTTAAAGAAAAGCACTTAATTTATAAAGTCACCCTTTAAGTTCCTTAAAACATTTTTCTAATATAAATGTTTAAATAGTTTTCTTTTGAATAATTATTTATATTAAAAAGAATAATTTTCTTTGAAAATGCCACAATTAAAAACGATCTGCTATCCAATAGAATATCATTAGAAGTTTTATTTTTAGAACTCTTGGGTCCTTAAAATAGTTTATTAAACTTTAAATGACAAATTTTTATTTATCTTTATCTTTTTTTTTAGAAAAGCTTATTCAATCATAATTTCTTTGCAAAAATTTACAGATATTAAATTCGGTAAAAAATTTAACAAAAATTTCATTGATAGAATATTAGAAAATTAAAGTGTTCTAGCTTTATCTGAAATTCTCCCTGATTTTTTATTATAATAGTAATTTGTGTGTTATTTTGTAACAAAATGCAAACGAAATTATTTTCGAATTCCAACAAATTTAAACTTAATTTTCGAATCAAATTATTTAGTAATGTAGAATTAATTACATAATCTGAATTACAAATTATATATACCAAAACGTTTTTATCCTTCATACCCTTTAAAATATATTTTTGCTTTACCACCACCAATTTTAAGTCGAATTTTCTTTATTCGTTGTTTAAACATTTACATTAATTATAAAAAAAATCCCCAAATTCTTAAAGCAAATTCTAATTTATGAAAACTAAAATAAATAAAAATAATAAAAAATTTATATATTAAATCCAAAAAAAACTTCATCTCTACTCTTAATCTCTGTAGCGGATTACCTGGCAAACAACAGCAGCTATCCCCAAATCATCCATGTCCACCACAACAACTAGAAGGTGGTGCTGGTCCGCATAGTCCTTCGTCACCTATTCCACCGCAACATGGTGGAGGTAATTCGCCTTATAGTAGTTCACAAGTTGGTGGTAGTAGCGGTGGTGTTTCACCAAATTCAAATGCTGGCATTTCACCCAACAAATATAGACGCAGTATATCTTTCCCGACCAAAGGAGGTACTTCACCCACACCTGGCTACACTTTAGATATAAATGCTGCCCAGGCTGCCGGTGTACCCACACTATCAATTGGAAATGGCAGCATGAGCGCTGGCGCTTCCGGTGGTGGTGATGCACCGCCATTCCTGAGTGCTGGTCCATATATGCCAAACGGTTTGGATATGCGTCCCCTGGATCATTGTTTAAATGATATAATGCGTGGCATGGGTGCTGTAGGACCAGGTGGTGACAATAATGTTACAGCGGCTGCCATAATGGCAGAACGTATGCGCAACCAACAAAAGATGAGTGAACATCATTTGGGTGAAGTGGATGCTGTAGCAATTGCAGCAGGTAATGGTGCCACAGCATATTTAGATCCAAATATGAAATTAAATTCACCTTCACGTTCTTCACCGCATTCTCAAGGTTCCGATCATACAGCACGCTTCTCACGGAAGGTCTTTGTGGGCGGTTTACCACCGGATATTGATGAGGATGAAATTACCAGTTCGTTTAGACGCTTTGGTCCCTTGGTTGTGGATTGGCCCCATAAAGCCGAATCAAAATCGTATTTTCCACCAAAAGGCTATGCCTTTCTACTCTTCCAAGATGAAAATAGTGTACAGCAATTGATAGATTCTTGCATTACGGATGATGATAAACTATATTTGTGTGTTTCATCGCCCACCATTAAAGACAAGCCGGTGCAGATACGTCCCTGGCGTTTGGCTGATGCAGATTATGTCCTAGATGCCACCATGTCACTGGATCCTCGTAAGACAGTTTTTGTGGGCGGTGTGCCACGTCCTCTTAAGGCTTTTGAATTGGCCATGATTATGGATCGTTTGTATGGTGGTGTTTGCTATGCAGGCATTGACACTGATCCTGAATTGAAATATCCCAAAGGTGCAGGTCGTGTGGCCTTCTCCAATCAACAAAGTTATATAGCAGCCATATCGGCTCGTTTCGTGCAGCTACAACACGGTGACATCGATAAACGTGTTGAAGTCAAACCCTATGTATTGGATGATCAAATGTGCGATGAATGCGAGGGACAAAGATGTGGCAGTAAATTTGCTCCCTTCTTTTGTGCTAATGTTACTTGTTTGCAATACTATTGTGAGCACTGCTGGTCGGTTATACACTCACGTCAAGGACGCGAATATCACAAACCATTAGTAAAGGAGGGCGCTGATCGGCCACGTGCTGTTCCTTTTCGTTGGTGTTAACGGCGGCGTTGGTAGGTTGTTAAGACCTCAACGTAAACACAAGTTCGCAAATGCAAACATGCAATACAAGTAGTAACGAAAAAGCTTTCAATTTAAAATATGTTTCTTTATTCTATTTTTTCACTACTACCTTTTTCCTGATATCTTTGCTATTACAAAAGCAAATTCTCTTGTTTGTTTTTTTTTTTCTACTTCTCTCAATTGTTTTACAATAACGTAAATGATAGTTTTAATAGTTACTGTTAATTTTTTTTTTTTTAGTTTCTTGAATACCAAATGTTAATGTTCTTTGGTTTTAAAAAGAACAGCATCGTTTTTTTCTACTCTTAATAGCTTAACTAACTGAAAATATTAACTAGACAAAACATGTTTTTTAATCTTTAAAAAAAATATCTTAAAATATTGGTATTCAATGAATATTGTAATATTTGAAAATATTATAAAAAAATAATAATACCACAACCAAAATCCTCTTCCTCTTAAAAGATAATCGTTTCGTTTTTTATAATACCTAGACTTTTTTTTACTAAAAATAGCAAAATATTCTGTTTAATGAATAGACTAAAAATTGACCTGCTAAATATGCTAAAACAATATAAATAATAATTATACGTAAATCAAAATATTGTAATAGTTTTTTTAAACAAGTTTATGTTGTTAAACGTTTTTTGTTTTATAATTTAATTTTTTTCTTCCCCCTGCAGCTTTAAAAAAGTTTTAGTTTTAAGTGAGCTTTTTAGATAATATTTTAAAATGCCTTTTTATTGCCTTTTTAAAAGAGTTTTTAAATATAATGTGCAAATAAAATGGATATAGAAAAGGGATTTTTTGGTATTGAAACATAAAAATCGTTCTCTTATTTGATTACTTTGAAAAGTTTTGATACCATTAAAATTTTCCTTTTCCTTTAGCCGAAAGTTTGTTTTGCTACAATTTAAATTCTTTTTATATTACTTGTTTAGTTTTCTTTAGCACTTTTTATACTTTTTTCTACTCTTTTTTATTGGATTTTTTTACTTTTTTGTACTTTAAAATAATAAAATAATTTCTTTCTAATTTTTATATATATTTTTTTGTTATAATTATGAATATTCTTTATACTTTTTCGTTTTTATTAACTGTGCAGTATTTTTTCTTGTACTTCTTATTTTATTATTTAGTTTTTAGTAATATTTTGTTTCTGTTTTTAGTCCTCGCAAATTTTATTTTAATTATTTTTAAAGGTATATTCTTTATATTTGTTTTAAATTAAACTTTTAGTTATAAAAACAATAAAATTTTTTTAAAAAGAAAAAAATTAACGTTTCATATCACTGAAGGAACAATAGAAGGAAGTAAAATTTTTCTTTCATTAGCTGTGAGATGGGTTAAAACTTAAATTATTTAAAATTTAGAAATTTTAAATTACAAACTTTTTTCCAACCAACTTTATCTGAAATATTTTCTACGGCGGCAGAGCTTACCCGGCTTTCTGGTAATCGGCTGGCCTTTTAATTAAATGTTTTAGTTTCAAAATGTGCGGATATTTACTTTATCGACTTGACCTACACTAAAACAATAGAGAAAAATTTAATGAGTTTTTAATAAGTCTCAATTATTCGACTTTGAAAAATTTTCGTAATTCTAATAGAAAATTCGAAATTTATGGTATAATACGAATTTGTTCTTTTCTGAAATAATTCACATGAAGACCTTGCTAGAGCTTAGAATAAATTTAAATAAATGTAACAGAATATACCTACACACATCCTAGTAGTCATTTCTACCTAAAATATTTAATGTCTTACCAAATAATGAAAATACCTTGCACTTTTTCATCTAGTTTTTTAACGTTCCTAATTCAAAAATTTCTAAATTCTAAGAAAAGAAATAAAAGAATTTTTTAGATTCAAATCTAGACATTTTTCACATCAAAATACATATATATTTTTTTTAAATATAAAATTTATATATCTTCAATTTACATAACCAAGTCTAACGGGCCGTATATGGCTAATTTCGAAATTTTCGAAAACGTTTTCTTCGAACGCCGCATTTTAGTTTCGAATAAAAATATTTAACTTAATTTTATATTGAATTAGAAGGTAAACAGCTTGATTTGAAGCTAATTTTGTATAGGTTCGGAATATTTCGTAAAAAATCGATTATAATGATTGAAAACATAATATAAAAGAGGCCATTAAACGTCCTAATCGATTAGATCTTTACATATGTCCTGAAAGGTTTAAAAAAGTAAATAGATTTTTTTTTGCAAAAGGAATCATTTCATTCAACTTTACTTAATTTTTAAAAGTAGGCTTTCATTTGAAATGTGTGTTTTTTTTTTAATAATGTTTACACTTTTAATAAAAAATATTTAACATTAATGTGCAATATTATTTTGTTAATTATAATAAATTTGTTATCCCTTTTTAATATTTAAATTCTTAATTCATTTTCCGTTTTTTTTTTTACTAATGTTTAATGCATTTGTTTTCATTTGAATGTTAAATTTTTGTTTTTATGATTTAATATATATATATATATATATATATATATATATATATTGTTTTTAAAACTACTTTGTGTTCAGTATTAGTTTTTGTTTGTTTTATTTTTAAATTAATTTTTTAAATTAACTAATTTTTTTTCGTTTTATAACAAGAATTTGTTGTTGTTGTTTTATTTAAATAATTTTATAAATTTAAAACATAATTGTACTTTAGCTTTTAAAATGTTTTTTTTTATCAACAGTTTCTTGTAAACAATTTTATATTCAATAAATTTAAACAAAATAATGAAAAATTTTAAAACAAAAACATGTGCAATATTAACTAACTAAAATAAAAAATCAAGCAAAATATTTAAAGCTTCAACTTAAAAAAAAAAAACAAAAAATCATAATAATTAAAAAAGTTTTTTTTCAATTTAAACCTAAAACAAAACGAAATAAATAAGTTATAAATAAATAAAATTAGCTATTAAACAAATATATAACAAAAAACCAAAAAATTTTAGTAAATTTAAACAGTTTTTTTAAATTAAATTTTTGTATATTTAATAAAACCTTAAAGAAAATTGTAAATATAAAAAAATATATTAAACTTATCAAGAAAAATATTAAATGAAAAATATTAGCAAAGACATTTTTGAAACTTTTTAGACTTCTTTATATAAAAAGTAAATTAATTATAATAGTAAAATGTTTTTTTATGTTTATTAAAATGAAAAAAAATTGTTGCTTCAAACACAAAAATTGGCAATAAATTAAAAAAATATATATTTTTACCAAAAAAAAAAAGGATAAAAAAATTAAAAAATATATAAAGAATTAGTAAAATTTTTCTAGAATTTTTATTAAATAAATATAATAATTTAGTCAAAATCTTAAAATAACGAAAATGGTGTGTTTAAAAACTAAGTATTAGCTAAAAAAAAGTTGAAAGACCTTTTTCTGTTTACAGTATTTTTGTAATACATATCGTTTAAAACATTATTAACAAAAAGGTCTTCTTTTTTATAATTAAAAAAACCAAAAACAAAAATATATTTTTTTAAAATAAAATCTCTTAAATCTTAAAAAAAAAACAAATTTTAACACACTATTTAAAATAAAAAGTAATAAAAAAATCATTTTTAATAATATAAAAAAAACTTTACAAAAATTTAACTTTAATCGGGTAGTAAAATTCATTATAATTATTGTTTTTTATATATACATACATTAATATATATAAAAAATTTTTTATACTTTTTTATATAATTTTTTCTACATGTATAATAAAGAAAACAAACCAACAAAAAATATATATACTTACATACATATATAATCTATATAAAAATCCCCTCTTTAAATATAGTTAATAATAAAAAAAGAATAATTAATTAAAAATCTTTAAGCAAGCTAATTCTTGCTTTAAACAATAAAAAATTAAACTAATAAACTCTCGCCCTTGAAAAAAAACAAACTTCTGCAGTTTTACATAAAACATTTCGAATTCAATTTATTAAATATTATAAATTTCTTGTTTTTTTTATATTAAATTAAAAATTAAAAAAAGAGAATCCCATTTTAGTTTAATATTTTTTATATATTGATTTTTTTTTTTTAATTTTTATACTTTTATATTGCAATTTCTTTTTCATATTTAATGTTAAATTTGTGTTTTTGTTAAATTTTTTTATAATAAATTTTTAAATTTTTTTTTTTAGAATTGTTGTTTTTTTATATTACAATTTATACTTTTATATAAATGCAAAGAAAAATTACATGTTTATTTTTATTATTAAAATAAAAACAAAATGTTGTTTTATTTGGAATAATTATTAAAATTTAAAAAGGGTGTTAGGATGTTCTTATGAAAAAATGGTGAATGGTTTTTCTTTGAGTTTTTTGATATCAATGATATTTGATATTAATTGAGTGTTAAAGATTGATTCGATTCGAAAGATATACTTTCGAATATCAATGAATATGCTTTACATGTTTTTAAATGAAAGTTTTTTCTTTTGAATCCTTTTAGCAATAAACCTCCTGTAAGGGGTCAGCCATTTTTTGAATTTTTAATTTTCGGGTGTAAGGGTGGTAATAATAATAATAATAATTTTAGCTAATTTGGAAAATGCTAGACGGACAAAAAATATATATTATTCGAAATATATATATATATATATATATATATTTATATATATATATATATATATATATATACATATCGGATTTAAAAATTTTAATTTCGTCCCAATTTACAAGGAGAATTTAAAAACTACGCTTAAAATCGTTCATTATTTATATAAGAACATAAAAATATAATTTATAGCGTTTTCATAAACCCAATTCAAGTTGAAATTGGATTGGAATTTCTTTTCCAATCCAATTCCGTTGAGGATTACATAACAGGCTTTTTGTGTACATGTATTTCCGATCGGTACATTATAAACCAATAAAAATTTTTGAGTGGTTACATACCTTTTGTATATTAGGTGACGTTATTTCCTCTTGATTTTTCTTTTTTTTTTTTTATAACGAACAGCATATGATTTTCTCCTGTTCTGTATGTAACGATTTAATAATGTTTTCGACCAAATGTCTGTCTCATAATGTGCATTGTCTAGCACTGGTTTTAGAGCTACTTCCGACACGCATCTCTCAAAATTAAAACTATATTTTTTTATACATTCGGCAACATTTCTTTGGCTTAATAGACATTTCGTTTATACATACTTCTTATTTACAAATAAAAATTTAAAACGTTGTCGTATAATTTTTCTTACTGTAACTTAATAACTCACGAAAACAATTCCTGATTAAAGACTTTATTTTCAAATGAGGTGTAAAATGTTGTATTTTTTAAATTCTTTTTAAATAAATGATTTTTTATTTACAATCTGCTATTTGCGAACATTATTCACAAATAACTTTATTTGCAAATAAGACGTGCGCATAAACTAAGTAAGAGAAAATGCGTATTTAGGTTTCCGGAATTCAGTTTTCTTTTAAATATACCTCTCTTATAAAAATTAAATAAGCTTAGCGTGCGTTCACACAAGGCATTTTTTTTTTTTTTTTGAGAGATTTGTCAACTAAAACAAATCAATGCAATTAAAAAAATATTTACTGAAATATAATATTTTGTTGTATTTCCTCGTCTCAACGCACGCTATGGTAATTTTAGTAAAAAATTTTAGTCTTTGAAAATGTGAGTAATTCCCATTAATTCGATTTGAAATGTCAAACTTCATATAGAAAATAGTGAATTCGCCTGAATTTGCATTAATTCGCCACTGCATTCACATTATTATGTTGCCTTTATTCTGCACTTTGTTCACTTTTGTGTTCTATTCTAAAAATAAACAGGTATGTGATGGAATTTGATTTCGTTTTCGTTTTCCAATCGATTTTGTTTTTGCTTCTTCAGATTCTTTTCAATTTTGTTAATTCAAAATATATTAATAAATTGTTATTTTCGAATTAAAAGTTGTGTTGTTTGTAGTACAAAATCAAAAGAATGATTGAAGTAAAAAAAAAAAAAAATGATTTAAAATATTGAGAAATACAAGCGAAAATTAATTCCACTTTGTTTCATTTCATTACGAAAAATTTCTTCGTTTTAAGCGGAATACGGAATAAATTCCACTTTCGATCGTAATGGTTTTCTTCTCTTTTTTTCTAAGACAATTTCTAAAAAACTCCCAAATATATAAACTACACGTATGTTGATTTGATTATGAAATTTATCAGTTTTTATAGAACATTGTGCAGAATTTTAAGTGGCAGATCAATTTAAAAATAAAGAAACGTACAGTCACGTTTTTGTTTTTTAAATTATTTATTTCTCATCTGTAATACATTTCAAGAGAATTTGAGATTCTCATTTTTAGGTTAACAATTTCAACGATTGATACAGTACTCAAGACTTAAAATTGTTTTAGCGTGAATTTCAGCCAAAATGTTAAAAACCTAAAAATTTTACAAAACTAAAAATAATAGGATAAATATTTATGGTTCAACCAACGTTTGAATGTTTATTCCAAAACTAATTTCGATGCTTTAAGAAATATATTAACCATCTTTTATAAATTTATTGATTTTTTTAAATTATTTTATTATTTACATTTGATATTCAACCTTTCTCTTACAATAAATAAAATGTTAAATATCAAATAAATCAAACTTCTCTATTCTTATTTCTATGGCAATAAATTCCCACACTTTACCACTTTTAATAATAGAACTTAAAAAGCAAAATATATATAAAAAAATCTGTCATTTTATTAACAAAATACAAGACTTATAAACAATATTATAATTACATAATTTACATTATTTGAAAACAAACTATTGTATAAATAATTTAAAAAAAAACATACGAATTACAAGAAAAGAAGGTAGTACAATTATTATTTTTTTAATTAAACAATTAAAACCAAAAGAAAAAGAAAAAAAATACCTTTAATCTAAAGCTTAATTGTTTTTTAATTACAGAAATAAATATATAAAACGCCTTGAATACTAAATAAAGAAAAAACCAAAATGACAAAACTTTACTTCAAATAAATGAAAAAAAATCTATTAAATATTTAATAATTATAACGAAAAAAAAAAAAACAAATTGGCTTTTTTTAAACCTATAATTATATCGAAAAAATATAAATAAGAAAATATACTACATACTTACCTACTTAACGATTTTTATATTTAACAAATTTTTTTCAAAATTTGTTGAAAAAATTAATCATGAGTTTTAAAAAGCATTTAATTTATTTGTATCTTAAATAAAATAAAAAATATTAAAAAAAAAGTAAATATTTAAAGTAAAATAATAAAAAAAAAAACAAATTATTTTTTGAAACTTTTCATAGCACAATTTTTGTAAAACATTAATTAAACAATTGATAAATGAAGTTAAATAAAATTAATCAATTAATTAAAAATATTAGTAGCTAGAAAACCTGTTTTAATTAGTGAAATTAATTGGATGATAACTGAAATAAAAAATTAAAAAATTTGGTACCTATTGCAAAAAAAAAAGAATATTAAAAATATTTATTAAAAGTAAATACATGAAATAATTAGAATTGAAATCGGTTTATAGACAGTTAGATGTTTGTGCTCTATACTAAAAAGTAAGAATTTTTTAGTGGTACGAAATAAAGGATTTGCTGATGTGAAATAAGATCTTTCAAAAGCTTTGCTTAGAAGAACTTTTTCTCTTCGATGCAAAGCTTTGATCGGTGTCCATAGTCCTCAGGTGTCAAAACCTATTCGATATTTTCATACAAGAAAACCAACCATGAAAGGGTACAAGAAAATTAATATTTTTTTTTTATTTGTATAATAAAATCTTAATTTTACTTTGTGCCGATCAGTGATCTTTAATTTAGATTTAAATTTAATTTAGTCGGTACAAAGACAGAACGGTATAATGCCGATAAAAATTAGTTAATGTTTGACGTTCTAGTATATATGAAAATGTTTTACCTCTAGGGCTATGGGTGTCGACCACTGCTGTAAGACTTTGATCAGCACAAATACGAATACAACGGCCTGACCTGAAAGCAAACAATCCAGAATCTTTTTAATTCTTGACATACGGGTTATGTATATGATAATCCAAATTCAGAAAAATAATCTTTTCTTAATTGTGCGATCAGTTTCCACATGATGACTAAGACATACATCAGCATTTCCAAGGGATAAAAAAATATACTATTCCAAGAGGAGTAAAATTTTTATGTTTATCATCTATAAACAATGGGAAAAATAGGAATGAATCTGGAGTAAAGATGTTAAAAAAAAAACAAAAACTGAATCCGGTTCCTTAACTCCTTGATATTGTGGTTATTGTAACACATTTATTTATAAAAATTCAACAATGCTAAACATTAATTTATTAAAAATTTTCGAAAAGTAAAAACTATAAAATCAAAAAATATTTCATAAAAACTTTTTTTTTTTAGATTTTAAATTATAGTGCAATAGTAATAATAATATTACCTCATCCATCCACACATGACTAGTTTGTTTTAAATTCTTGTTTACAAAAACTGGTGGTTTGAAATTATTTGAACAAGATATTGGTTTAATTCTTGACATTATTGTTTGTAAATGTGTTACAAAAGACTTGTCGAATCGCTGAAAAATTATCCAGGCAGATGTAAAGTTTCATCATAGACTATTTCTTCTAGGAGAATAATTTATAGAATATTTTATTGAAGATCGTAATCCCAACAAAAATCTATTTTACAACATCCTACATTTATTTATGAAAATTCAACAATAGTAAACATTAATTTATTAAAAATTTTCAAAAAGTAAAAATTATAAAATCAAAGCATATTTGATAAAAATTATTTTTTAGATTTTAAATTATAAGGTGCAATAGTAATAATAATATTACCACACTATAATGAAATACCTTCCTACATATATTGCAAAAGTTAAAAAAAAAAACTTTAAATGAAAATTGAGCTAATTCCATCTCAAGTGATTGACCATTCAATTTGAAAATCAGTGTAACAGTGTCTCGACTAAGTATTTAATAAAGGACAATTAAAATGATGTGAACGAAAGTTTTAAATTCATTAAATTCTTCACTTTTTAATACAGAGCATAAAATATATCAAAAAATGCGAAATATTTTTTTATTAAATTAAAATACAAAAGAGAGTAAAAAATATAACCGAAAATGAAAAAAAAGTATTCTTAAAGTAGTACCTTAATTAAAAGAATTTTTGTTAACCTTATAATGCCCCTTTTTAAATAAACATTAAATAAAAAATAATTAAATTATAAAACATCCTTCCATATATAAAAAAAAATATTAAAAATAATAAACTGTAATTAAAAAACTCCCTTAAATAAATAATTCCTTTAGCAAAATATTTATAATAGAATCAAAAATAATAAAAAACCAAAATATACTTTATCATAATTATTAATAAAAAAATAATTATTAGAACATACAACTTAGGTATAATATTTTTTCATATGAATTTTTTTATATATATAAAAAAAAGAACAAAGAAAATATTTTATAAACCAAAAAATAAAAAGATTTATTTATATAACTTTTTTTTAGTTATTTTTACATTTAAAACAAAAACGAATATTTTAAAAGTATATTAACAAAAAATAAAAAAAAATGTAGTTTTTCTTTTTTTCTATAACAAAAAAAAAATATTTTTTAAACCAAACAAAAAATATAGCATAATTAAAAAAAAAATATATATATATATAAAAAAAAGTTTACACACAATTATTAACAACTAATTAATGATATTAACAAAAGATTAAAAAAAACCTTAAACAATTAAAACAGCAATTTAATAAAATAAAATATTTCTAATCCCTAAAACTTAAAATAAACCAAAAAAATTAAACAGTTTTTGCTAAAAAAAATTATTTAAGAAATAGTTGAAAGAAATTATTATTTATTACTCAAAACCAAGTTTTAAAAACTAAATAAATATATCAGTATAAAAACCAAATTAAAAGGAAATATAAAAAACAATTAATTAAATAAAAAAATATAATTAATTAAGTAAAAAATATAATTAATTAAATAAAAAAAAATAATAAAGAATTAGTTGCAATCTTTTATCGACATTATATTTCCCAATACAAAAGAAAAAAAAAAATACATTTAAATATAAAGTAAAATGTATTACTAATATGACAAAAAAAAAAAAAAAAAAAAATAAAAAAAAAATTTTGAACTTTTGGTGCATCAAAATAATTACAGATGGTAAAGAAAAAAATATATATTAAAAAAATATAATATTAAAAAATAAAAATAATACAATTCACTTAAATAAATACATTTTTTCTGAATAAATATTTAAATGGAATTTCATTTAAAAACAGTAGCTGATATTTTGTCCACATAATTGAGAAAGGTGTATTAAGTTGTTAATTTAAATAGAACACTGGTCGGCACAAAGAGAAAACGTAAAAAAATTAATGTATTGATTTTTTGTTTAAAATTGTTATTTTCTTATGCTCTTTGGCTTTCACTCTCTGTATTGTAAGACGTATTAAAGTTAATCAAGGCGTATCTAATAAGATGGCAGAAACGTCATTCAGGTGAAGTGATTCTTTTTTTGCATATATGGAGTTTGGCATTTGATAGACAAAGCAGTGATAATTAGTTGAGCACTCAACCCCAGGTTTTTAGATTCGCCCTGAGGGCTATGGGCGCCGACTTTTGCTTTAGAAAAAAGTTAGAATTGACTCTAAAGATTCATTCTCTTTTTCAAGTACATTCTTCGTAAAATCTTCAAAATGAAAACATTTAACAGCACAAGGAGATGTTAAAATTTTAGTTTATTGTTTAGTTTCTGGCAAAATGTCGAATGACACTCGGTCTTTGAGGGCTACGAGCGATGATTAATGTTTAAAATATTAAACAAATTATTGAATATTAACTGAAAATACATATATATTAATATTGAGTTTAAAAAATACAGAAAATAACAGAATATCAATAAAACAGTTCTAGTGTTTATTTTAGGGTTTAATTAAATTTAGCCCCTGAGAGTATTTTAAAATATTAAACAAAGACTGAAAATAGTGATATATTAATATTAAGTTAAGCAAAAATAGCAGTTTTAGTGATTAATACAGGGTTAATCTTAATAATGTACTAATACACACACAAATCGTTTTTACAATTATTTTATATTATAACAAACATTATTTTGTACCCATTTAGTTCATAACCGTAATTAATCCATTAAACTTTATTCCCCAATAGATCTGGCAGTATTGAGGGCATTTCACCAACATCGGTTGGTCCCAATCTAATAGCCGCCTTCTCAAGCAGTGATGCCACTTCGATTGGTACCTGGCGCATGATAAAAGGTAAAGTTTCACAAACAATTGAAGATATAAAATCATCTAAAGGTAGTACAACAAATATAACTACATTACAACCCCAATCATATCCAACTATTATAATCAAAGGTAAATATTTCAAAATTCGTTATAATTATTATTTCGTTTTTTAGTTACTCGTTATTATTTTTGAATTTGATTATTTAAAAAAAAAAAAAATAATAAAAAAAATATAAAGAATACTAAAGCAAAAAGAAAACAAAATCAAAATATTTTTTAATAAAAAACAAAGCAAAATTTTACTATTCAATTACCAAAAAATAAAATATATCCTGTCTTAGGCGGTGAACATCAACAACAAACTGGCCTCGAGCTCGATTCAGATCAAGAAACAAAAACCTCTTTAAGTGAGGATTTGTCGGTAGAACAAGACCGGCGCAGTAGTGGTGGCAGTGCCAAACATAAAAGATCTAGTAAACTGGAAGACTCAGATTCAGAATTTGAAAATGAAATATTGTTAGAAGGTGATTTGGAACACTCACGTTTAAGACGCGGCTTTGCTCATCTCAAGTCAAAGGTAAAGGCCAAACACGCCGCTCATCAAGCACAAAAAGCTACACTTTCAACAGCTTCAGTGGCTTCAGCTGCCACACATGGTAGCCATTCCGCAGTGGCAGCTGTTAAAAAGGATACTAGTCCTAGCAGAAGTACAGGATCTTCCTCTTCTTCGGCTTCCTTAAGGGGAAACTTTTTAAGAAGACGCCGCAATAAGGGAGTAGAAACCGCCGAACTAGCTTCACCCACCAATATGGCCTCAGCTTTAGCAGCCACTGTGGCCGCCAGTGGAGAAATGGCGGCAGCAGTACCAGTTGTAGTAAGTGGCAAACCTGCTAAGAAACCCAAGGGTATAACAGTGGGTAAAAAAGATATAGAAATTGAGTCTGGTGTTGAAATGTTAGAGGATATGATACCACCACCGGCTGCAGTTCCAACCACAGATGAAACTTCACCCGATTCAGCTACTCCTAAACGTGATGACTTAAATTTGCCTCTAAAAACAGAAACGCCAAACTCTCCCCCTTACAAGGACTATACCTTGAAAAGTATTAAAATGTTGTATGAATGTAATGATGCTACTAACACGATTCCCAATGAATCTCGTCCATTATCGGATAGTACTGCTTCTAATGCCAAAGCAAATCTTGCTGACAATAAACATTCCTTTTGGAATTATTGGTATCATATGGTTAAACATGCCAAATATTTACCCTGTATATCGATTTTAAGTTTAATTACAATTTTCATTTTACCCTTTAACGATTTTATACGTGGAGTTTTGACATGTTTGCTCAGCATTACAATTGTTGAGGGTCTCTGGAATTTTATGCAAAATGTTATTGAACATTATACTATTCATTTTAAACCTGAAAAGACCACATTCCATATACCAGACTATAGTAAAATGACAATATGTGAGGTACCGGCGGTGAAGGAATATAAAACGGTAAAATCTTATGGGGTAAGATTTTCGTTAATTTTATTAAGGAACTTAAAGATTATTATTTATTTTTTTTGTTTCAGGGTTGGATGAATGAGATTGATAGTTATGATCCAAATACATTCAGTATTAATATGACTAGATCTGTTTATATAAAATTGGATGGTAAGTGGTTTTAAGACTTATAAATAGTTTTTTAATAATATAATAATATAAAATATAAAAACTATTGCGAAAATTAAATAATTCATAATTTGCCAATTAAAATAAATCCTACTTTGATTAAACAATAAAAAACTAAGCAAAAATTTCAAAATATTAGATGATTTTAAAGGGTATTTTGAATATACCCAGGCATAAAAATACCATAATGAAAATGCTCATTAGATGGCTCTGGTATAGTGCTATCAGAATGCCACAAATGATATCCCTGTGCAACGGTCTTATGATGTTTGTTTATAGTGCTATGATGTTGGTAATTTTAGCGCTTTCATAACGCTCTCATGATGGTTTGAATAGTACTTTAAAAGTTTATTTAAAAAAGAGAAATACCTTATTATTAAAAAAATATTAAATATATTTAATAAGCAATAACTAAATAATTATTAATAATAAGTAATTTTAAAGATTTTAAAATGTGTAAAGTACAATTAAAATGTAGCAGTGAAAAATTAATGCAAAATGTTCAGAAGTTATTATTAAAAATATAATATTTAGGAGCGCTGTGGTGAACCATCGATTTGTTTTTGTTAATACTATCCCTTCAGTTTCAATTGGAAATTGTTTTAGAAGACAATCTATAAAGTTATTATTAAAAATATGATATTTAGGAGCGCTTTGGTGAACCATCGATTTGTTTTTGTTAATACTATCCCTTCAGTTTCAATTGAAAATTGTTTTAGAAGACAATCTATAAATACCAAAAATTATAGTAAAAAAAGCCTTTAAACAAAATTTTAAGTACCCAGCAAAAAAAGTGAGGAAAAAATATAACAAAATTACCACAACTAGTAACCTGTATCACTTCAAATTCGGGTGAAAAACTTATGAATTTAACATTAGCGTCTCATTGGTGGGATGTTGTTCATTTTTGACAACTTAAATGTTATTTTTAACTAGTATCATTACCTATTATTATCTTTGTATTTAAGATGTGAGTAAAAATGTCTCCTACAAAGTGAAGAAAATCCAGACTCAAAAGATGATTTTCTTACGGTTGTTAATATAGATACAAGTAAATATTTATAATTCAGTTTTTATTTAACAAAAAGCAAAAAGAAAAAATAATTAAAATCTTAATAACAATAACAAGGAAAAATTGCATTAAAGAAGTAATTTAATACCGCAATTTTTATAACAGTGTTAAAAATAACTGCTAGAGAGTTGAAAATATTCATTGATACTTTTGGTGTGATTTAGATGTCGTTTGTTAAGAATTTCATTATTTTCTGCTTAGTACCTTCTATGTCTTTATATGTATGTGTTAGTTAGATACATAGTTAGTTACATTACATAGTTACTTCTTTACTGGTTAGCCACATCCGTTTAACAAAACTTGAAGAGGTTGCAACATAACATCCAAAAGGAATGTAACAATTATGGTACAACAATTTAACAGTGATTGTACTGATTACACCATGGTACTAATGGCCTCATATAATACTTTTCTTCTAATTTTGTATTCCAAAAGTTGTCGTTATTAAATAAATTAAACAATTTTAAAGAATTTTGCTATATTTTATCATGCAATCTTCAAAATGCTTCTTGACAACTGTACTTGAATCAAATCTCTTAAAACTTCCCTTAAGACCTTTTAATTCTTTCCTTATGAACATCATTTCCTCTGAAGAATTATCTAAGCATAAAATTATTAAATAATATTTATTGATATAATATATTTTTCATTTGTGTGCTAACATTTTTTCTAACTATTTGGTCCCTTTCCTCAATTGCAACTGAAAATAAAAATTTACAATTGAAATTAATTTTATAGTATAAAAGAAAGTTTGCAAAATATTTAATTACTTACGTCTAAAATTTTTTATAATTTCCTTGTCTTTCAGCTTCCAAATTTTGTTCAAATCCATTGAAATATTTATATTCTGGATTCAAAATGTATACTCAACAAATTCAATAATAGTTAATTGCAATAGCTCTTTTACACAAACAATTGTAATAAAATATATGACTTAAATATATATAAAAAAAATTAAATAAATAAAAAAGTACACAGAAAAAAATATTTTCGAAAAAATTTCAATTAAATTATTAATCAGAATTTTAAAATGATTTAAAATATTTTTGCAATTAAAAAAATTGTTCAAAATCAAGGTATTCAAAATTAAATTCAAATTTTACATAGAAAAATCGAAAATCCAATTTCAATTACAAAAATAATTCATATTCAATTATTTTATTAGTTGAAATTCAACCTATGAAAAAAATTGTATATTCAATTATTCAAATTATCAATTATTTTTATTTATATTTGATAAATTGTTTTATTTTTAGTAAAATATATTTTAAAATTTAAATTTTGATTAATTGAATAATTTATACAATTAAAAAATTAATTGGTATAGCTTTTATCTTTTATAGATCGTTTAAAAGACTTATAAAATGTCTATTAAACGATAAAATAAAATGTTTACATTTTTATAATTTTTGTACAAAATGCATGTAAGTTTGTTTGGTAGTTAGCAATTAATAATAACAGTCAATACTTCTGCAATTTATAAAAAAATAAAACAAGAAATTAAAAAAAAAAAATTTTAAAAAAATAATAAAAAAAAATTTAAAAAAAATTTAAAAAAAAATTGAAACAAAATTATACCAACAATTCCTTTTTTGTATTCTGTTACTATAAAAACGTTTCCACCAAACCTATATTTTTTTTTAAAGAACATGAATTTCTGCCTGTGATATTTTATTTTACAATATCATTTCATTTACTATTGGTTTCCATCTCTTATTTGATTTGTTTCAGTTCTAAAAAAGTTTGAAATTATGTTTTACGTGTAGTTAACGATTCTAATTTTTTCCTTTATTCCAATAGGCACAGTATTACATATATCCACCACAAATGCCCGTATACCCAAACGTGTCATGTGGAATGAATTACCGATAAATCGTAAAACTATTATATTCACTACACATCGTAGTTACGATTTACTTGGCTGTCGTATTGAGCTATTGCCCATTGGTTTAGCTAGAAAACGGTAAAGCACACTCAATATCAAAATAAAATCCTTCTCGTAGTAATTAATTTTCTTGTATAAATATTTCAGACATTTCAACCGCAAATATCCTATACAACTTATAATAAAAGATCCTAAAATGGCTCCCGCAGTCGAAGATGATGATGTGGAAAATAAACCTTTGAGACGTAGATTTAGTCGTCACCGTAGCAAGCATGAAAAGTCGGAAACACGTGAATTATCAGAAAATAATAGTAAAAATGAGACAGAATCGCAGACTCAGGAATCTGGTGGAGAAATGGATTTTGGAGCCACTATATTAAATGCTGATGTAAGTTAGAATTTTGTAGTAATAGAAGAAAATAACAAAAAAAAAAAAAATAATTATTTCTAAACAGCTGCAGAAATTGCAAGATGACGTAAATCCAGATGAGGATTTAAGTAACATAACCGTACCATGTGGTGATGAAGTTCGTATATTATTATTTGCCAGATGTGCTAGAGAAAAGGAAGATTGGTAATATGATTTAGCCACATTATCTCAATGTCTTATTAATTATTATCGTAATAATATGATAGTTTTCATACTAATGTTTTAATGTTTTATATATAGAATAGAACTTATTTCATTAATGTAAAAAATCTAAAACGCCTTTAGGTACAGACGTTTTGTAGCGGCTAGCAATGGTGATGTTCATGATCAAGATTTACATTTGAGCAATGTAAAATTAATTAATTCGAAGGATCTACAGGCGGCTGCTACTAAAGCCGCTCAATTAATAACAAATCCTAAGGTTGGTATAATTTATTATTTCAATTAAAATTTTTCTTTTTTAATTGATAAAATAATTTTGTAATTCGAACCTAGTTTTTATTTTATTTTTAAGTAATAAAAATTTCTTGTTGTTTTCAATTAGCCTAAAGAAAATGTTACTGGTTCTGGAAAATCTTCAATGTCCGAACAACAAAGGGAATCTTCCTCATCGATTACTTTTGAAGATTTAGCTGATGTAAGTTTAATATGTTTTAATTTCATAAGATATCAATTGACGATACATATTCTATTGTTTTAGCTGTCTCCTGCAGTTCCTGAAAAAGGGGAACCGGAACGTGATGATGAATCTATAGAATTTATGCCAGATGATGCTGAAACAATTGAAGGCCTTTTGATGTTAGCCAGTGCTGCACGCAATGATCCAAATTATATTAAATTTATGGCTTTATATCAGGTAAGTAATAGGAACAAAAGGGAATTGATAATTGAAGAAATTCATTTTATTATTTTTTTTTAATCAAAATTATGTTTTTATAATCAAATACTTATTTCTTACATTTCATTAAATTATAATTAGTTGTAAATTATGTAGCTGTGATAATATTTATATTAAAATTTATCGACATTTGCTTATATTTTTTTAAGAGAATTTTATAAGTAACTAGCATTTAACCTGCAACTGCGTTAGCGGATTTGCCAAACTTGGTACTGATAGTATTCGCTCTAACTCCTCTAGTTTATAAAATAAGATTTTAGATTTTCGTATAAAAAATCGAGTTTTGGTGATAAATATAAGTGATCACAGATTTTCACTCTTTTCGCTCTAGCGCTTCTAGTTTGCTTGTAGAATCATATTTTATATTTTCATAGAAAAAAGTCGATTTTTGATGAGAAATATAAGTGATCAAAGATTTTCATTCTTTTCTCTCTAGCGTCTCTAGTTTCCGTATAAAATGAAATTTTTAATTTTTGTTTAAAAAAATCGATTTTTAGAGAGAAATCTAAGCGATCACAGATTTTCATTCTTTCTGTTCTAATGACTATAAAATGAGATTTTCATTTTCAGATAAAGAATGGACTTCTGGTTTGAAATTTAATTTTAGTTTAATATTATATACGAGTATTATGTAATTGTTTATATTAGTTTAGTTTTTAATTTATTAATTTTTAAGTTTGATTTTTATTTATTTTCATTTTTTTTATTTTAATTATTTTTTTAGAAAGCTTGTAGCCAATCAAAGATTCCAGTATATAAAGGGCAAATATTTCATCATCCGCTAGACAAGAAAAGCGTATGTTTTTTTATTATTTAATTTTTATAATTTTCATAAATTTATAATTTATTAATCACCATAGATTATAATATAAAAAAAAAAATAAAAAACAAGTCTCCTTGGTTTCAAAATAAATCGAAAAATAGCGCCATTAATTAACAATTATTTTTGGTTCCTTTATTTTTCTTGACGTTATAAATCCATTTTGTTAATCGTTAAAAAATGTCTATATTTGAACCAGTAAATAAATCTTCTTTTTAAATTATAGAACAAACGCACAGCACGCCATGAAAATGAACTTTGGAAGGGCATAGATCAATCTTTATTTTTGGGTCCTTCTGGTAGTGTTGTATGGGCTAATGTTTTAATAGGCCGCTTACTATACAGCACTTTACAAAATGAACAAATTATGGATAAAATACAAGATATATTACAAAAGAAATTGAATTCAATTAAGGTAACTAAATCAACTTAGTATAATTATTCAAACAACTATTTAATCCTTCTCTAGCTTCCCAGTTTCATGGAGGATGTGGTCATAAAAAATATCAATCTTGGTCATACACCTCCTTTAATACATCGTGTTTCACAGCCCATGCTTGATGAACGTGGTATTTGGTTAGATATGGATGTGACTTATGAGGGTCATTGTCATATAACTGTTACTACTAAAATGAATTTATTACGTCTTAAACGTCCGATGCGTAATCCATTATTTGTTGATTCAAAAATGGATGCCACCATACCAAATCCTCACATTGGAGCTTCTTTAAAAGATGAACTATTGGCTGCCAATAAAGCATCCCGAAGTGGTGTTAATGAAGCAGAATTATTGATAGAAAGTGCTCTATCGGGTAGTGCTATCTTTGATAGTGATGCTGAAAGTACTGGTAGTTCGAGTACGGAATCTGATAGTCCTATTGCTGGTACAATGGGTGATAATCCAAACAGTGTTAGTGAAGGGTGAGTTTTAAACTTAAATATGTTTTTAAAATAATATTAATAAACAAATGTAATTATTTTTAGGGCCACAAATCCCGGCAGACGTATATTTAAATTTGTTGATCGCATTGCTACTTCCAACTTTTTCCAATCTGCTACGGAATTGTCTTTTGTACAAAAAGCCATGGAGAATATGAGTACTACCATAACATTAGGCATAGATTTAAGAGGTTTAGTTTCTCGGGTAACAATAAATATACCTCCGCCGCCCTCGGATAGAATATGGCTAGCGTAAGTTTAAAAACAATGCTTTATAATTTAATTTTAATATTTTTTATTTAACAACTTCAGCTTCCGTGCCCCACCACGCCTTTGGCTTACTGCACGTCCCACTGTGGGTGATAAATCCGTTGATTGGAGCATTGTTACCAATGTCATTGAGGGTAAATTATGCGAGGCTGTTAATAAATATTTGGTATATCCTAATATGGTAGATTTAACTGTACCTTTTATGGGTAAATCTGCAGCTTCCGAATCATAAGAATTAAAAATATATTTATTTGTAATTGTTAGTCTATATGTTTGCAGTCTATTTAAGGACAGAATATACTATTACTTATTTTTTTATTTTTAATATAAAAATATTTATACAATTTATGTAAATTTCTTTACAAAATATCAAACAAAAAGAAATTGTTAACAATTTTATTTTTCTAACTAAAAAATACTCTTAAAAAGAAACAAACAAAAAAACAGTTAAACTATTTTAACAATTTTATTCCATAAATACTATTTCCATTTTAAGTATTAAACTAAAAGCAACAAACATATTTATATCAATTAAAAATCGCAAAGAAGAGAAAAAAACATGAAATTATATAAATAACTTTATCATTTTATTTTATATTTTATATATAATGTTAAAAAATTTATTTATATATTTTTTATTATAATTTTTTATATCAAATACACTTATTTACATACCTACAAATACATATATATTTTTCTAACACTATAATATAAGTTTTTATATATTATTTTTTCTTTCATATTTGCTTTCATTTAAATTTTAACAGTGATAAAGTTTTTTGCATCTGATAAACTCTCTATAATAAAAATTGATTTTTTATTTTGCCAGCGGCTATAATGAAATAAACTTAATGTATTCCTATTGATATCATTTTAAACAATACAACTTAATATGGTTTAAGATTATTTAAAATAACAAATAAAAAATATATATAATTATAATATTTGAAATTTGTCGTTTAAAATATTTCATTAAAATAGAAAACATTTAAGATAGTAAAGGATGTCATATTACGTTTAATGTTAAAAACTGTGAATTTTTTAAGAGACATTGTAGTGGGTGGAAAATTTTCGAACGATTGGAAACTGAAGCTCCTAGCTTGTGATCACTGCATTTTTTGTATCGAAATTTCTAATAGTTTCCAAGTTATTAAGCTTCAAAGATAATTGTGATTTTATATTCTCTTTCTATTTTTCTTTTCTGTTCTTCCGTTGATATCTCAGCGAGGAGTAGGAATGTCGCAATGAATTTTTTGAAATTTGGTAGGTAGTTAAAGAAAAACATGAGCCATTTTCCTGTTAACAAAGAGTGAACTTTACTTAAAAGCTTGTGAAACTGTACCGGTTTAAAGTAAAAATTACCGTATTCTTCAAAGGGGCCTAGTAGTGGGCGAAATTTTCTAAATGAATTAAAAGTCCAAGTCCTAACCTTTCCTTTATTGCAACTTTCATTTAAAAATCTCTAATAATTTCCCAGTTATTAAACTTTAAAAATAATAGTTATTTGATATTCTCTTACTATTCAATTCTGTTCTCCCGTTACTTTAACAAATTTTGAGTAAATTTTATTTATAGATTAAATTTAGGATGCTTGTAATTTGGATTTGCCATTTAAAGGATATCTCAGGAAGTAGTAGAAATATTATAAAGAAATTTATTAGAAGGACAGAGAAAAAGATGAGCTATTGTTCTGTAAACAAAGAGGTTTATTTACAAAAGAGCTTGTAGAACAAACAATAAGCGTTTAAAGCAAAACAAAAAATGAATATATTTTCAAGGGGCGTGGTAGAAGAAAAATATCAAAACTAATTAAAAAATGCAAATCTAAAACTTTCGACCACTGCAATTTGCTATAATAATAGTCTAAGAGTTATTAGTTTTGTTCTTTTAAAAATTTAAATTTTTGAAAACAAAACTTAATTATTTAATCAAATATAAACTATTTTAAATTTATATTTTTTCTGCAATTTTTAAAAAATTTTGGCTCTTAAAATGTTGAAATAGTCATTGACATACATTTTAAACTCCTACTGCCACGCCTTCATTTTTAAATTAATCATTTATTCTTAAAACTCCTATACTATCTTAAGTAAAAAATAATTTTAGTTTCCAATTTTACATATTTTTACAAAACTTCTCTTTTATGTCTTTGTAAAATTACATTCCAATCGCTCTTTAAACGTAGAAGTTATAAAAGAAATTGTTTTAATGTTATAAGCGTGTAAAATCATAAAAACGCTTGGTAATGTATTTACTCGAATGAAAATAGCTTTTAAACTATAAAAGATTTGTTATAATATAAAGTTAATACGATAGAATGGAACGCCAGGTATTTTGTTGCTGCCCGCGCCTAATGTTTAATTTTAGGATGCTCTATGGACACATTATTGGTAGCATACATATTTATTTTAATAGCTCAGGTTTTTCCCTATATCCCTATAAAATTTCATCTCAATTGATTTATAAATGTGGGAGTTAGTTAGTTATATTATAGAGATCAAATATCATTATTAACTAATTCGAAGACCATAAAAATTAAAAACTAAAATCAAGGCAAAATTATCTGGGAGTATTAGGAGAGCAAAATGCAGTAGTAGGTGAATTTTTAATATGAATTTTGTTTTAAATTGAATATCTCAAAAACTATGTCAACTATCTTGAAGAAACAAACTGGTTGTGGTAGATTGAGAATCAAGCTAGTCATTGGCATACATTTTCTACGCCCACTGCCACGCCTTTATTTTTAAATTATGCGTTTATTTTTAAAACTGCTATAACTTTTTATATAACAAATATTTTTAATTTCTAATTTTAAGTATTTTTAATATAACATTTCCTTTATGTGTCTGTAAAATTACACATCAATCGTTTGTTATATGTAGAAGTTATAACGAAAATTGATTTGATGTTATTAATAAATGTGCAAAAAACGCTAGAAAATGTTTTTACTCTAATGGCCATAGCTTTTAAACTATGAGAGATCAAATCAAATAATCAAATAAACTTAATATGGTAGAATGGAACGTAAGCTATTTACTCAGATATTTTGTTACTTCATACTGCCACGTCTCCTGAAGATTATTTGTTGTTATCTTCTTTTTTTTTTCACCTAGATGATTATCTAGCAATATTGCCCATTTTTCTTCCAGGCGTATTGATTTTTTATTGTTTGAATGTTTTGCCTGCAATACGAATTCGAACCTCTTTGGTATTCTTTTGCTTGTACGGTTTATGTTAAAATAATTATATTCCAGAATTGTAAAAATGTTTTCTGTGTATGTAAAAAATTTTTTAAGTTTAGAACTTCCTTAATAACTTTTTGAGTTTTTAAGCGGTTTTTTAATGGATATTTCTTTTTATTCCGAACAACATTGAAGAAAGAAATCAGAAAAAAAATACATTAGTTAAAATTTCGAAAAATGTTGAATTCTTTATAAATTAATTTAAAAATCTTAAATTGACTTAAAATTTATGAAGGTACGAGACCTATAATGCAGGAATTACCTTACTTGCAATACATATATCGAAATGTAGGTGATGTTTCGAAATTTTTGAAAATTGTTTTGTGATGTCGTCAAGAAGATCTATAGTCTACATTAGATCGTTTTCCAAGCGTAAATAAAAAGCAGCTTGTTATTTAGTTTAAATTTATGAAGGTATTATTTCTTTTGAAAGGGGGTAATCTTTTGTATATCTTATTCTTTACTTACCTTGTTGTTCATCTTAAACCTTTGTTTAAAATAATTCTCTTAATTTTTATCAAAATTGGTTTCCTGTAAAGAGCAAATTTTAAGATAATATCAATCTTTTATTTAGAAAGCAAAAATTTGTTTGCTATATAAATTGCTGCTAATATCAAACAAAACATCACAACATTGACGGCATTCACTAAATAAACATGGTGAGTTTATAATTGAAAATGTTTTACTTGTTTTATTGTTGTTTCAATTATTTAATTTTATTTCAATTTATTTAAGTATTCTTCAAAAATATTTTTAATTGCTGCTGCACTTTGTTTAATAACTTGGGTCTCATCAGAAGGTATTGTTACTCGTGAATACCTACCAGCTGCTATAAATCCCACTCCAGCCAGGTTTTTACACAATATCCCTCATCTTATAGACCTTCTTATTATAATCAATATCAACAACAATATTATCCCTCATATCCTTCATATTATCCTCAATATCCCAATGGTATTATAGGAGGATACCATCAACAGCAGTCTCTGCTAGTTCAACATATTAGCATTGGCAGTTCTTTAAGTTTAACCGGTTTAGGGTCATATTATCCTAATGTGGGTGTGGTTCCCAGTTATAAACCCAAACTTAGAGTTGATGTTGTAGATACGGTTTATGATGTCAACGGTGGTTATGTTTATGGCAAAAAGAAGTGAAACATGATGATGATGATGATGAAGATGGTTGAATATGAGGTAACGAAAAATGATTATTGAAATGTTATAGATACGAATGTAATAAAAAGTAAATAATAGTTTTAAGTTTAATAAGAAATAAATATATTAAATGAATTCATGTAAACATAAATTGTTTTATTTTTTCCTGTACCTTTTTAGTTAATAAATAAATTAAAATTCTTTTTCTTTTAGGGTTTTATTAACTATTTAATTAATTATTTTATTAACTAAATTCTCTTTTAAAAATTTATACATTTTACAATTGATATGCTATATAATTGATTAATAAAATGCAATAAAAATTTTTACATTTTATTTTTTTAAATACATTACAAACTATTCAAACATTTCTTTTTTATTTTCATCGTTATTTAGCAAATTTTAATCCAAAGTAAAAACAAACTTAAAAATTAATAAAATAATAAAATAAAATTTAACAATAACTTTTGTTATTAAGATTTTCTGGCGTTTTAACAAAAGCTAAACTAGAATTCAAATATCGTTAAATGGTTCTGATTTTAGTTTTCTTTCAATTTTTTTATTGAAAAACATTATTCAATATAAAAAAGTAAAAAATAAAATTTTAATTATATATAAAATACATATAAAAAAAACCTTGTGATGTTTAGAGTGGAAAAATTATTATAATACAAAACGAGCGTTTTAGTAAAATTAATAACAAAAAATAAATTTACTAAAACTTAAAAAAAAAATGAAAATAAAATAAAACTTACGCAAGTAAATAAAGAAATTTTTAGATTTATAAAATTAACATTGAAATTTATGTATTTTAAGAAATTTTTAATTAAAAAGTTTTTAAGGTAAACATAAGAAAAGTATTTAATGAATTTCAACGAAATATCTTATTTATTAAAAAGAGTCCTTTTAACAAACAATTTCAAATAGTTAATTTATTTTATATTTTTAATATATTTAGGTAAATGGTCCTATGATTTTGTTTTTTGTTGTTTTGCTACTAATTAAATAATAAAACAATAAAAAAAGTAGAGATTAATTAGGGAAGATTTATGTTTACAGTCTCATGCCATGATATTTGGAAAAGGATTTACAAAGGCAAAAGGCCAAGAAAATGGCCAATAGATGTACAACACCCACACCAAATAAAACAGCAATTATTATTTCACGATGGGATATAATCCATTCGGTAAATACATCATAGCAGCCCTAAAATAATAAATAGAAAAGGTAATATTAATTAGTTTAAATTAAAAATAAATCTTACGATAAATGTATGTTATGTAAATATTATAAAAAAATAAGAAAATAAGAATAATAATAAGAATAGAAATAAGAAAATAATATAGAGAAAATTCGAGAAATGAAACACGCCAAAAATAAAAAATTTCTCATTGAAATTATAGGAAATTTTTAAAAAATTTTATTTTTATAGAAAATTTATGACTAATGTCCTTTTTATGGAAAATTTTCGGTAAATTTTTTTTTGTAGAAAATTTTCGCTAAATTTTTTTTTTATAGAAAATTTTCGCTAAATTTTTTCTTTATAGAAAATTTTCGCTAAATTTTCTTTTTATGGAAAATTTTCGGTAAATTTTTTTTTATGGAAAATTTTCGGTAAATTTTTTTTTATGGAAAATTTTCGGTAAATTTCTTTTTATGGAAAATTTTCGGTAAATTTTCTTTTTATGGAAAATTTTCGGTAAATTTTCTTTTTATGGAAAATTTTCGGTAAATTTTCTTTTTATGGAAAATTTTCGGTAAATTTTCTTTTTATAGAAAATTTTCGGTAAATTTTCTTTTTATAGAAAATTTTCGGTAAATTTTCTTTTTATAGAAAATTTTCGGTAAATTTTCTTTTTATAGAAAATTTTCGGTAAATTTTCTTTTTATAGAAAATTTTCGGTAAATTTTCTTTTTATAGAAAATTTTCGGTAAATTTTCTTTTTATAGAAAATTTTCGGTAAATTTTCTTTTTATAGAAAATTTTCGGTAAATGATCCTTTTATAGAAAATTTCCGGTAAATGATCCTTTTATAGAAAATTTCCGGTAAATGATCCTTTTTATAGAAAATTTCCGGTAAATGATCCTTTTTATAGAAAATTTCCGGTAAATGATCCTTTTTATAGAAAATTTCCGGTAAATGATCCTTTTTATAGAAAATTTCCGGTAAATGATCCTTTTTATAGAAAATTTCCGGTAAATGATCCTTTTTATAGAAAATTTTCGGTAAATGATCCTTTTTATAGAAAATTTTCGGTAAATGATCCTTTTTATAGAAAATTTTCGGTAAATGATCCTTTTTATAGAAAATTTTCGGTAAATGTTCCTTTTTATAGAAAATTTTCGGTAAATGTTCCTTTTTATAGAAAATTTTCGGTAAATGTTCCTTTTTATAGAAAATTTTCGGTAAATGTTCCTTTTTATAGAAAATTTTCGGTAAATGTTCCTTTTTATAGAAAATTTTCGGTAAATGTTCCTTTTTATAGAAAATTTTCGGTAAATGTTCTTTTTTATAGAAAATTTTCGGTAAATGTTCCTTTTTATAGAAAATTTTCGGTAAATGTTCCTTTTTATAGAAAATTTTCGGTAAATGTTCCTTTTTATAGAAAATTTTCGGTAAATGTTCCTTTTTATAGAAAATTTTCGGTAAATGTTCCTTTTTATAGAATATTTTCTGTAAATGTTCCTTTTTATAGAATATTTTCTGTAAATTTTCCTTTTTATAGAAAATTTTCTGTAAATTTTCCTTTTTATAGAAAATTTTCTGTAAATTTTCCTTTTTATAGAAAATTTTCTGTAAATTTTCCTTTTTATAGAAAATTTTCGGTAAATGTTCCTTTTTATTGAAAATTTTCGGTAAATGTTCCTTTTTATTGAAAATTTTCGGTAAATGTTCCTTTTTATTGAAAATTTTCGGTAAATGTTCCTTTTTATTGAAAATTTTCGGTAAATGTTCCTTTTCATTGAAAATTTTCGGTAAATGTTCCTTTTTATAGAAAATTTTTGGTAAATGTTCCTTTTTATATAAAATTTTCGGTAAATGTTCCTTTTTATAGAAAATTTTCGGTAAATGTTCCTTTTTATAGAAAATTTTCGGTAAATGTTCCTTTTTATAGAAAATTTTCGGTAAATGTTCCTTTTTATAGAAAATTTTCGGTAAATGTTTCTTTTTATAGAAAATTTTCGGGAAATTTAATTTTTATAGAAAATTTTCGGGAAATTTTCTTTTTACACACAATTTTCGATAAATTTTCTTTTTATAGACAATTTTCGGTAAATTTAATTTTTATAGAAAATTTTCGGTAAATTTAATTTTTATAGAAAATTTGCGGTAAATTTAATTTTTATAGAAAATTTTCGGGAAATTTTCTTTTTATAGACAATTTTCGGTAAATTTTCTTTTTATAAACAATTTTCGGTAAATTTAATTTTTATAGACAATTTTCGGTAAATTTAATTTTTATAGACAATTTTCAATGCATTTTTTCCTGTGGAAATTTATTGGATATTTGCTGTAAAAGTCATTTTTATATAAAATTTTTCTATATTAAGTTTTCGATAAATATTCTCTTTATAGAAAATTTTCGATAAATTTTCTATTTATACAATTTGGTTTTTTGAAAAATTTTATTTTTATAAAAAAATTTTCAATGAAATCTTATTTATAGAAAATTTTCAATAAAATCTTATTTACAGAAAATTTTTGATAAATTTATTTGTTATAGAAAATTTCAAATAAATTTTTTCTTATACATCATTTCAATAAATGCCCTTTTTATATGAAATTTTTGATAAATGTTCTTTCCATAAAAAGTTTTCGATAAATATTCTCTATAGAAAATTGTTTAAAAAATTTTCTTTTTATATACAATTTTTTGATAAATTTTCTCTTTATAAATTTTTCTTGATACATTTTTATAGACAAATTTCGTTAATTTTTCTTGTTTATAAAAAATTTGGTCTTTTTTTGTAAAATATTTTCAATGAACTTATTTATATAAATTTTTTAATAAATTTAATTTTTATAGACAATTTCAATAAATTTTTTCTATAGAAAATTTCGATTAAATTCTTTTTATTGGATATTTTCGACAAATTTCCTCTTTGTAGGAAATTTTCGATAAATGTCCTTTTATAGGAAATAATTTATAATTTCCTTTTTATATGAAATTTTTGATAATATTTTTCTGTAGGAAGTTTGCGACAAAATTTTCTCTATCCTTTTTACCTTTTAAAAAAGGCGGTTTATTCCTTTAAATAACCCGTATGCTTTAATTGCAAATAAAAGCAGTTTAGTAGTTTAAAAGTTGTAACGACTCTTTATTTTATTTAAAAATGTACAACAATAACAGTTTAAATAGTCAGTTTGTGTTTTAATACACATACACACTTTAGTAATGTATAAGAATATACAGCCAAGGCAGTTAATTTGTTAATGATGCTTCCAATTAGACTGACTCAATGGTGTTCTCACGGCCAATTTATATACACTGCACTGTCATCTAGATGTTTCACGAAAGCTCTATCACTTTCTACAATGTTCTTAACAGACAAACTAGTATATTCCAATTTTAGAGCTTTCGATGTTAATGTTAGCAGTTTCAACATTTAGTATTGCCATACTTACAAACAATGGTGAAAAGCTTTTTATTCAATGTTGTATGTTTAAAACTATGTTAATAATTTCTAAAGATATGTTAACTGCTGTTAACATAAACAGAAAGGTCTAGAAGCATTGAAAACGGTTGAGAAGCATTATTTCAAACCAGCCGTTAAAACCGTTATATTTGAATTCAAGTATAATTTCGTAACAATATATATATAAAATTTTCTATAAAAAATAAATATATCGAAAATAAAAATAAAAATTAAATATATATATATATATATATATATATATATATATATATATATATATATAAATATATATATTAAAAAAAAAATTCATTAAATTTTCTTTTTATATGAAATTATCGATAATTTCCTTTTATGTGAAATTTTTGATAAATTTTTTTTAGGCAGTTTTCGATAAATTTAGTATTTTTTCTTTTTTTTTTATAGAAAATTTTCGATGAAATTTTCTTTATAGAAAATTTTTGATAAAACCTTATTTACCGAAAATGTTCCATAAATTTGATTTCTATAGATTTTTTTTTAATAAAATTTATTTTATACAAATGTCCTTTTTATATGAAATCAAAAAAAAAAACTTTCTTTTATATGAAATTTTTGATAAATTTTCTTTTTATAGGAAGTTTTTGATAAATATTCTCTATAGAAAATTTTCGGTACATTTTCTCTTTTTACAGAAAATTTTCGATAAATTTTCATTTTATAGAACATTTTTTGATAAATTTTCTATTTATAAAAAAATTTTTGATAAATTTTTTCTTCATGGAAAATTGTTGGATATTTTTTTCTTATAGAAAATTTTGAAAAAAAAATTTTTTTCTAAAAAATTTTCGTTTGTTATAAGAAATTTTCGATTAAATTTGATAAATTTTATTTTTATGTAAAATTTTTTATAGATATTTTTCGTTAAATCTTCATTTTATAGAAGATTTTTGTTGAATTTTCTTTTTATGATTTATGATTTGATTATATTTTTTGTTATAAAAATTTTTCCACAAAATTTTCGATAAATTTTCTTTTTACCGAAAATCTTTGATCAGTTTTCTTTCTATAGCAAATTTATGTCATTGGAAAGAAATACTTAGTGCTGAAAAAGAGCTGCAGAAGTTTATTGCTTTTGAAGTAAATTTTTTAATAAAAATTCTGTTTTAGCCTTATTAAAGATAATAAAAATGCTTTAAAATTTGTGAAAATTTAATTTTCTTAGAAATTATTAACCTTTCTTCTAGCTAAAAATACATTTATTTTCACTTTTCTGAAGTAATTTTTTATAACTTCCAAAAAATCTCAAAATAAACATTTAGTTCTACATTGGAGTTTTCTTGGAAGCAATTTTTTGCTGGGAATATATAGAAAATAGTGATTCGATTTGCGTCGTTTCGATATGCGTTGCAATTCTCCAGCCCCATTAACGACTCAGACCGGGGCCGCGGTGTACATAAGTAGTTTCAGTAAGAAATCCATAGTTGAAAACAATCGAGAAGTTAATGTTAATATTTTTTGTATTAATACCCTTTTAATTTTTTAAGTGGTTATTATTTAACTGATCCACAGCTTTTTTTAAATTTTTTATAGAAAATTGTTTATTTTTTTATAGAAAATTTTCTTGGTGGATCGAGCTTTAATTTAGCGATATGATTAAAAATATATTTGGCAATACAGTTACTAACAACTAAACTTGTATTTATATGTAGTACAGGAGCGAAAAAATAAAAAGATCTACTGACTCTTTTTTTAAGAGCTGGAATTCAGTATCTCAATTGCAAAATTTCTTAAAATAATTATTAAAAAAATCCTCCTACTTACCTTTAAATAAAAACTATTCGATTCATTGGGATTTGTCACGCAACTTTCATCTTCGGGTAATAAATTTTTAATATCCTTTAATCTGCAACAGGCCTCTGGTATGGTATGATTACCTTTGCCATTAATCCAACCCGATGATGTTTCAAAATCACGATAATCAACAACACCACAACAACCAAATTGGCTCATCATTTGATTCCACATTAGAGTCACAGCATCAGTATGTTCAGCAGTAGTATAGTATTTAGTAATGGTTGATTGTAAAAAGCTTTTGCTTTCATTGCGTGCCTATGGAAAATAGAAAAAACATGTATTTGCAATAAAAGGTATTTTTATTTATTTCAAATTTTAATAATTACTTACAGTTTCTTTATAAAATGCCGCTAAGCCACCAGCAACGATTTCAGCAATCAATAGTAAAATCATTAAAACGCCGTACTGAAAAGAAAAAAAATATTCAAGATGAAAAATAAAAAATATTTTACATATTTTAATAGAATTTCATGTAGGTGGATTTAATTAAATATAAAATTTGTATTACATAGCATTAACCCTTAAAAGAACTGTCTTTTTTAAAATTTAATATTTTTAAGAAAAATTACCAATTGAAAGAGAATTAAAAAAATTTTTGTTAACATTAAGAAAATCCCAAAATCTATATTTTTATGTTGGCTTTAAACTGTTAATTTATAAACCTTTGTAGAACTTAATGTGTAGTTAAAAAATCTTTTAAAATTTTTTCAATATCAAACATTTAAAAAAAAGTAATTTACATTTTGTAAACTCTTTATTTTGAAAAATAGTTAGAAAACAATTTACTTTGCCAATTTTAGTAATTTTTTTTAAACCCCTTTCAGCATAGTTCATGTAACTACAATTGGCATTAATGGCATAGAAAACTAAAACTTAAATCTAAAATATAAAACTAAAAAAGGAAATTAACATGTATCACAAATTTTATGGGCTTGGCATCATGTACAGTGTACACCTTTTCAACATCATATTGGCCAATGTTAACATGAACACCACAACCATACTGACGGACAGACATACAGCCAGACAAAGAAACCACCGCACACAATATACGAAACAATTGCAGTAGACATTAAACATAAATCAAAACAAGTGAATCTAATAAGTATGAATAAAATAATAAAAAAGACATTAACAACATACAATGAATTGCTACCGCATTATTGGAGGTGATGTGAAAGGAATGTACCTTTGTAAACACTTAGACAAATAAACTGATTTGTTAAAACAATTCTTGATATTTTTCTTTCCATTACTTAAAATTTTAAAACACCGAAAAAAGTTTTCTTAATATCTATTTGAAATTCCTATCCTATTTGGAACTCTAAACTTATGCTTTAAATCCAAGTAACTACTAATTTAGACTCTGATTGCATTTGGCCTGAAACGTAATGTATATCTAGTGGTTTTCCGTCTTCTTTTATTTCTTTAGATCATCTATTATTTAGAACAGGGATTCCCATCTCTTCATGAAAGAAAGATAGATATAGTCGGTCAAGACCGACTATATGATACCCTACACCATTGTGTATGAGCATAAAAATTCGGGAAGGGGACTTATATTACACCTGTGACCAATTTTACTAAATGTAAAATAAAATATGCAAATACAGAATAATGCTTTGATTCTAAAATCTAGATGATTTTATGCACTTTAGGGCGATTCCTGGAAGTGAGTTTAAATGGGAGCTCTGATAAATTATGGACCGATTCTCATAAAATTTGGCAATGTTGTTTCTACTTACATAAAACTTATTTGTGTCGAGTATTAACTTAACACTAATATTCGTATGGGATTTATACACGTTAAAGTGATTTTCGGAAGAGGGCTTTATATGGGAGCTATGGTCAATTGTGAGCCGATCTTCATAAAATTTGGTACAAAGATTGAAACTTGTACAGAATTTCTTTGTACCGAATTTCATTACCATATTCTTATTTTTAAGACATTTTTGAGTGTTTAAATTCTATTCCGGGGGGACATTTGTATGGGGGCTAGGTGAAATAATGGACGGATTACAATCAATTTCCAAAGGCTTCAATCTTGTATCATAAAAGTCCCACGTGCCAAATTTCATTGAATTATCTTTAAAATTGCAAGCCGTACTTAATGCAGAAAGTTTACATGGACGGCCAGCCAGCCAGACGGATGGACATACATCGTTAGATCGATTTCAAAAGTGATTCTGAGTCGAGTGTATTGCAAACAACAGCTCAAACGCATAATACCCCAACCACCTATGGTGGTGTAGGGTTATATGTAACAAAATGTCTATGTTTTTACTATTTTTTTTTTTTTAAACATTGAGAGAAAGTTCTGACAAAACACATTCAAACGTGATCTAAATTTGGATTTTATAAACTGTAGGGCAAAAAAACTTGTTTCGCACAAACATATAGATACAACATGTAGCAAAATTTTAACCAAAACTATTCAACCAACATAAATTCAAAGTCAGCTTTGGCAAAGAAATTATTTTCTTAGTTCTATTGTTTGTTCCCAACAAATTATCGGGTATATCATCAATAGCAATGTTGAATGGATTACAATGTAAACTGGTTTGGTATTGCTTTTAAGCTCCGAATAATATCGGGAAAATTCATCGTGAAGTGAATCCAAGTACATATATTATTATACTTTTCATAAGTTCTTTTTGAACATTAGATAAATCCAAGATATCATTCAGCACTGGAAATGAGAAATATTTTGGTAGAGGGGATTAAAGACGTATTTTCTAGTAAAAAATTTTGCATATAAAATCACTTATTGAATCTAATTAATTTAATGTATTTACTTGACTGTTTCGTACTTTAATATTAAGATTGTTTAACGTCTCGAAAAATTTAGATATATAAGCAAAGTAATAAATAAATGTATATCTGTAAATTTTTTTTGTAGAGATCTTCATTATTGTATAAAAGGAAAATATCTGACTTTAATTCGTATAATCTGTTCAGCATATTTTCCTTCGAAACCTAACGAACGTTAATATGAAGTAGTAATTTCTTATATTCTGCATTTAAATCGGCACATAGGGCTTTAAGAATTCTATTTCTTAAGGCACTAGTTTTTATAAAATTTACTATAGTAGTTTGAAGAGAAATTTTAAATATATCAGGTATATCCGGTTTCCGCAGCAAATACTTGTCGCTGAATTACACAGTAAAATTTATGTGATTAAGAAAACCTGGTCACCAACCTATCATTGATGATGATCTTTACAAGCTTTTTGTAAAGATGTCGTCTGGGATCACCCAAAAA
The DNA here is from genome assembly GCA_932274085.1 of Protocalliphora azurea. Taxonomy (NCBI): domain Eukaryota; kingdom Metazoa; phylum Arthropoda; class Insecta; order Diptera; family Calliphoridae; genus Protocalliphora; species Protocalliphora azurea. The sequence goes on along the minus strand of OW026522.1, from coordinate 142,493,156 downwards.
TGCTCTAAAGTCATCGACCAGTCAGCAAACAAAAATAACGAGTTCTTAACTTTAAACTCCTGGTTGAGTTAGATCTTGTATGCGTACAGCTTAGGGTTGCCAGATTCGATTCCTGAAAAACGAGTTTGATTTCTGAAGAAAAACTAGACAATCAACTTCCACCGAAAATCTTTTACTTTTTATATGCTTTTAAAATTTCTGCATATCCGTTTAGGCCATGAATAGATATTAAAAAATGCGGTATACGATTTGTACAATAGTTATTTGAAAAAATAAACAAATGTCACAGCTTCTTTATATTGACTCAATACAAATATTTCAATATCCATTAATATTACATTCGAACATTTATTCACGGTATTACAAAATATACAACATCGTATAAACGAATGTGTTTTGGAAATTTTCAAATAAGTCTCGAAGTAACATTAGTCGATGTTATACATCGTAATCAGTATATTCTGAAAAATATTTATTTAAACCTAAAATAGTACTCTTTTGTAAAATGATTCGTATATCTCATATACATATATATTATTTTAAGACTATTTAAAATTCAGTCATTATGCTGTGTAGTTCTCTACAAGTTTCACTTTCAGGATGTAATAAAGCAGAAGACATAAACATAAAAATATCTTTGGGTCTTATCACTCAAAACAAAAAAAAAAAAAAAAAAAAAAAAAAAAAAAAATTATTAATCAACGCTTGAGATTTCACTCAACTTTTGTTTTCAACTTGACAAATTACATTTGAATTTGTAACTTGACAACTTCTAAAATTTCTTGACAATCAAGTACATTCAAGGCCGTCTGACAACCTTAGTGCAGCTAGATGACCCTACGAGAAATTTTCTAAGTTAAAGGCGACAAAAATTCGAGTTTTTGTGAGCGACTAGGAAACGTTTGTCTCGAGTTTAACTTTACTCTTTCATGGACAGCGGCAATGTTCTCAGACGAAATGACGTATCTTTGACGTTTGGATTTTGGTAGATTATTTATCAAATCGATCGGTTGGAAATTCGGCACCAAACGTTGGGGAGTCGACTTTGAAGTTTTATCTCCTATTTAGACATGCCGGCCAATGGTGTAACTTGGCATGGTGATTTAACATTAGTGGCTTAATATTAAATGACCTATTTAACAGACGCCGCTAAAATAATACCAGTGGCAGCCAACATCGACCCACCCTTAATTAAAAAAAAAAGATTTGAAAGAACGAAATCTGTAACTTATATAGGGACTTAAAAAGTCAACAAAATGATGGATTTATTTCCGCTATTTACGAATCATTATCAAAAATCAATAGTAAAATTCTTGGAATATTTGCCGAAATTTGGATGTATATATCATATATCTAAGTTAATGGACGCCTTCATAAACGCCATATCAACCGACATAGGGAGGAATGAATAGTCATCTTTAATGTCGAACTTCGAGACAAACAAGTTTAAATAGAGTAATCAATATAACGATTTCATTCCACTTGCCTAACCTTCATATTTACTGAAGATATAAAATCGGTAAGTTTAAATAAAGTGATGCTAGCCAGAACGTTCAAGTTAAATTCTTCATTCCTGAATTTAATCTCTTTGATGTGAAAAAGTTATTGTTTTAAAAAGGTCTTTGCATAAATTATAATATCGTGTTATGTTACTATGATTTGAACTCCAAAATCATGTTATTTAAGATCGCTGGATTATTATCATTTTCTTTTCAATAGACTAATCCAATAAGTCAAAGATATGATTAATGACTTGGAAGACAATAGTTGCATCGCATTAATGATATAATACAACTAGAACGACAAGTAATATAACCAAAATCATAATCGATTAAAAATAATGAGAAATCTAAAATTTTATTTTTGTTAAAATTAAGTTTATCTTAAAATAGAAGTTCTGTTTTTTCCGCACCATAAGAAATATTTAATGTATTTAGGAATTTTTATTATATTTTAAGTTTTGTGTTTAATATAATTTTAGAATTTTAAAATATATAAACACAATTTTTTTCAGTGTAAATATACAAGTGCGGTATGTAAAATATGCAAAAAGGTACAATAAACTACAACGCAACATCGTATATACGTAACAACACAATACAATTCAATCTGATTTTATGTAAATTAAAAAAAAAAAATAATAAAAAACGATACGACAATACAATGACCGTTAATTTTGAACGCATAGATATTAAAAAGCACCGAAGCAAATCATTTTATGTCTGTCTCTATATATTTTTCCATTCATTCATAACTAACATCTCAGACAGATTCATAAATATTTGTGAATCTAGTGAGTTTTTTTTTAAGTCACAATAAGGAAGACATAAATTGAACATTAAACAAATGAAATGTATAACGAGTAACTTGTACGATATACAACATATGGGAAATTTCAAAAATTTTCGAAACTCGACTTTTAGATCATTCACTTAAGATATTACTTAAGATATAAATAATTTGTATATATAGCACTTTCCTGATCCTGAAAAATAATTTGATATTATTTTATAAGTTTCCGGAACACCCCAGCAAAAACTTTGCTTTCTTGGTAAGCTAGCAGGTATAATTGGAAACAAAAATAAACTACTTATTTTTTGCCTGAATAACTAGTTATTTTTGTTCGAGTTGACCACAAATTAATGTAGTTATTTTTTGACTCTAGGGGTACTAAAAAATGTGTACCCAAACGAAAACAAAAATAATTATAGATATAGATATATAGATATAGGTTGCAGTGTTATCCTATTGGAATATGTAATCTTCATCCATTGTTTCATTCATAAATGAGATAAGAGCATCTTCCAACATTTCATTCATGAACAAAACATATTTTTGATTTTCCTGCAGCAGAAAACACTGCCTCCACCGAAATTGCGCTTCGACATACGAATATATATAAAGCGTGATCCATTTCGAGGTTCCCTACTTTTTTAAAGAAAAAAAAAAAAAAAAAAAAAAACAGGAAATTAAAATTTAATGGGAAATGTTTAATATCATTTGAAAGAACATTCTTTGGCATTTATTTTTTGAAGATTATATCTATCAAATGTTGGCCTTGCTACGTCGCAGATTTTCCATCCGTTGAGTCCAATTTTCGATGACTCGTTCGAGCATTTCGACTGGCAACTGGCGAATGACACGTTTTCCTCCAAGGCCTGAATCGAAGCGGGTTTGTCCGCATAAACTTTAGACTTTACATATCCCCACAGGAAAAAGTCTAACGGTGTGATATCACACAACCAATCGACCTACCTAAAACCTGAAATTATGTGCTCACCTAAGTGTTCTCTCAATCATTCCATTGATTGATGCTATGTGTGGGAAGTGGCGTCGTCTTGCTAAAACCAAATGTCACCGAGATCACGAGCTTCAATTTCAGGCATCAAATAGTCTGTTATCATTGCACGATAACGGTCGCCATTGACGGTTACGTTCGCACCGACATCATTTTTAAAGAAATATGGACCGATGATTCCACCGACCCACAAGTCACACCAAACCGTTGTTTTTTCTGGATGAAGTGGCAGTTCTTGAATCTCTTCAGGTTGCTCTTCGTCCCAAATGCGGCAATTTTGTTTGTTTACATATCCATTGAGCCAGAAATGGGCCTCATCGTTTAACAAAATTTGCCTCGAAAACGTCGGATCTACTTGGAACTTTTCAAGAGCCCATAGAGCGAAGCGATGTCGCTTGGGAAGATCGAGCGGCTTCAGTTGTTGCACAAGCTGTATTTTGTACGCTTTCAATTTAAGATCTCGACGTAAAATGCGCCAAGTCGTTCCATACGTCAGTCCGAGTTGCTGCGAACGGCACCGAATCGACTCTCCACGGTCTTCGTGTACACTCTCAGCTACGGCCGCTATATTTTCTTCACAGCTGGGATATAATAGGCATTTTAAAAAAGATTTGCTTGATATAAATTTGTCTTAAAAATAAAAAAATAAAATATTCTAAATTTATAACTCCAGAAAACTAAATTTCGGTTATTCGACACAAATTATTCAGTTTATTCGTTATTCAAAAAACAAGACAATTTAAATTATTCGAACAGCTGATAGAATAAAATTAATCGGATAACCGAATGATGGTTAATCGATTGAATACCCTAATTATTTCCCACCATTTTTAGAGATTTTTAATAAATAAACATTTTTCGTTGTTTACAAAATTGTGTAAAACATAAAATTAAAAATTTTTCTTTTCAGTGTACTTCAATAAATATTCAAGATGCAGTATTAGAGCTAATAGCACTTTAGATGTTTTACTAAATCGCGATAAAGTAAAACCTCAGTTTTCAAGTATTTTTGAAAGTTTCAACTTTTGCGCCCATTGATAGAAAAAAATTAACTCGAACAGACTTTGCATGCATAAATATTGGTTAATAAAATCGACGTTCGTGTCAGAAGAAAAAAAAGAAATTTCAAAATTTTCAAATTTTTTTTAAATTCCTCATATATATATGTATTAGAAAAAAATGTTGTAGGGAGAGCCCGCAAACGATGCCTATTAATGAGCTGAATATGTAAATATTTAAAAAAAATTTGAAATTTATCTTTCAGCCCCTATGATAGCGGCTTTATTTTGCATTTTATTGATGTTTAATTGATAGAATGAGACAGTGAATGATAGAAAGGAACAAATAGATAAAAACAATACAAAAATGACAAACACACAATGTTGCCCACTTTATTTCCATAAAATAAAGCGCTGAAACCAAAATAAAATATGCCTAAAATCGCTGATTTCATCTATGAACCACTAGAGTGGGCAACACTTTAAAGAATTAATATCGAAATGCCAATTTTAAGTTAAACATTTTTACATTTTTTTATTATTTTTTTTTTTTTTTGACAATTTTGACAATTTGATTAATTTCAAACGCATAGAAGGCCCATAATAAATTATTTTCAAAATTTTGTTCACCATCAAAATTTTTTCATGACTAAAAAGTCCTCTAGAGGAATAAAATCCCAAAGGGAAAAATTCTAGAATATTTTTTCCATGACAATGTTAATATTACGAAGTTTTTGAGACCTATTTCGTGAAGAAACTCTAAATTTTTTATGATCAAAATGAATTAGACTTGAGATTTTCAATCTCTGGTAAGGAACTGAAGCTGAATTTTAAACATTTTTTTAAATATTTTTTTCGTATTCAGCTCATAAGTACGCATCATATGAGATCTTCCTACATCTTCTGCTACATAGAAATCTCAAAAAAAAAAGCGTTTCCTCGGGACACTCTAATGTACAAGTTTGTATCTAAAGCAAAAAAAAAAAAAAAAAAAAAATAGAAGTTTGTTAAATTTTGCCAAATATTAATTGAAGGTTTTTGCAAAAATTCACTGAATTTAAAAATAATTTTAACCTTAACACATATTTATTTATTTTAGCAAATTAATTTTATAGTGATTATAATTTTTTTAAAAGGGAAAATGAATAGAAAAATAATACAATTATTTGTTGCGTGTAGTGAGTAAATGAGCTGTTACATACAAATTAATGTACTTAAGGTCCAAATCTATTTTTTTAAATGACCTTAAAAACTTGTATTTAATTTACAGTTTTTGTGAATTTTAAATTTTTGCCACCCAAATTAAATTTTTAACAAATATTTTTGCTACTATTTTATTTTCTTTAGTTTGCCATTGATTTCTTTTAAATAGTGTATGCATTTTTATTTAGTTTGTTGTTTGTATGTTTAGTATTGTTGTTAAAAAAAACTTTTTAAAATAATTAAATATTTTAAAACAACTATTCCATGTAAAATATACGTCTACATTTTATTAACATTATTCACCTCTTAGCCATGTTTAAAAAAGAGCACGTGTTCTCAATATTAACAGCAAAAATGTATCTTAAATTAGAAAAAACAAAAAACAAGAAACATAGATAGAAATCTGTGCATATGAAGTGAACAACCTACCATAATCGCTGAAAAACATTTGAGTTTTTAAAACAAACTAACCAGCCCCGTCTAATGGACTTTGAAGTTAATGTAATCAAATGGTACCATGGGTTTATTAAGAAATATTTTTGGTATTATGAATTTTTATTTTTTATATACTAACATTGTACACTGGGGTAAGAAATGGGTTTTGCAACATTATTTGAACCGTAAGCTTTTATAGCAGGATATTAGTATCGTTGAAAAAAGAAAGATTTCAGCATCTCAAAAATGTTAAAAAAAGTTATATTTCATATTCGGAAAACGTAAATAACAAGTAAAAATATACCAAGATTCTTTTTTTAATTATAACTTGCACCATTGTTGCAATTTTATAACGTTTTCGATAATTCTTATAACGCACTAATATTATCTAGCCATCTTCAAGTATTTAATTTGGCACTAAATAATTTACTAAACCCATTCGCCGGTGTCCGTTATATATATGCTACAATTTTCAAGATTCTTAATGAAATTTGACACATAGCTTTCTTTCCAAGGAAGACACAAGTGAATTTGATTGAAATCATCATATATGTGTTTTACCACAATACGTTTTTTTATATACTTTCTATTTAAGTGAAAGCTATGGTACCTAATTTTAGGAATATCGGCCCAAAATTAACTTCCACATAAGGCTACCCATTGTTGATCATTTTTTGGGTAATTCTTACGTGCATAAATTTTATATGGATGCTAGTATCGAGTTTAAATTTGACATTAAATTATATCAACAATTAAATCAAAAATATATGATTATGTATTTTAAGATATGAATAATTTATGATATAAGGGAAAATAAACCAAAAATGTTATCATATAGGTATATATTTTCTGTATTTAAAGTTGATGCTATATTCTAGTAGTTCAAAAAATAATGGTGTTTGAAAAAGCTTTGGATTTGGAGACGCTCATGTAGTTCAACAAATGGCATAAAAAAAAATTAACTTGGGGCAAAGGTCAACATATTATTAGCTATTGAAAATTCGATTTTTTTAAATTGGACTTTCTGCCAAAAAACTGTTCGAGAGACTTCTCTATGTATTGTTTGTATTAAGGCTGCAATATTATTTAAAGCATCAACTATTTCCTTTAACTTTTTTTATTTCAATTTAAAAAAATGTGTTTATATTAAAAAAGCAAATCGCCGCTGCTTCGACAAAAACAGTTAAATGTAATCTGCCCAAAAAATTTTTTAATCCGACTATCCAAAAGCCCTATTGATCACGTATTGACTTACCGAACGATATTTAACTATCTCAACTGGTTTAAAAGTTTATAAAGAGAACTTACAGCAATTTTGTAAGATTTTCATGTAAAACTTAAACTATATTTACCAATTTCTAATTCACAAATATGGTCCTTCAAACCGGATGCATTAAATGATCTTGAAACCAATATATAATCTAAATGTTGATGACCCTAGGTGCTTTAACCTGCTCCAAAAGCTTAAAATTGCACAAATTAAATGTGGGCGTGATGTTTAGGCTTCATAGAGTAAAAGACACCACAAAGCAACAATACCTATATAAAACGTATTTCACAAAATCACGATTCAGTTTTTAAAAATATCGGACACAATTTTCGGAATATTAAAGTGCAAATAAATAGGAAATAACTTAAAAAAAAGCAATAGATTTTGAGTCTACTTTTATTGCATGTTTATTAAAAGACCTTCAGACGTTTTCGAAAATTGACATCAAATTGTCATTATGAGACTAAAATTTTTTTTGTTCGACCATCGAATGATGATTTCGAAAAAAAAAGATTCCACTTTTCAAATGTGCATTCTGTAAAAACCCTTTGATAATGGTGCATTCTCGCAAAATTTCTCAGTCTATATATATATATATATATATATATATATATATATATATATATATATATACAAGTGGTTATGGAGTTCTAAGATTATAAATCACAATTTTTAAATTAACCCTAGTTATCGAGATAAAGCAAGGTTGTTTTTGAAATTTTTATGATTTTTAAAAAAAGAATTTTTTCAATATATCCAAAACTATTGAGCAGATTAAAAAGTGATATAGGTATGCGTTAGAGATAATTTTAATTATAACTTTTAAGTATTTTACTAAGTTTTTAACAAACAATTCGACGAGTTATGTTACAATTTATGGCGCAACCTCATTAATTTTCTATATAACGGTTTATCTCGTTGAGTCCATTGAAAAAAGTGATTTATAGGTTTAGAACTCCAAGATCACGTGTACAAAAAATGCGAGCCGCAGAACTAGTGCTGCTTTGAGTAGTTGGCTTAAAATCCAGCAACCTGGTTGAGTATATACACTGCCTGCCACTTGAATAAGGAATCACATTTTTTTAACTTTAATTCAGTATATCTCCTAAACTAAACTTCAGAAAAAAATAATTTTTTGCACAATTAAATTTCAAGGTGTTGGCTTTAGTTTTCTGAAGAAATAAAAAATATACATATTTTTATTATACTAAAATTATGAATTTATTTAAACACATTTATTTCTGTGGTACTATTTCGTGTGTCACTTGAATAAGGAATTCTTTTAATATTAATCAGGAAGGCTATGATTTGAATTTCTTTCAATAAAATCTTAGAATTGCTTCAAATTCTGCCATATCGGTATCAAAAATACGTGAAAAAAGTGGAGTCAGTACCAGTCTAAGAACAGTGCATCGTATTTTAAGTCGTGCCCACACATAGTCCGACGAAAACTGCAAAAAACCACCACTTAGTGAAAAACACAAATCACAACGTCTACAGTTTGCCAAAAATACAATGACATGGTCCTACAAATGGTTTAAAGTTGTATTTTCCGATGAAAAAAAGTTTAATATTGATGGTCCCGATGAGTATAACTATTACTTCCATGACCTAAATAAGGAGGAATTATTTTTGAGTCGCAGACACAACCGAGAGGGCGGAATAATGGTATGGGATGGCATTTCGTATTATACCATAGAATTGGTTTTTGTATCCAACAAAATGACTGCAACGACTTACAAAAACATTCTGGAGGAAGCATTTCTAAAATTTAATGATTTCTTTGGACGTACCAACACGATAACGCTCCGATTCATACCGCCAGAGTAGTAAAACAATGGATTAATCTACAAGGTGTTCAACTTTTGGATTGGCCCCCATATTCACTAGATCTGAATACAATGGAAAATGTCTGGGGTTGGCTTGCAAGAAAAGTTTATGAATGAGGAAAACAATTTGAGACGATAGAATCCTTAAAGGAAGCATGGAGTTCAATTTCGCTAAATTACTTAGAGTCATTATACAAGTCGATGCCAAATCGCATTTTTGAGGTTATTTCTAAAAATGGTGGCAGTACTCATTACTAATTGAATGCTAGAAGATATTAACTTTCATTTTTATAACCTAAAATTTAAAAATAAATTACAGTTTGCTTAGTTTTAAAATATACCTTATTCAAGTGGCACACGAAAAAGTACCACAGAAATAAATGTCTTTAAATAAATGCATAATTTTAGTATAACAAAATATGTATATTTTTTATTTCCTCAGGAAACTAAAGCCAACATTTTGGAATTTGGTTGCGCAAAAAATTATTTTTTTCTGAATTTTAGTTTGGGAGATATACTTAATTAAAGTTAAAAAAATTTGATTTCTTATTCAAATGGCAGGCAGTGTATATGTATATTCTAGGGTTCTTTGAAAATGTTCTTTACACACATCCGATTCTGCTTTTCATTTAATATTCATTAGAAAGATTTTGAGAAGAAGGTTTAAGATTTTTTTGATATGGGAAAATCAACCTAAGAACAATTACTTATCCTTATGTGATGTGAATGTCCGGTCATTATGGACTATTCTAAAAACTTGATGCAGCCAATAAATCGAGTCTGTGATAAATACCTGATCATTAGAATAACTCTGAATATTGTACAGTTTATATAGAAGGGGTGTCTCTGCTATCTTTCAAAGAGAAACATGGCTTCGAAGCTTAATATCTAATTTATTCGTAAATAATCTCTCTATTTATTTTATAAAAATCCTGTTCATTAATTTATATATATAATTTTACAATTTCTTAAATTATTATTTTGAAATTTCTGCAAAAAAATTATTTTTGACCAATGTGTATGTATATTTAACAAAATAAAAATATTCTAAGAGATGGAATATATATTAATATATATATATATATAATTTAAGAAATTATAGAATATATATTTTATAAATGATAACAGACCAAGTTATTAAAAAAATGTATTATAAAATATAATGTGGCAACGTTGACAGTCTAACAAGGCATTAAAGTTTGGTAGTTTAATAGCATTTTGAAAATTTTTATTAAAATGGATTTAGAATTATAAAAGCTATATCGCAATACTAGAAAAATATATAACAATATTGTGTAATGTAAATTGCTGCCTAAAATATGCATTTTAAGACCATAATTTTAAAATTTTATATAAATCGTATATTTACCGCTTTTTATGAGTTTTGTGGTCATATGGGTTGTTTATCAAAATTTTGCGGGCTATAACTTTAAAGAACGAAAAGTTATGTTTGGGCATGAACTTGTACGAACATAAAATGTGAAATTGTTCTCCAAAATGTCTATTTTATGTAACAATTCAGATCGTGGCAAACTTTTGCAATCGTCAATTTTCTTTTAGTTAAATTTTGTAAAAACTGAACGGAGATTTCTTGGTTTTCACAAACAAGTAGGAGAAAATATTATGTTCCAACCTATTGTCTTCACTAATCAATAAAAATCTAAGAACTTACAAAATAATTAAAGTAAAACTAATAGCAGACAAGTAAATATCATATTTAAAAAATATATCTACTATAATAGAAAAAAAGTGGATTTTTGACCAGTGTGCAATATGACCAAATTACCTTAATCGTTCACATTTACTTTCAAATTTATTTAATTACTCAATTATCATTATTTCTTTACATTTCAACAACCTTAGACCATAGTGCAATGTAATTATAATCCATATATGGCTAAAAAGCTTACATTTTTCCAAAACTAAACTACAATAACCTGTTAATGCAGTTTCAAGTAAAATATTGCATAATTAAACATCATTAAAAAAAAAAATAAGAAATAAAAAAACAGATAAAAATTTAAAAAATTTTATTAACAATTTAGTTTTGATTATTTCGTTGTTATGTTTCATTTGATTGCGTTTTATTTTATTCCCTACATTTTTTATTCAATACGCCAACAATTGTCGTCGCTCTATGAAAACAAATCAAACCACAACCACGGATGAGTTAAGAAAACTATTTTGGTGTACAATATTTTATTACTTCTTGCTGGTTTGTCTGTTTCAAATCAAGATGTCATGTGTTAAATGTATTTGCTATACACATGAGGCTTGATGCTTTAGATGATGATGATTTTATTATTTTATTGAGTAATATATTTTAAAGCAAGTTTATTTAACATTTCATCTATATAATGGTTAAAACTTTATATTCAATTTCCGTTTATTGTGAGTTAACTTTTCATCAAGTAAAAAATTGTGCTTGTTTGTTAATAAAATTTAATAATTTATTTATCCAATTAAAACAAACATAACGACGCACAGTGGGGTAGAATCGCCAAAAATGGCGTTTAATTCAGGGAAGGTGTTTAGCGTTTTGTTTTTAATTTTGTTGCAATAATTTGCTAAATAAGACATCGAAAAAATCCTTTTGAATTTTATTATTTTTTTTAGCGCAAATTTCTGTCCGCCCTGTTGTCCATGCATCAAAACCATATTTTATGCAATTCTGTAGGTACTTGAGTCTATTTTAGGCCTATTATTTAGCTTAATAAAATTGGTTAAAATGTAATCATTAGTTCACTCAAAAATATCTTAAATAAATCCGTATGTAGGTCAAATGCTCATAAATATCTTAAATATATCCATATTTACATAACATTCATCACAGATGAGTTGTATCTGAGCAAAAATCATACTATCAAATTTCGTGAGGATCGGTATAAAATTGAACATAACTCCCATACAGAAACTACTGCCGGAATTACTTTTTCGTTCATAAATGAGCACATAAATATACAATTTAGTGAACATAAATCTCATTTAGGTATTAATCTTACAGTCAAATTTCAGAAAGATCGGTCCATAAATGACCATAGCTTCCATATAAAACCCTGACACGTTAACGCAAATTCAAAATTACGTTTGCGCATTAAAGTAACTTAATATGACAAAACTTACTCTATTGTTACTTTTCTATTCGTTTTAAGTATTTTCCGAAAATTCTACATAGTTTTCTTCTTAAATAATGCAAATAATTAAGTTAATAAAGTAGGGTCTACACGAGAGATTTTTCTATTATAATAAGTAACAAAACGTCGGCAGAGTTACTGCAATTTTTTTATTTATATCAGCATACATGGGAACACGTAGATAAAATTTTATTATAATAAATCACTTTTTTTCGTTTTTCGTCGAGGTATGTTGTCATTCTTTTTTTTTTTAATTTAATTGAATTTTGTGTCATTTTTGCTCCAAATAATTAAAATCTCAATATTTTCATGAAGAATTAATTGCGCTTCTTCTTAAAAAAAAGTAAACGTAAAAAATAACAACAAAATGACGTTTGATAGCAAAACAAATTTATCTCCGCTTGATCTCTAAAAATTATATCATAATATAATGCAATAATATAAATTAATTTTGCCCACACGTAATAAATTCTTGTCATAAGAATTTGACGTTTATCATAATAGAAAAATCTCTCTTCAAATCGTAAAAAATCCCCAAAATGTTTTCTTTTTTAATTTTCGCTACACAGAGGACTTTTTGAACAACAAAAACACAAAAATATTAAACAAAAAATTAAAAGTTTCATATACGAAAAAGCCTATGTGTAGATTTTTTCAATTTCTTTTGGTATCGCGGAGGGCAAAAGATATCGATTTTTTTTCAAAACGCAGAGAAAAAACAAGGTTACAGCATTATTACTACAACAATATTATGTTAATTATTGTTAATTTCTTTGAATTTTAATAACTCTATGTTCATGATAGCAAATTTTGTTTATATTTTGTCATTTAATGTTTACACTCAATAAAAATTTTAATATGGTTGAGTGCAAGAATTATATGTTTTTAAATATTTTTAGCAAAAACAAAATTTTATTACATTACTTCTACAACCATTAAATATTTGCAGATAAGATTGGATAACTATGTGATAATATGGGATAACAATATATGATAAAATGGAATCATAATATGATAATGTGGTATAATAATATAATAAGATAGAATAATAATATAATAACATCAAATCATAATTTGATACAATGGCATAATGATGTAGTAAGATTGTTCAATTATATATAAAACTAGAATCATAACATGAAAAAACAAACCATAAAATCGGACACAATATGAAAAAATTGAATTATAATAATTATTAGCTATAATCTTTTCTATTTTTCGCTGTGATCATATGTCATTATAACTATATTTTTTGCCTACGTGTAAAATTAATAAATATTCTAACGAAAAATACAAAAATCCAAAATGTAAAAACGCTGGCGAATACGGAATAAAACGGTTTTTTGTTCTCTTGAAAAGTAGTAAAAAAAAAAAAACAGACAGGAACTTTCGTCAACGCAGCAACGATAATATTCATGTTTGTATTTTTTGGTAAAAAGATGTATGATCATGATAAATAAATTCACTTTTTTTCATTTGTGCGAGTAAGAATAAATATTCATGAAAGTAAGGTATGATTAATCTTATTACTTATTACAATACTTAATTCTAATTCAACATGACTTAGTAATGAGTGCTCGCTACTCGCCTTATTACCGAAAAATAAACCAAGTAATCATTGTAAAAATTGTTTGCAGTAGCTACATTCCTAAAAATATGTATTCTTTACTATACCCTCATTATTAGGTCAGGTCATATTGTGGGTGCCTGTGGTTGGTCACTACTCTCTAACAGAATGGTGATAGTTACGATTCGAATAAATATTTATTGTCGTTACATATTTTTTTGGAATATTTGTCTGTAAAAGAAATAATTTTACTTTTATTTTTTTTCATTTTTTTTTTTTTTTTGTTGAATTTTTTATTATTGTTGTTAATTTATGCCTAAACATTCACATTGCCCATTGAGTTCAGGGTTCGCATATTAAAATATTTTTAAACATAAAAACACGTACGGAAAAATATTTTTATTTCTTCTTTACGAATTGTTTTTTTTTACTTTTTTCGTATATTCAAATGTTTGTACATTTTTGGGGTCATATGTAAAAACAATAAAAATATTAAAACAAAAACCCAGATAAATACATACGATGGATGAAATTTATCATTTTGATGTTGTAATATGATGCAAGAATAAATATTTCATATTATTTTGATTTAATAGTTGTTATAAAAATATTTAATGATTATGCTATAACAATTAAATGTAATATACATATGCATACAATAGATTTATTGTAATAAAATTTGGAATATTATGAATAAATAATACTTAATTAAGAGATTATGAGTTTCATAATCTCATTTAATTTAATTTGTATTTTATCAAAAAATTAATTTAAACATTGTAACATATTAAAAAGTTTAGAAATGCTATTGTTAAAGAAAAAGTTTTAAAAGTATTAAAAGTAATACAATAATAGACAATTCTAAATTTAGAAAAAAAAGTTTCTTAAAATAATGTAAAAGCACTATTAAAAACTCTTTGTCTGATTATTAATTTAATAGTACCTTATTCATTTGAATGAAGAAACAGTTCAATTAAAAATTTAGTGATAATACCGAATTCCTCTTTATTATCACTGTATTTTTTGTTTAACTTTTCTTTTAGTTAAAATTCATTTTCTGGCTGCATTCAAATTAAATCTACTGGATTGAGCACATTAAGCATTTGCTATTTATTTTATTTTACCAAAAATTCTTTTTATCCAACTAAATATTATTTACAAAACACAACTTTATTTTGTTAAATATTCATTCAATATGACTAATATTTTTAAATTTTATCAAACTCATTTATTTTTAAATCTATTTAGTTATCCAATTATCATGTTTTCTGTACATTTCAACAACTGTAGCCCATAGTGCAATTTAAATATCCAAATATAAATCATTTATTTTATTCTAAATAAAAAGTATCATACAAAATTTAATAAAAATCGTTTTGTTTTAGTGTTAATCAGATTTTATATGATAAAATAGTTTTTAGTAAAACCTATTTTATAATAAAACATAATTTATAATTGAAAGTTCGTGTTTTTAAATACAATTATTTTTTTTTTATTTTATTTTTTTTTTTTTTTTGATTAAAAAAAAAAAATAGTAAGAATTATTTTTTTAGCGAAAACTTCGGGTTTTCAGTAAAAATACTTTTATTTTTAGTGAAAATTAAATTTGTAATTAATTTTTTTAAGCAAAAATTCAGCTTATTTCTAAAAGTTCAATTTTAATGAAGAATACTCATATATATAATTCAATCCATTAAAGAACACCCAAAAATGTTTCTTAGGTCTTCATATTTTTTAATATTCGACATACGCTTACCCTAGCATTTTAATATCTCCACTTTTATTTTTTCCATTTTGAAAAACTCGTCAAAAAAAAAAAAAAAAAAAAACGAAAATCAAAAAATCTAAAAAGTGTGTTACTTTAAACATCAATATCTCTATAAGCTGCTAACGGATTTTAATAATTTAAATTACATATAGAAGATGAATAATGTTATCACTTGCAAATGCATTAAAAATGCAAATGCAATTTTAGAATGCACTTTTGAAAAATTTTTACCCTTTAAATTTTTGTTCACCACTAATATCTTAAAGTAAAAATGTTTACTAAAAAAATAAAAATATTTCTAAAAATTTTTTTTTATACAAAAATCAATTTTTTATAATTTTTATGTTTTCTATTTTTTGTTTATTTGAAAATTAATTAAATCTTAACATTTCATAATTTGCTATTTGTGGCATAATACCTTTTTGTCCCAGAATAATTGCTACTGCACTGTGTACTAATAATATTTAGCTTGAATAATTACGTAAAAATATTTAATATCAAAAGGGTAGAAAATTATTCAAAATGCATCTGAAAATTGCAATCTGGTTGTGAGTGCATCTTTAGTAAAAACGTTATTTTTGAACTATATACAATATCATTTACAGAATAATTGTTATTGCATTTGGTAGTAAAGATATTGCTTTTTAACATACTAAAAGATAATTAAAATTGAAGGAATAGAAATTCTCTGTAAAACTGCAACTGCAATATGATTAGTTTTTTTTTTTTTGGAAAATGTTTCTCTTTCCGTGAAAATTAGATTTTTTGGTGAAAATTAGTGAAAATTGCTTCTTAGAGAAACAGTTGCTTTACAGTTTTTAGTATTTTTTTTTTTTTTTTTTTTTAACAACAGAATAAAAAATATTTTGTGAAAAAATGTTATGTAGAAATTTTGTTTTTATTTTTAGATTATTTCCTTCATATTGCTGCATCTCAATTATCCATAAAGGTACGGTCATACTTGTCAAATATTTGAAGAAAAAGACGTAACCAATGATTAGAATAATTCTTAATTGCTTTTTTTAATTTAAAAAAATATTTCCTACTTAACATAACCATATGTTTTTTTTTTTTTTTTTTTGTAAAACAGTTGTGCAGACATATTTTAGGATAAAGGCAAAATTTCAGTTCAATTTTAAGTTAAGACTTATTTAAAATTGTAAATTAAATTATTCCGGACTTAATGAATTGTAAAACTGATTACGGGGACAACCAAAAATATTCTCTAAAAAAAGTGCTTTATGCGCATAAAATATGCTCTTAAAATTGGAAAATGTGCCCTTAAAATTAAAACAATTATTTTTTTCTGACTACATTTTAAGTTATCTACTTTAGCAATTCTAAAAAAAATATTTTCTGTTTGCACTTAAAAGCACTCAAATCTAATACATTTGATCAGGAAATTACGTAATTTATATTAATTTATAAGATGAAAATTATTCCGGAATTGAATTTAAAAAACGTGTGTGGCAGTAAAAATAAAATTTCAATAAAGGCAAAATATGCAAAATTATGCTCTATAGTGCAAGATTTCCCAAACGGGATACCGCGGACCCCTAAGGGCCCATAGCAACATTCTAGCGGATTCGTGAGAGAAACCGTAAATGTGTATGGAAATATTGTACATGATATTTTACGGTATATATATATATATATATATATATATATATATATATATATATATATATATATATATAGTATATAATTATGCCAAAGTTGAATTCTACAGGTGCCTTTCATTTGGATGGATGCTGTCGTTGGGGATATAATGTTAGATAAGCCCACAAAAGAAAAAGTCATGAGAATCCATCTGTCAGATATCTGCCAAAGCTGACTTTGAATCTATGTTAGTTGAATATTTTTGATTAAAATATTAACTAACCACGATGATTGGGAATGAAGAGTTAACAACAATTCTGTTCTTGGTTTTAAACAACAAAAATGTGTCATTGCCCTTTTGTTTTGATTTTTATTTTTGTTTGTCCTTACCCCCACACTGCAGTTAGTGTCGGCAAAAAAAAACCAACAAATATAGAAAGGAAAGTAAGAAAAGAATAAAAGCATGATTTGTTTGTTGGGCTTTGTTCAAGCTTTGATATTTAGGATTAGAACTTTTAATTCTCATTGAGGTTATAAAGTTTACACTCTAATATTCTAGAGTCTTTCTAAAGAAATTGGGAAAAGTTTCTTGTTGAGCTGCTGCGAAATGCGCATAGGAACTATAGCTCCCCCCTCCCCCCAATAAATAAATTGTGAATTTATTCAAAGTAACGATCGCGATTATTAGTACAATATTAAAATTATTAATATTTCGTTTTTTGCAGCCGAATTATTTTGTATGCAAAATTATGCTCTTATGTATAAAATATGCAAAAATATGCCATTTATATTGATAAAATATGCTTTAAAATAAGAACTTTATGAGAAAATATGACAAAATATGCTGCTAAGTACAAAATATGCTGTTACGACCGAAATATGCAAAAATATGCTGTTACAAATCGATGCTAAAATTCTTAAAATTTTCTGAAACGGATAAATAACTAACAGTTCGGTTCATTTGAAGCTCAAGAAAAATATACTTTTGCATATTTTTGATTGTCTGCTGATTACAAATTGATGAAAAGTAACATAACGAAGTACTCGTTTATATACCATAATATATATAGGTACCAAAAAATTACACAAAATTGCACAAGAGTACAACATGCTCTTTGAATATAAATATTGTTTTTTTTTTACCATTGAAAACATAAACTTTTGTTTAAAAAACTATTTGTTAAAATGCACATGATCAATGACCACACGACTTACATATATTTTTTCTAACAAATATTCAATACCACCTATAAAATGCAATGACAACACAAAACTTGTTGACACTTAAAACTCAACACAAACAAATATCATGATTAAATACTCATAACTTTCTCTCTTAAGACAACATAAAAACATTAAGTAAAAAATACAGTCGAAGACGGTTATAACGAACTGTGGCTATAGCGAACACTCTTCTTCGGTCCCATTGATTTTACCTACATTTTACATACAAATAACTACTTTTATAACGAACACGTTATAGTGAACTTTTTTCTTTATAACGAACACATTTTTATGGTCCCAATGAAAACTACGTTTATTATGAACTTCTACAAATACTAGTTTTATATAAATAAAATTGAACATTCCAAAATGTTTCAAAAATATGAGAACCAACAGAAATAACTTATTTATTTCAATTAAAATTATTGAATAAATAGAAATAATTTTAATTAATTCCAATTTAAATTATTGAAAAAATAAAAGAGGAATTTTATATTTATAATTGCATACAAATTTCTCGAAAATAGCTAAAAATAAAACTGAAATTATAAGAGGATTAAAAATTAAATATTATAAAATCGCTATTCCTCAAAGAGTAAAGATCTCAGAACAATTTCAAAACCTCCATAATAAAAGAAAACATTGACTTAGTATAAAAAATATGATTAATCTCATTTTGCCACTTGTCAAATGACTGATAAAGTCATTAATATTAAAAAATCATAAATACAGCCCATTTTTAAAGGAAAGCAATACGTTTTAAGGACAAATATTAGTATACCAGCAAAAACTTTCGTTGCCAAATAATGAGTTAAAATGTCATTAGAGCCAAATAGTTACCATATTGCTCTTTTGCTGCAACAATGTCATAAGTGAAAAAATTCAAATTTCGAGCTAACATCACTAATGAATAGTAAATAATGAATTTTATTAGCTGACAAAGTCTTTTATATCTCTTTTATATTTCACCCAGGATAGTGATAAAGTTTCTTTGCCGTAATTACATAATCTTTTGTATATTACTCGCAACAATGTATAATTTTTTTTGTGCATCAGCTATTGTGTAGTGAATATCGTAAGTTTCCTAGAAAAGTGATTAAATTTCACCATAATATTACTTTCATACAAAATGTTTAAAAAATATATATCAACTTAAAAACTAAAAATGCGTCTCTTGAAAAAATAGATTTTTTGAGTTATGACGTTGTTGCAGTAAATGAT
This sequence comes from Protocalliphora azurea, assembly GCA_932274085.1. Lineage (NCBI taxonomy): Eukaryota > Metazoa > Arthropoda > Insecta > Diptera > Calliphoridae > Protocalliphora > Protocalliphora azurea. Next base: position 142,473,610 of record OW026522.1, on the reverse strand, counting down.
ATCGCTCAAGCTTCCAAATAGGGTCTTAAATAATTTATTACTTAAATGCATATAAATCTCTTCAATAGTTACACAACTAGTATATGTCGTTAACAAGTTTTTGCTGGGATTGGAATTCAATACGTATATTTTGTTAACAAGTAACATTTTATGGTATTTAACAGATATAACGTAATATGTCTATAACGAACTAAATTTGTCGATCCCTTCGAGTTCGTTATAACCGCATTCGACTGTACTTGCAATTTGTGGTCACTGAAACGTTTAAAAAACATGACTATGACGAGGTTCATAAAGATGATGATAATGTTTAAATACGTGAACTTATGTTCCTATTCCAGAAGGGAAAAAAAGAAAACTATGACTAGAAGAATGTTTAAAAAATAAATAAATAAACAATCAAACAAACAAAGAAATGAAGTTTTAATATCAAAATAAAATAAAACATGAGCCCTCATTTTCCTTGTGCCTTTTTATTTCTAAGCAGGAAATATCATTTAATGATTATTGTTATATAACTTAAGCCCAAGGATTCTAATTCTGCTAAATAAGAAACAAATAAAAGTATATCAGTTAAAAAAAAGAACTTACCGTGGACAATAAACATCTCGATTCACGTATGGCACCACAGTAACCCAGGAAACTCTTTAGAAACATAATACCACCAATGGCTATCAGAACATAGGCCATTTGTTCAATAATTTGGGGTTGGGTAAATTGCTGAAAAAGGGAAATAAAAAAAATTAAATTATTAAAAAAAAAGTTATAAAAATTAAAAAGAATATAAGAAATTATTTTTTTCATGTACAATTAATCTCACTTTTTCTAATTTTAATTACAAGAAAAGTAAATAAATATATCTTTAATCTGCGAAAAAAATTGATACTTTTTTCGTTTTAGAATTCTAAGAAAAGCAACGTTCATCATCAGGGTATTATTGTTTCTGGTACATAATTAAACTTTTACCAATTAAATTTTGTGGCTGCTGAAAAATGTTCGACAATACAATATTTCTAATAGTCTAGTAGTGGTATTTTTTTATTTTGGTTTTCTTGCTTTTATTTCTTTAACAGATGCCTTAATTACTGTTTATAAACAACAGAATTAAAAATAAGTTAAAAAATAAATACAAAGAAGTTTCGTATTACAAATAATCAAAAATTTAGTTTAATTTTGAATACCCTATAGAACTGTTTTACTGTTTTTTGATTGAACATAAAATTTGTCACGTGTTATAAAAAATATTTAAGAAAATGAATCAAATAACCTTGAATTATATAATTACATAGAAAAAATGATACGAGTATTAATATTAATATTTGGTTAAATTTGAAAAAATTTAATATTGATTACGAAATTGAGAAAATAAGTTTAAATAAAATTAATTAGAATTTTTTATTGTTCAAATATCTGTTGAAAAAATTCTTCACTTCAATAAAATCTATATTATTTTGAAAATTTAAATTCGAAAGTTTAAAATTTCGAACAAAATTTTTAAAATCCTTAAAAAAATTTAATTAATTTAAAACTCAAACATAATTTACCCTTGGCTTTTTTTTAATTCAAACATAATTTCGAATTTTAGATCACGAGCAAAAACTCAGTTTCGAAATACATTATAAAAAAAAAATTATTTATTTCAAATTAATAAATAAATTATAAATTATGCATCTTTTCATCTAACCCAAAATTAGAGATTGCAATAAAATTAATTTTAATTTTTAATTTAAATTTTTTAATTCGAAAATTTAAAAGAATAATTAAATCTAATAAGTATGTAGGTACATTTTATTTATTTGTTGTCGAACTTTTAAAAATTAAATTTTAAAAAAATTCAAACATAAATTAAAATTTTCTACCATTAAAAAAAAAAATATTAAATTTTGAAAATTCATTAGAAGTTTTAAAATAAATAATAAAAATAAAACATTGATTTCCATAATTCTTTGCTATGTTCTAAAAATTCCGAATTCGAAAATTCGTTGCAAAAATTAATAGATATGCAATAAAACATTATTGTCATAGTTTACTATGTTCGAAAAATCATTTTAATAAATCTTATTTTTTAAATTCTAAAATTTACAAGAAGAATAAAATCTAATAAGTATGTAGATATATTTTATTTATTTATTGTCGAACTTTTTAAAAATTAAATTTTAGAAAAATTCAAACATAATTAAAAATTTTCTGACTTAAAAAAAAAATATATATTCTATTTTGAAATTTTATTAGTAGATTTAAAATAAATAATAACAATAATAATAAAACATTGTTTTCCATAATTTTTTACTACGTTCCAAAAATTCCAAATTCGAAATCGAAAATTCGTTACAAAAACTAATAGATATGCAATAAAACATTAATTATTATCATAGTTTACTATGTTCGAAAAATTCAAATTTTGAAAAACTTATAAAATTTTGAATAACCATTACAAAAATAATGAAAAATAACATTTTTGTAATGTTTGAAAATTTTCAATTATGTTCGAATTTTTCGAACATTGTTAAAAAGTCTTGAATTCAAGTTTTTATAACAACAGTTGTTGTTGAATTAAAGTTTTTATAACAACAATTGTTGTTATAAAAACTTGAATTCAAGACTTTTTAACAATGTTCGAAAAATTCGAACATAATTAAAAATTTTCAAATATTACAAAAATGTTAAAATTTTTAAAATTTGTTTTAATATTAATTTAATGCAATAAAACATAAATTTTTGCAAATATAAGCTATGTATGAAAAATTCGATTAATTAAAAAAATTATACATTTTTGAATATCCGATAAAAAAATTTCAGTTTTGCTATAAAATATTGATTTGAAAATATTGATTGAGCTTCAGAAAATTTAATAACGCATTTTGGCCTATAACTTTGTTAATACTGGATCTACTTAGTTCATTTTTTCAACACAAAAATTATTTTAAAAAATTCCGATTTTTCTGTGGAAGAACGAAGTTTTATATTGTTCAGTACCCACGAAAACATAAACTACAAGGGAAGCAGATATTAAAGAAATAAAAAACAAATTTGACAATAACTATCGATCTATTTAAGAACCAAGCCCATAGCTTATTTAGGACCTGGATATCGGTCAAAAATGCGTTTTGGCCGATATCTCTGTAACTAAAGGACCGACTGAGTTCATTTCTTCAGCAGAAAAATTCAGAAAAAATTTTCCGATTTTGTTAGCTTACATAGGGGCTTCAGAAACAGGTTTTTTAAAAATATATCCGCTATTTTTGAATAAATTTTTTCCTAGTTTCAATGAAAAAGTTTTGGAAAATAATTCCGATCTTTTGATATATATGATACACATATCTATGTCATCGGGAGACTTCACAAACGACATTTAAACCATATCACAGTCATTTATGGACCGATCAAACGATCCAGAAAATATAGACTTTTTCTTCTCCGACGAAAATTACAAACGGGTTGACAAACTTATATATACCCCTTACACCTGTAGTGAAGGATATATTATAAATTTCATTATAAATTTAATATAAATACAATAAATATTGATTTTGATAATTTTAAGCTATTTTCGAATAATTCGAACGTAATAAAAAAATTTGACCTTTGAAAAAAAAAATTATAAAATTTTGAATATTTATTACCTTCATTGGTATAAAATTGATTTCAGTAATTTTTAAAAATATTCGAAAAATTCGAATAGAAATTAAATCTTTCGAACTTTACAAATTTCTAACAATGTTCGAAAAATTCGAACACAATTTGAAAATTACAAAATTTTACAAAAATTATAAAATTTTTAAATTTATTATTAAAATTAAAACAAATCCCATTAAATACTTATTTTCATAATTTTAATCAAAGATCAACAAATTTGAATAAAAGAAATTTTATTTCGAAAATTCTTTAAAAATACTAAAATTAATGCAAAATAATAATATTGATTTAAATGATAATATTAATTAAAAAGTTAATGATTTGAATAATTTTAAACATAATTTCAAATTTTCGAACATATTAAAATTGATTCAATTTTAAAAATCAATGCATTAAAAAAATTTATTTAAATGATTTTAAACTAGTTATGGTCGAAACATTTTCAAACTTATAAAAATTATACATTGTTTAAAATAACTCGTTGTTAGTCGGTGTTCACACAAAGCAATTTTTCTGTCTGCAATTCTGAGTTAGAAGGCAAGAGAGGTAAAGAGAATGTAAAAGTTTAGTGGTCCCTTCTCCTCTCTCTCTAACGAACTCAGAATTGCAGCAAGAAAAATTGCTGTGTGTGAACCCCGACTTATTAACGAATTTCGAAAAGTTCGTATATTATTTAAAATTTTGAAACAGAAACAAAAGCTTTTAATTTTAGAAAACTGTATATTATGTAATTAAAAAAAATAATAATGATTAAAATAATTTACTAATTACAATATTTTCCATTTCCCAATACTCAAAATTGTATTTTCCAAATTGTTACAAATAAAAATTAAATCTTTGCTCAAACTTCTAGTAAGGTATTCTTTTTTTTTATTTATAAAATTATAATTGTAAATATTGTGGTTTACATTGTTGCTCCTATTAAGTATATAATTTTTTTCAATTTAAAAGCTTTAATTCAAATATTTTGTGGAAAACCCCATTTAAAAGTGATTTTTCGAAAAAATTTAAATTGCATGCATTTTTCACATTTACTATTTTTTATTTTGATGCAATACTTAATTATTTACCAGATATTATTATTGTATAATATTTAAGTTCATTCACTTTTATTTTAGCTTTTTTCAAAAACTATTTAAACTTCATTTACAACATTGTCTGGCTGTCTAGCTGGCTTGTTGTAAAGTTTGCCTATAAAGTTGTAGTTGTGGGATTTCAGTTTTATAGCCAGTGTTGCCAGTTTAGACTTTATAAGGCTTTTTTATTTTGCTTTTAGCCTCAAAATTTTCATTTTGGCTTCTAGCCTTTTTTATAGCCCATTTTTCTTATTAAAATTGCCTTAAAAAAACTAAAATATTACTATTATAACAACGAATAAAGTAATTTTTTATTATCTGCTACTAATTTTATTTTTACAGAATCATTCATTTAAGCATTTTTGTTTATTTATTTGCACAAAAAAAATCTATATTTTTTATATTTAACAAAAATTTTCGCCTGCGGTGCTTCATTATCCAAATCAAGAACAACTAATATACTAAAATACTAATAACTACGCAGCAAAAACTTTTTGGTTCTTGGTAATGACGACTACTTATTAAAGTAATTTCTTGGTAATGAGTCGTCATTATTATTTGCCTACTCTATATTACATAAATAAGTACTCAATAGTATTTATAATAGCACAGTAACATTGCAGTCACGTGGATCAGTTGGCTAGAGCGCTGGATTAACAACCAGAAGGTTGTTGACTCAAACCCATTCTGATGCTTTTTTTAAACAAAATATCTAAAAAGATATTTTATACTAAAAACAGTTTTTGTCACTTTGAATATTAAGTGCGAGATGGTGTACTGAGTAAGATGTTAGTCATTAAAAACGAAAGGTTAATTTGTGCCCAAGTTCAAATCTCACTGACGGTATAAAAAAGGTTATTTTTATTTTCGTTTAGGTACATATTTTTGAGTACCCTTGAGTCTAAAAATAACTGCATGAAATTGTGGATAACTCGAACAAAAATAACTAGTTATTCAGGCAAAAAATTAGTAGTTTATTTTTGTTTCCATTTATACCTGCTAGCTTATCAGGAAAGCAAAGTTTTTGCTGGGTAATTTGATGGAATTACTAACTAAATCGATTACTTCATTAACCATAGAAAATATTTATAAACTTAATTTTAGCAAATTCTTATAAAAGCGAAAAATCAGCCAAAAACTTAAAAACTCAAAAAGGAATTATAGTTTAAAAATGTCGAAAATCAATACAAAACGTTAGGTAATTTTTCATATAAAATATAAACCAAATTTGCATGAAATTTTTTTTTGGCGATTTTTCATTTGGGTCATTTTACTGACAGCTGTTCTATATTTTATTTATAAATTTATTATAATATCTTTAAAAAATTAAAAACTAATGAGAACGAGAAAAAACAAGTTTTTAAATTTAAATAAAAAATTTAAACTTTTTTTTTTGCCTTATTTTTTTGGGATATTTAGTCTTTTTTTCGGCTCCTGGCAACCCTGTTTACAACATCAAACTCTAAACTTCATACGACCAGAGCAGAGAGCGAGAAACCAACATTTAGCTTTTGTCTAACATGTCCATATTATGTTGTTTTGGACGAAATGAATGTCTGTAATTGATTAAGTGTTTAGGCGACTATTTACTATTTATTTTTGTAGTTAGTTGCACAATAGTTTTCCGAAAACAACTTGCTGGCCTACGCACACTCTGCTAGAAGTGAATAAAGTTTAAATTAAAAATTTTAATATTAATTTGAATGACAAGTTTTATTAAACTTGTTTTGTAATTATATTATTTCTGGTCTTAAAACTTTAAATTAAAATTAAAATTCTTGTTTTATCTATTATTGATTCTTTCCTAGGTTTTTTGAAGGAGACCAAATTGATTTTAAATGTTTTTGTTCATTTTTCTTTTTATAAGTTGTAAATGCCAATAAACTTTATTGGCTTATTTTTTTAATAAAAGAAGAAAGAAAATTTTCTGCAAAACTTGTAAACATGCTGCCACAACATTTATTGTGTTGGTTTTACGAGGGTGTTGTCAATTGAATTCATGTACTTACAACACATATTTATTATAGACGGACTCGCACAATTGCATTTTTTTTTTTTTTTTTTTTTTTTTGCATTTGTCTATTTTACTATAGATTTAATACGATAAATTTATTATTCCAATATCTAACTTGCACAAATATGTAAATGTCTTGTCAACTCCTACATTACGAGTACACCATAATTATTCATTCATTTTGCGTATGTGAATTTAGCTAAATAACTTTTTATGATAATTTTTTACAATCTAATGCTGAAAAAGGGTTTTACATAGCGTTGTTTTTTAATATGTTTTTTTTTTATTTTATAACAGTTGAAAAATTTAAAAATCCTACTTTAAGTGGTCCTAAGAAGTGACAATTGATCCAAACAATGATAACATTGTCTGTTGATACATGTTCAGAAATCAAACTAGAGATTCTCAAAAATAATTAAAATCAAATAAAAAAAATTGTTTCATCGAAAAGATTTTTTATACTATAAAATCAGCGAATTATTTTTAACTAAAAAAAACACACTTTTAAATCTTCGCCAAAAACCGGTTTTTGAAATTTTCGCTGTGGGTCTTAAATGGGACAATTGTGGATCAAGTCTTGTAAAATTTGGAATTATTTATACTTTTGTAAAACTCATGTGTGAAAAATGGTGTCGTGATAGTAATATTTATTTATATAGAATTCATACAACTTAGGAAATGGATTCTATATGGGAGCCATGGTTAATTATGGTCCATCCGAACCATATAAAATTTTGGTACTATGCTTTCTGTTTATATAAAATTATTTGTGTCGAATTTTATTTATACTAATTTTTGTGTGGGATTTAAACACATTTAAATAAATTTCGAAAGGTATCCTTATATAGCAACCATGGTCAATTATATACTGATTGTTCTGAAATTTCGCAAATTTATTTGTACTAAAATTAAATTTATTTATGCCAAAATTAATGCAAGTTTAAGTAATTTTTGGGATGGTAGTTATAGCGAATTATGGATCTTTCATATTGAAATTTTATGGGGTTTTATGGTTACAAAAAAAAAAAAAAAAAATATTTGTGCTAAATTCTGTAGCGTCAAAACCTGTTCTGGGAGAAAATTTTTAGGGGGGTTAGATGAAACAATGGACAGAGATTTTATATACATATAAATATAAGTGAAATATAAATAAAAATTTATTTGTTGTTTTCAATACAATTTGTCGAAACAAAATTTCGTTAAGTGTTATAAAATCAGAGCCAAAGTCGACATTTATTTATTTAGTCTATGGAATACAAATCCTTACAAACTAGCAACTTACATCAAATTACAAAATTATAGTAATTTATTTAACTGTTTTTTTTTTATTAAGTAAACTTATCGATTTAGTTATTTGTTCATTACTACCATCAGTTCTATGTGTATCAATATGAAAGAACAGATATTTGAATACAATTGATAAGGATTGGACAATCAATATTGTCCGAAATAATTCCATGAGAAAATAAAAGTGAAGAAATTTTTCTTCGAATTTCTAATGATTTCACTGATATTAAGATAAATATAATTTTCATAAGATGCAAGGGGGTATTGAACAATTTAAAAAAGAAAATACAAATTTTAAGAATTTAATTTGGACTTTTTCCAAACGATTAATGAGAATGTTAGAATTAGGACTCCAAATGAACTTAAAATGTGTTGACATCTATTAAAAATCATCTACATAATAATTCGGCGGAAAAATATGTACTAGTGTTACGGCGAACACACTGTTTTTCTAAAATTTGGTCCATAACTTTTTTGTTTATGAACCAATTTTGCCCATTTTCGATGCCAAACAAACCTAATCTTTGATCCTTTTAGGTAGATTCTGCTTTCAACAGACAGATAGACATACGGACGGACATAGCCAGATCGATTCAGAATCTTACCAGGATCTAAAATATATGTATACTTTATGGAATCTAAATGATTTTTTCGACATTTTACAGACGGAATAATAAACCCAATATACCACCTATCTTTTTTGATGGTGGGTTTAAAAAAAGATCATTTGTTACACAGTTGTTACAATTATTTAAATTAAAAAAAAATACTAATAAATATTTTATTATTACATAAAAGAATAACTATGATTTAATTCAATCAAACACACATACTAACTGCCTAAAAAGGAGTGTCATTTTAGCAATAAAAATGATTAAAAATTAACCCTAAAACGAAAAATTGAATTTCCGAAAGAGTATGTCAATAGTCTTCAGACAGTCATACACAAACATATAAGTATTTTATTTGATTTCATGGATAATTACCGCTTAAAAAATCTAATCAAGATTTATATGAAAATTAAATTGAAACACGCCATCAAAGACAAAACTACCAACATAAATACCAGAAAAAAAAGGAAAACGTATCATCAATTAATAAACGACAGTCGACATAAAGCAATCAAAAATAAAAGGGGGAAAACACATTATAGCAAACTGACTACAATGTCAGCAAAAGGAGTACAAACTAGAAATTCATATTTAATAATAGAAAACAAAATAAATAAAAGAAATAGATATAAATTAATAATAAATATTAATACTTACATTAATATTTTCACTTTCGACCATTTTTAATAAAGCTATTAAAGAGGCCTTATCAACGGCCAACCATATACCAGTGCCCAAAACTATCGTGCCAAGGATCTGTCAAAAAAAAAAATAAATAAAACACAAAATGAAATAGATTTACATGTGTAAATAAAAATGTTAAATAAATTATTTTTTTTTTATATATAAAAAATTAAGTTAATGAACCTCATAAAACAAAATAGCGAAAAATATTTTAAATGTATATTGGGTAAGAGCAAAAGTAACTTGTTTTAAATTTTAATTTAAAAATATAATAACAATGCAACTTTTTGATTTATTTACATATTCATAAATTATACAATTATACAATGCTGTGCCAAAATTAGTTAAGTTTTCAAGTTTAGACATGATGGACTTTCTCTCTAACCCAATATTATATTATTTCACTTTTTCTTTATTTTATTTTTTATGTTTAACAAAATATTTATTTTATAGCAAATCTCTTATTTTTGTATAAAATCTAAAATTTATTACTTACAAAAAATATAAAATTAAATATGCACAACACATATTTGCCAATCCAAACACCACAATCGGAGCCCATTTTTGTAACCTGATTCGTTGTTGTTTTTATTTATTTCTTTTTTTGGAACGAGTGCAACACCGCGTTCAAAATAGATTCGTTTTCTGGTTGTAATTCAGCTGATTACGTTACGATGTTTATGGTGATATCTGTAAATAAATAAAAACAATAGAAATAACATAAATAATATATATGTATATATATATATATATATATATATATATATATATATTGTAATTGTTTAGTGGCATATTTTTATTGTTAACAGTATTTATTATATTAAATAGAAATTTCATAAAAATCCACTGGAAAAATGCCAATGGAATTTTAATAGTTTTTTTCCTTGAGCTACAAAGTATTTCTTTTTTTTTTTAACAAACTGCCATAGATAATTTTAATACTAATATTAAAATAATTAAAATCTAAATTATATGTAACCTCAATTAATGACTTCAGTATGACCAAAATTATCTATATCATATAGAAATAAGTTTTAATTATTTAAATATATTTATTTGTTTAAAAAAAATTTACGGCTTTGTTATATATTTGTTTAAATATATTTTAATCTTATTTGCATATTTTTTCCTTAAGAGCTTATTTTACATGTTTTGTACTTAAGGCCATGTTTCGATTATTTTGTTTATTTTATTATTATTTAATTAAAAGTATATATTATTTAATTAAAAATAATACAAATCATAAAAACTTTGACATTGATTTGTTAAACCATATTATGGACTATAATTGCATATTTTGGTACTAAGGGCCAATTTGTCATTATTAAATATACTTTGCTCATTTTCCTGTTTTCTTACTTAAATGTTTACTTTATAATGAGTAAATGTCGTTTAAATTTTTAAAAAATACTTTTCGACCTATTTTGTAGCAACGAACATTTTCAAACCATTAAATTTAAATAGAAAAATCATCGAAATTCTCTAGATTTTTAATATTTCCATAAATTATATATATATATATATAATTATAAAATATAAAAAATTATAAAATTTTTTAATTCATTTATTATTTTTGTAATATTAAAATTTAATTAAATTATTCATTGATTTAATTAACTACTAATTGTTTGTCTATTTTTTTTTTGGCAAAAAGTAAGAGAAGCATGATGAGAGGTGATGTTAAATTTATAATTATTTAATGAGTACAAGTTTTTATTGTTTTGTGAGATTGTTAAGTGTTCTGATGTTATTGTACATGTTCCTGTTATAGAAGCCGGAATTTGTATTAAAGTTATATATAGCATTTGACTTTTTTTTAAAATAATATTTTTGTATTAAGCCTAAGTATATCTATTGATTATTTTAGAAAATTTATCATTAGCCCAATACCTACGTTAGTTTAGAAACACTACCTTTGTTGAAACATCCCACAAAGTTTCAAGAAAAAATTATATTTCGCAATAAGTAATTTGGTTAATAATTGCGTAATTTAATTAAGGAAAGCATTTTGTTTAATATTGCAGATTTAATTAATTTTAGAATCCGTTTAACGAAGATATTAGCTAAATTAAAGCTAAATTTCAATAATAAATTTAATTGATTTTTTATTAAGAAAATTATTTGAAATTTAAATGAAAAATGTATTATTTGTTTGAAATATTTTGAAAATAAAATGTTTATGCCAACTCTTTCACTTCTCAATAGAAATAGATTTTTTATATGAAAAACTCAAAATATCCTGAACAATTTATAAGTAGGTAAATCTCTTTAAAATTAAATTAATCTATAGCTATTCATATAAAAAATAAATAAGGATTTCAATTCAATTTGCAAATAAATTTTGAATTTATTTAAAAAAAGAGGAGATTAAAAATTTTATGATCTCAAAATAAATATTTAATGGAAAAAAGAACTTTAACTTTAGTCATTTATTATTATTATTATTATTGCAAATAAAACTAACTTGCAAATAAATAACTCACTGTTTATATGCAAATTGCATAAAATAATATATTTCCTTATTTGTCGTGCCGGATGGGAAAAATACAACTATTATCTTAGAAAATTCAATAAACGTGAAAGGAAGTGTCAAAGCCGTAAGTTGTATTTGCAATTAGTTTCACTAACTATGATTAGTTTTCGTGAGTTTCTAACGTGCAAATATAATATTAACTCACCGTTTATAAGGCAATATTTTTAATTGCGAGAAAGTGCACCAGGTATATAGTATATATTATTAACCAGAAATTGCTTTTTCTATCAAATATTAAACTTTGAATTGGCAAAAGAAATTTAAATTTTCATTATTTCTTACCAGAAAACGATTTTTATACAAAAAGTTTAAATCGCGTTTAAGATTGTAAATAAATAAAAAAAAAATCGAAAAACGAGTACGATGATTATCAGGGCAATCGAAAATATGCTAAAAATAAAAATTGTACATAAAAATTCGCTTAAAATATTATTTTTTTCTTTATTTTTTTTATTTTATTTATTTATTTTTTCACTTTTCCATGTCAAAAATATATTTTTTTCTTACACTTAAAAAATATATTGTGTTCGGAAATTTCAAAATTTTATGAAACTTATTGGGTAATTGGTTTTGAAATATATACTTGACAGAAAAAAATAAAGTTTCCCAAATGGCAAATCATGTAAAAAATAAAGTGTACGGTAAATGTAAAATATGAAAAATTACGCTCTTTAGTGTAATATGTACGAAATTATGATCTTAAGTATAAAATATGCAAAAATATTCTGTTATAACAAAAAATATGCAAAAATATGCTAACAAATCGCTCCCAAAATTTTTAATTTTTTAGAATTCTATAAAACCTATAGAACCTGATATTGCATATTTTTGGTTGCCCTAGTGATCTACTTGGCAGCAGAAATCCATTTTAAAAGGAAAATTCAGATAACTTTGTAAATTAACATTTATTCGCCTTTAAAGATTATAGTCAAATACTCTTCCGCAATGCCTGCGTGGAATTAAAAATTTATAGTTTATTGAAAAAAATTTGATTTTACCATACTTTGTAGCGTTCAATTTGAGATTTCCCTAAAAATGTATATCATTTTCAAGAACCTTTACTTCGAAAAATAAAGCTAAATTTGTGTTCACTTTTATTTCTTATTATTATTATTATTATTATTATTATTATTATTATTATTATTATTATTACTATGATTATTATTATTATTATTATTATTATTATTATTATTATTATTATTACTATGATTATTATTATTATTATTATTATTATTATGATTATTATTATTATTATTATTATTATTATTATTATGATTATTATTACTATTATTGTTATTATTATTATGATTATTATTATTATTATTATTATTATTATTATTATTACTATTATTATTATTATTAACATTATTATTATTCTTTTTTTACTTATAAGGAAAATTTAATTTTTCTTATAATTTATATAACATCTTCATAAAAAATATTTTGTTACAATTGTTTTCTATTAAGTAAATAACTATTTTTCTTCAAAAACTAACTCTAGGAAACTCAGTTAATGTATATTAAAATAACACCTTAAACTTAAAATTTTCTTAACAATTATTTAAATGAAAAACAAAAATAATAATAATAATAATAATAACAAATTCTTTAAAATTCTTTATAAGCGTTTTCACACTTATACACATTTACATAGATACATTTATCAAAAAAAAAAATACATATATATATAGTTTCTATTGTATATATATATAGTTTTTATTGTACGTGCTACAATAATTAACAACTTAACACTTCAATGGTATTTATCAGCAATTGGAAAAAATGGAAAAGTGTTCAAAAATTTAAAAAAATTTTATTTAAAAAAGCTAGGAAATTATGTAGTTCACTTTGGACAAACCCCAAAATTTTTTTATTTTTTTTTTTTAGTTATAATGAAGATACATTTGCTTTAATTTGGTAGCTATAAATTAACAAAAAAAAAAAAAACTCTCATTAACATATTTTTTTGTTTGCTTGTTAAAGAACTTCTGTTTAATGTAACTTTACTTTTACCTTGCCAACAGCAAACATCATAATTTACACAACACTTGTTCGTGTTTTATGTTGTCGATTGTACAAAAGCTTTAGGATGCAGTATGAGAATTGGTAAGTAAACATTATGTTTTTTAGGTGTAAAATGCACTCTATATTACGACATAAAATTTTCTTTTCTTTAAAAGCAAAAGCATATACCTAATATGCATTTTTTATGAGCTATTTAAATGGCTCTTACAAAAAATATATTAATCAATATTAATCTATTTCAGGCTAAAAATTAAAATTAATTTTAAAGAAATTTATTTATTATTAATTCCATGATAAATTTTTGTGGAAAATTACAAGAAAATTTGTATATAGCAGTATATTTTATAAAATCGCCCTTCAACATTTTTTTATTTTAACTCACACTTTATACATCGTATGATGATGATTTTAAGTTCTCTAAAATATCATAATTTCAGTTTTTTTTTTCTTCACTCTGTTCACTTTTGTATGCAAACAATGTCACGAGCTCTGTAACAATTATTGACAAACATTAAAAAAAACTACAGAAAAAAAAATAAAAACTAGAGCACGTTTTGTTTTCAAATCTCGAGGAAAGAAACAGAAGAAAAAAATCATTGAAGCTTTTATTAAAAATGTATGAAATTACTTTACAATGGGGAAGGGTGTTATAGTTAGAAACAATGACTATTTGCTATCTACATTTTTCATTTGCGAATATGAAATACAAATAAATATTAAGGTTGAAAAGCAAAACTTCAGCTCTTGAAGTAACAATTTTAAGAACATTTTTGAAATTTGCCGAAACATTGTAACGTTGTTTGAGAAATGATATTTCGATTCTAAAAAGTAGTACATTTTAAAACCACTTAGTCTGGGACCATACTTCTTAGAAGAAATTTAATTTATTATAAAAAAATTCTAAACATCCTAAATCGTTTTTTAAACCGTAAACAAAGCAAAAAGAAACTTAATTTGTGATCATTGCGAAAATTTTCTATAAAGACATTTTATCAAGCATTTTCTGTAAAAAAATTTCATCGAAATTTTTCTATAAGAAAATTTTACGAAAATTTTTCTATAAAAAAAATTTTACGAAAAATAAAAAATAAATTTCAATGAATATTTTCTATAAAAAGAAAATTAAAGAAAAGGTATAAAACGAAACATTTTTAACGAAATTTTCTATAAAAAGATCGACAATTTATCAAAAATTTCCTGTACAAAGGAAATTTATCGAAAATTTCCTATAAAAAAGAAATTTATTGAAAATTTCTAATAAAAAGGAAATTTATCAAAATGTTCCTATAAAAAAGAAATTTATTGAAAACTTATTATCAAAAGGAAATTTGTTGAAAATTTTCTATAAAAAAGAAAATTTATTGAAAATGTCCTATAAAAAGAAGATTTATCGAAAATTTTCTTTAAAATATAGAAAAATTTCTATAAAATCAAAAATTTGCTATAAAAAGAAAATCTATAGAAAATTTATCGTTAATTTCCTATAAAAAGGAAATCTATTGGAAATTTTCTATAAAAAGGAAATCTATCTGAAATTTTCTATAAAAAGGAAATTTATAGAAAATTTGCTTTGAAAAGAAAATTTGCTACAAAAAGGAAATTTATAGAAAATTATATATGAAAAGGAAATTTCTAAAAAATTTGCTATGAAAAGGAAATTTATAGAAATATTCCTATACAAAATCCTATAAAAAGAATTTTAAGAAAAATTCCTATAATACGAAAATTTATCAAAAATTTCCTATAAACCGGAAATTTATAAGAAAATTTCTATAAAAATGAAATTTATCGAAAATTTCCCATAAAAACTAAATTTATCGAAAAATTTGTATAAAAATTAAAGTTATGGAAAATTTCCTATAAAAATGAAATTTATTAAAAATTTCATACAAGAAAGAAATTTATCGATAAGTTCATATAAAAAGAAAATTTATCGAAAATTTCCTTAAAAAGGAAATTATTGAAAATTTCATTAAAAAAAAAAATTATCGAAAATTTCCTCTGCAAATTAAATTTGTTGAAAATTTCTTACAAAAAGGAAAATTTCGAAAGTTTCCTATAAAAGATAAATTTAACAAAAATTTTCTAGAAAAAGGAAATTTATTGAAAACTCACTATAAAAAGAAAATTTATCGAAAACTCCCTATAAATGTATTAAAAATGCTTATAAATAGAAAATTATCGACAACTTTTTTTATACTTAACAAGAAATCCGAAATTTGGTTACATCTATCAATCTTGCGAGAAAGAACTCAGTTTCTTTCCTTGTCCTCAGCGGTCAACCAATCAATACCTATTTACTATTAACGTCACTTATTTAAGTTTTAAAATCTACAATACTTTCTTAAATTTCACTTAAAACATAAAATTGATATCAATTTTTATATAAAATACAAAATATTTCTATTGTTGTTGTCAAAACTTTTTTACATTTCGACACATTTATGTCAAGTACTAGCTAACATTTCTTAAGCAATTTTATACTAAAAACCTACATTCACTTTAATACCTGGCCTAAATATGGTTTTTGTTGAAAATCTAGAATTTCGTATATACATGCTAATAAACTACAACAAATATTACAACAAACATACATACAATTAGTTTGTACAATACATACATACGTACATATAAAATTAGTCATTTGTAAAGTTATAGAAAATTTGCAAGAATATCGAAAATAACCCGCAAGTTGTACTAGAAACTTTATAATTGCTTACAATTTACATACATTAACTCATAACTAAATACACAAACAAACAATTTAAATTTTTAGTGTATTCGAATATAAAAGACCACAGGTGTTAGATGTAGCTCTTTTCTAATACTTGTTAGATTGTAGGTTTTAATTTTAAATTATTATATTCAAGTTTGTTAAAGCTGATCAGTTAGTGTGTGCATAAGTACCTGAAGTACTTTTTTATGTTTTTTTATTGGCAATAATAGTTGTGTTAAGTTTCTTTTTAATAGCTAATGAATATGATTAAAAACATTTTTTTGATTTGTGGTTTTTCAGAGGCAGCTAACAGCAGTTTTGTATTAATTTAACAACAATTTATTTTCAATAACTTTTTTTCTTAATTAGAAATGGCATTTTGGATATTTTTCTTTTTTAGAAATATAAGTTGTTTGTTGATTAAATTCGTAAAGAAAGAAATCTGGTTCCTTAATCACTGACAAGCTAGAGTAATTGCTTAAGGAACCAGATTTATTTGAATCGACGGAATTGTAAACAGAATTTTTAACAAAGTTGTCTATGATTATTTAGATAAGAACAAACTTTAACAAAAATTTTCTATAAAAAGAAATTTCAACAATAATTTTCTACAAAACGAAAATTTCCTATAAAAATAAATTTCAACGAAAAAAAATTGATAAAAATTTAACGTTAATTTTATATAAAAAAAAATCAACGAAAATTATAAGAAAAATTAAACTACGAAAATTTGAACAAATATATAGATAGGTAGATAGATAGATAAATAAACAGATGGATAGATAGATTCAACGAAAATTATAAGAAAAATAAAACTACGGAAATTTGAACAAATACATAGATAGGTAGATATATATATAAATAGACAGATGGATAGATAGATAGATAGATTGATAGATAAATAAATATAGATTGATATATGTGGATATAGATATCTATATATATATATAGATATCTATATATATATATATATATATAGATAAATAAATAGATAGATAGATATATGGATATATATATATATATATATATATATATATATATATAGATATATATATATATATATATATATACATATAGATAGATAAATAGATAGAAAGAAGATAAGATAAATAGATAAATGGATAGATTGATAGACAGATAGATAGATAGATAGATAGATAGACAGATAGATAGATAGACAGACAGATAGATAGATAGATAGACAGATATATAGACAGACAGATAGATATATATCTAGATAGATAGATAGTTATAAGTGAGACCTTCTCGAATAGTAGGAAACTCAGAAATCTTCTTGAGAAAGTGTATAGAACATGTGTACTACGAGTTATATCGGCATATCGAACGATATCAACAGCAGCGGCATCCGTTCTTGCTAGTATGCCTTCAATTGAGCTTTTACTCCAAGAGAGGAAAGAAATATATGAGGCATATGCATCATTGGTGAATATTGTCAATAATGGTAATATCGATAGGACTAATATCAGAAAAAGTGCAAGGTAGAAGATGCTTCAAACATGGCAGACACAATGGAATGGAGCGAACGAGGGAAGATGGACCCATCTCTCATACCCAATATAAAGATCTGGGTGAATAGAGGGATGGGGAGCTTAACTTCTACCTGACTCAAGTGTGCAGTGGACATGGTAACTTCGGTAGCTACCTACATAAATTCCGGTGCAAACAATCCGCAATATACGAAATGTGTAGCATATGTGAGGATAACGTTGAACACACGATAAATGAATATAGCTTCTGGAATAGCAAATGGAATACAATATCAGAGACGTCTTAGAATACGAACATCGCAGAACTACTGGAAATAATGTTGACAAACGCACAAAACTGGCGTAGATGCTCCAATTTCATTATGGGAAAGTCAAGTGCCAACAAGTGCAACTACTGAACCCCTAATATCATACAGATCCCATCTCCCGAAGTAACGCGAGAGCGGTTTCGGGATGGTGTTTCCTGTGTAGGACTACTAAATGATAGTGCGCTATCACTACGTTCATATAAAAAAAAATAAATAGGGGTCGTGGAACAAAAGCTTCTGAGAACCCCTACTTTAGATTGAATAAATATTTTAATGAAAATATTTATTTCATTCATGATGACAAAATAAATTCTTCAAAATGGAATTGCTTAGCAGAAAAACTCAAACAAAGTCAAATCTGTTTTACTATTTTATGACTAAGTAAATATCTATTGATTACTCCCATTCTATTTATACATTTCGAACATTATTTTTCAATTATATTACAAAAATTTTTTGTTTATCGTTATGACTCAATGCAAAATTACGAATATTTATTTAGTACTTGTACCTTTAAATAACTATCAGCGTACTGGGAAAATATCTTTTGATTGCTTCAAATAAATTTATTTTTCTTTTTCTACATCTTAAACAAAAAAATTAATACTAATTGTGTGTGAATGGGTAAATGAATGAATGGGTTTTGTCTTTTAGCTGAGAAGTTGAAAAAGTAGAAAGTTAAAAAATTTTTAATTATTAAAATTTTTTATTTATTATTGACATCAAATACTTTACAAATATATTAGATGGTTTACAATTATAAAAAAAGTGTGTACGTTTTTCAGTTATGGATCTGAGAATAAAATTAAGTACATATTTATTTGTTCTTTTTATTTCATTATTTCTAAAAAATTCTCTAGAAAAGTATTTATCATACATTTTTTAGATAAAAATGTTTCTTTGTATTTTTTTTACCGATAAAAAATACTTTGAGAAAATTAAATAATTCACTGTCTTTCCGTTAGAGAATTGCAAACATAAATGTGCAAACAGAAATGTGAAAATTTTTTTTCGCCTTTTAATATATATATATATATATATATATATATATATATATATATATATATATATAAGTTTAAAGCCGCATATTTCTGAAATGAGGCATGATATTGACTTGAATCTTTTTGCAAAAGATCGGAAACTATATATGCTAAAGGATACATATTTTTTAAATTTCTTTCGCTATTTAGAAATAAACCAACCAAAAGGTCCAATTTGGGGTTTTTGGAGAAAATACAAATTTTTTAATTGTAATAACATATTTGTTTATAAAGATATCTTAATGCAGGAAATGTGGATCTTATTATTATAAATAAGAGCGCGTTAACCAAATTTCAATCAGGGGTAGGCTTTTCCTGAATTCCCAAAAAAACTAATCAAAATTCCTAAAAATGGGATTTTTTACATTTTTGGCTATAGAATCCACATTTTTCCGAAGTCCCGTAGATTTTGATTCAAAACTTTTAACAACATATTGAAGATTCTTAAAATATATTCCGCTTGGCGATTCGTGCTTTGGGATTTGAGAAAATATGGTCTAAAATCAAAACTTTCATATAAAATTGTTCGAATTCGGGTGGGTATTTACCATGACCAATTGAGTTATTGGACTTGTTTTTTATCTTCAAGTCATCTCTGTGAAGTTACCTTTCAGAAAAGTGCAAAATTATTATATGTTGCTAAAGAAAATTTTATTTTAGATAAAAAAGAGTGTAGATACTTTTTCGGCTAAAAAAAAAACAAAAAAAGTCGTCTTTTTTGCAATTTTCAAATTCAAAATCGTTTGTTTTTGGACTCGGTAAAGATATCGACTTCAAATTTTTTTATTCAATAGATAATTTTGTTCTTTAACTAGTTAAAGAAACTAATAAAATCGGTCGGAAATACTAGGATATATATGAGAAAAACTGGACCAAGAACATGCAAAATTATGGTGCTTAAAAATTCAAACGCAAATAACTCGAAAACTATAAGAGATAAATAGGACATGTAAGCATGTTTTTTATAGGTCTTATCAGCGCCTATAAAAATATTTGAAATCGGACGAGAAACAAAAATTTTGCAAGCGATTAAAAAATTTTTATGTCAGAGGCACCTAACTTTGAGCCCCCTTAGCTCCGCCCCTGGGTGATTGTTGTGCCCCCCTTCCAAACATAACATTGTACACTCCTCTGCTACGCCTACACCAAATTTCATGAAAATCCAACCGGCCGATCAGAAGTTACAGATTTATTTCCAAAAAATTTATATAAATATTATCATTTTTTAAAATGAACATATGTTATTGTCTAATTAATAAACGGACATGAAAAATCTATGATTCTATATATTAAGATATTAATAATTAATAATCTTAATTTATGACATAAGGGGAAATTAACTAAAAATGTTAGCATATATATAAAATCTGTATTTAAAGTTGATCTATATTCCAGTAGTTAAATATATATATATATATATATATATATATATGTTTGAAAAAAACTTTAACTTTAGAGGCGCTCACTTTGTTCAACAAATGGCATACCAAAAAAAAAATAAGTTTGGGGTAAAGTTCAACACACAGTTAGCTATTTAATCCGATATTTAGTTTTGTAAAATTTAAACTTTTAAAACTGGACTTTCTGCCGAAAAACTATTCAAGAGACCCCTCTTTGTAATATAGGACTACTAAAATTTTAGACTTTAAATGATTATAAAGCCGAAAACTCACAAATGATGACACTTTAGGGACCAAAAGCTAATGGAAACTATGAATTATATCTTTAACATTTTCGATATTAAAAAAATTCATTTAAACTATTTCATTTCCTTAACAAATCCACAATGCTACAACATTTTCGATATTAAAATACAAATTATATCTTTTTTTTAATTTCTTTGAAACGACTTTATTCTTTTAACACTCTGCCTTTCAGTTTTCTAATTAACTTCAACTGCAAAAATGTATCTCATGGGATCAGCCTGAATAAAGGTGAAAAAGAAACCCAGAAAGAAACATTAATAAGACAACACTATTTTGTTTTTATTTTTCTCACTCTTTTTTTTATTTTTTTCTTTAACTTAAAAGTTCTCATCATCAAATGCCGCTGCCATTTAGTTAAGAAAATGTTGAGGTATTTTGCAAAGTGCTTTTTACCATCTGCATGCATTTGCAGACAAATAGAAGTATGCAGAGTATTTACAACCAGTTGTTTTATGTAAAAAAATGTGTGTGAACGGTTCTTTTTCTTCATTATAATTCTTTTAATTTATTTAAAGAAATTTTGCAGTTATGTGTATTTTTTTTTATACCTTTCACCACAGGTGTAAATGGTATATACTCGTATAAGTTTGTCATTCCGTTAATGATTTCCACAATTTTCATCGGAGACCAAAAAAATTTATATTTTCTGGATCCTTATAAGAAATGATGTCGACAGGACGATGCTCGTCCGTCGTGCGCGTTTATGAATACTACAGATAACTGATATATATATATATATATATATATATATATATATCAAATGATCGGAAATCCTTTCGAGAATTTCGCTATTGAAATTCAGCAAGATCGGTTCATAAATGGCGGAGATATGCGTAAAAAAATTGGATTTTTGAGGTTTTAAAAATTTTTTAAATGGAGTTTGAGAAGCTTCCCGATAACATTGATATATTATGTACATATATATCAAAAGATCAGAAAATTTTCCCAGAACTTTTCTATTGGAACTAGGAAAAAACCGATACAAAAATAGAGGAGAAAATTAAAACAACTCGGTTTTAATTTTTACCGGTTTTCGTTTTCTCAAGCCACTATATAAGCTAAGGACTTTCTTTCTGCAAAAAAAAAAAAATCGGAAAATTTTGTGAATGTTTCTACTGAAGAAATGAACTCAGCTACGGACTTGGTTCTTATATAGATAGATCACAAATATTTTTCATGAATTTCGGTTTTTTGAATCAACCAAATCCGTTCATATATATATGTATATTGTTATTGGCAAATCTGTTTTTTTTTTATTTATTTATTAATTTATTTATTTATTTACAGTCTGCCTTCCTTATAGTTGTTGTTTTCATGGATCCTGAAAAGCAACAACAACAATAAACTAAGGCTTATTTGGATCTTTCAACTTTTTGCAGCACCTTTGTAAGCTAGACCCTTCGTTCTTTCACAGAAAAATCGGAAATTTTTAAAATGACTAAGTAGATTCAGTATTATCCGAACTATAGGCCAAAACGCGTTATTAGATTTTTTTGAAGCTCCTATATAAGCTATGTGCCACATTCTTGCATAAATCTATCACAAATATCAGTCAAATCGGTCCATAAATTTTCCTCCACACCCTTTTTTAATTTAATATTGTCTTACATTTATAAAATATTTGTTCTGTACCTTAAATATGTGCGAACTTTTGTAAAATTCCAAAATATTAAATTTTTTATTTACTAGCTTTTATCGGTGTGCTTCGCTATCCTATTTAATGGGAGCTACTATTCTCCTTGGGCCTATTCACCTTATTCAAAGTTTGATATGAAAATTACTTTTAAAATTTTTTAAGACTTTCACTGTAATAGTCTTTAGATGAGAAAATTTATATTTTCTTTGTATGGGGGCCACCTCTCCCCCTGGACCTAACCGTACTATTTTTATTTCATCAATGCGATATATAGGATAAAGGTTCCAATGAAATTTGAAGGGTTCTCACTGTAATAGTTCCTCAGATATGCCATAAAGAATATTTGCTTTAAATGGGAGGTATTTTGCAGAGTAAAATGTAAATAATGAAAATTATTTATATTTTAAGCTAATCGGTTCATCCTTTTGAGAGTTTAAAAAAAAACTGAGCGTAAGTATGGGCGTGGCTTCTGATCATGACCGAACACAACCCATAACATTTTACAGTACAAGCACTATTTGTGTGTCAAATTTCATACAAATAGCTTCAATAATAATCTGTAAAATTGAAAAAACTTTTTTTAATGTGGGCGTAAAATGTGGGTGTGATGTCCAATCGAGATATAACAAAGCCTATAACCATCTCTGACACTGGTACTATCTGTGTGTCAAATTTCATGAATATCGGTTCACCGTTTAGACGTGATTGATAAAAAAACGAATAAACAAATATATATAAGGATATAAGGATTTATATAACGATATAAGAATTTATAAAATCTTGATTCTATTTCAACTTTATGTGAAAATGCAAATTATTTAAAGTATTTAGTGTTTACATAGATATAGTATATATTTGTAATTACAGCCAATATAATGTTTTTCATTTTCATATAACACATATCAGTACGAGTGAAGGGTACATAAGATGCGGCACAGCCGAATATAGTACTCTAACTTATTTTGTTTTAATTTAACGTAAAATTCTAGGTTTTCTTTTTTTGTTTTCCAAAGAAAAACCGCATAAACACAAACCATTAAATTAACATTTCCTCTGCTCACACTTACTTGGATAAATATTATGCTGGTCATTAGAGTGTGTAAAAGTGGGAAGTAAAAAGAAATTAAGAAAAATCCTCCCATAAAAACAAAAGAAATACACACGAAAAATTAGAAAAATCATCATAATGTTGAGGTGTAAATAGAAAAATTACACTGCAAAATTAGACAGCAACAACAATGGAAAAAAGGTGAAAAATATATAATATAAAAACTAAATTTTATTAATTATGATTTTATGACAAGCATCAAAAACAATCAAATCACAAGGGTCATTTATAACCACAATAACAAACATAAAAAGATAGTTAAAATGTTAGGATTAGGTGGTCTTACAAAAGCGCCCAAAGTACAAAATAAACAGAAATGAGAAATGTATGGCTATAGCCCATTCACACTAGTAATTTAGAAACAACTTTCCATAATAGTATTGATCTTTTTTAGTTTCCCCATTCATTTCATTATTTAAAATTAAACTTTTTATTAAGACCAGACAAAATTAATGTTTAATATTTAAAAAAAAAGTATAAATAAAAATCGTGATTTATTTAAGTGTTTAGCTAAGAAACATGTAAATATTTTTCTCCACTTTAAATGTTAAATGTTTTTATTTATTATTCGAATAATAATAAAAATAAAAACAAGTTAAATAATACTTCAATATATGACTATAATTTTCTCTATTAAACAATTATAGCCATAAAGCGTAGTTATCATGAATATTATTATTTTGATCTTTAGATGACTTTTTTTTCTCAAAACACTCATATTCATACTTATGAGTTATAACAAGTGGTAATAGGTATGATATGTAAAAAGTTCAATGAATGTAATCAGCCATAAACGTTTTAAGAAATTAAATATAAGAAAAAACAATAAAAATATTTGGAAAAAATTAAAATATTTTTGGCTTTTTTTGAAAGTGAAAGTCGTAAAAAAATTGTAGCCAACAAAAAAGTGAAATACATGAATAAATTTAAGTTTTTCTTTTTTCATAGTGTAAAAGAAAAAATTATCTAAACACTAATTACCTGTGGCTGTAAACACCCATGATTAGACATAACATAAAAAATAAATAAAACTACATAATACTATTTATATGCTCTTATCGGTTAAACGTAGCTTAAGCCATTAATGATGTTTTTCAATAATAGATAATCTAATATATAATCTAGGTTTAACTCAGTTACATTAGCTAGTTAAACCGAAGTTAGTACTGTCAACATACACAGCTGAAGAAAAAAAAACAAATTTCAATATATAATGACAAATATTATATTTTAAACTAAGTGCATACATTTTTTTGTTACTCGACTTTGTTTGCTTTTTCGATTATTAAATTGAAAGCATTGCCATAAATTTAACAAAAAATCCCCTTTGTTTTCAAAACTCAATATGGCAATGCTCTCGAATTTGATATTTTAAATCTTGTACTGAAAAAACAACATTCTTAGTTGAAGCTCGTTTAAATTTGTTTTTTATTTTTTTGTGGATTAACTTAACAACAAGTTAAACCAAATTTAACTAAAAGAAAAAAAACAAGCTCTTAATGGCTAAATATTATAAAACTTGTATTAATCTAAACAAAAATTTCATATTATCAAACATTTGTGTAAGACGTTTTTTAAGCCGATTTTTAAATAAAATAGACACGCTTTTTAAAAATTTAAAAGTACGTTTGTTTAAGCGTGATTTTCAGTGTTGCCAGGAACCTAGAAAAAAATAGGCTAAAAAAGGTCAAAAAAGCTAAATATCCCAAAAAATAAAGCCACAAAAAAGTTAAAATTTTTTTCTTTAATTTAAAAACTTATTTTTTCTCGTTCTCATTTTTTATAGATATTGTAATAAATTTATAAATAAAACATAGAACAGCTGTCAGTATAAAATAATAAAATAAAACATAGAACAGCTGTCAATGACCCAAATGAAAAATCGCCCAAAAAATTGTCATACAAATTTGGGTTATATTTCATATGAAAAATTACCTAATATTTTGAAGTGGTTTTTCGAAATTTTTAAACTAAAATTCTTTTTTGATTAATTAAGCATTTTTAAGTTTTTGGGTGATTTTTCTATTTTATAAATATTTGCTAAAATTACGTTTATAAATAGTTTCTATGGTTAATGAAACAAATAAAAAATAATTATAACAATCGATTTAGTAATTCCACCAATTTAGTTATTAGTATTTTAGTATATTAGATGTTCATGTTTTGGATAATGAAACGCTGCAGGCAAAAATTTTTTTTAAAAATAAAGAAATATAGATTTTTTATGTGAATAAATGCACAAAAATGCTTAATAAGAAATGAAAATAGTAGATAATAAGAAATTATTGTCTTCGTTGTTGAAATAGTAAAATTTTAGGCTTTTTAAAGCAATTTTAAGAATCAAAAAAGACTAGAATCTAAAATGAAAATGTTGAGGCTAAAAGCAAAATAAAAAGGCTAGATTTATCCTAAAAAAGGCTAAACTGGCAGCACTGGTGATATCTCACTGGGAGAAACATGGCCCAGTGAAATATCAAAAATTTTTACCTAGTTGAAAATGACTTTAATCCTAATAAGTTTTGTAGTAATACTTTTTTAAACAAATGGGTTACAAATCTGAACTCTCAAGACTTGAAACTAATAGAGTGTACAATTTTAGCACCATATGTTTCATTTTATAATCGTGATTGGTGTTCAAAGTTCAAAAACTTAGAAAAAACGCTAAAATTACTTAACTTTTTCCCATTCTTCTAAATTTTTTGTACGCTCGTTTATACTTTGTAGTGTTAATCGATCTTACGAGTATATAAACTAATGGGATTTTGTGGACAAATTTTTCACTTTTTTTGTTGATCTACAGACTTTCAACAGTTACATACAGGATATGTAACTGATGAGAAAATTTTTTTTGGGCGGGTTCTCAGCGCCCCTCAACGGAATACAAATTTTGAAATATATATATATATATATATATATATATATATGAAATATTCTAATTGTGAGTATTTTGGGCTATATCTCGTTGATATGCCCGAAATCATATTTTTTACTTCTTGTATAATTAGTACTTTTAGTTTACTTTATTGCAAATTGAAATTAAGAAATTGGTTATTTGTTATTAAAACTTACTTTTTGAAAATTTTTCTTTTCATTTTATTTTAAAAATTTGTTTTTTTTATTAGTACTTTTTATGAAACTGGTACTTTTTAAAATTGGTACATTTTTGAAAGTATATATATATATATATATATATATATATATAAATTGGTACATTGGTACAAAAATGTACCAATTTTAAAACGTACCACTTTTAAAAAAAAGTACTAATAGAAAAAAAAAACAAATTTTTAAAATAAAATGCAAAGAAAAATTTTAAAAAAGTAAGTTTTAATTTGTATTTTTTTTTAATTAATACTTGTTGCAAAAATGTTTGATTTTTTTAGATCTTTTTTTAAAGATTTTCATCCGATTTTGAGTCCTCGCTGAGTTTCAGATATCTGCAAGATACTTGAGTAAATGGGAAAACCCCGTCAATTTGTTTGCTGGTTATTTGTTACAAAAATAAATAAAAATATTTTATCAAAACTTATAAGTTACCCTCTTATTTGGAAAAGGTGATTTCATGAATTGGCGGCCAGAAGAAGTTTGTTATTTAAACACCCCGAGCTTTAGTAACACAAGGTATGTACTCGTACTTTATAGACTCCCCGATAAAATATGATGGGAGGTATAATCATTAACTCCTATTAGATATGCTGAACTATTTTGAGTAGCTTAAAAAGTTTTGGGCGAAAGATTCGATTTAATAATGAAAGAGTATTACTATTTACACTGCGAACTTGTTTTACATGAATTTCTCTTAATACGATTTTCAGTTGAAATTTAAATTGGCTTCTTACACCACTCAGTACATCCAAGGCTTCATTCAATATAAACATATAAACATGAAAAAAGAATCCCTGCGAAAACTTAATAATATATAATATGTCGTTTTTTTCAGTGTTTTTTTCGTATGCCTCTAATGATGTAACCGTGTTAAAATAATTTGCTAAGTTGCTAATATGTTTGGATCTATCTAATCAGCCTTAGAGTTGAAAAGTCATTTTATATTTTCATTTTTCTTCCGCTATCCATAATTTTTGTGTTATTTTTAATATAAACCTTTTACTTCATTGTTAACAATTTTTCATATTTGTAAAATTTTAAAAAGAAAACTGAAAACCACACATAATAAATAAATATTTACTTCATGACTTTAAAGTCTTAAAAAAAAGATCAATGAACTTTTTATAATTTGCCACTAAAAATTGAAAAATAAAAGAGTTTAATGACATAAATAACAAACAAAAAAGAAATAATAATAATTTTGCTTAAATTTTTTGACCCCTTAACAGAAGGAACTTCCGAATTGTATTAAAAATTCAACTTTAAAAACATTCTTTTAAAAGTCTGCATAATTAAACAGGTTTCAATAATGTGAATTGTTATCAAATATTATTAGTTTTACATGCATGATTCTCTTATTAGTTATTATTATTTTTTTCTTTTTTTTTGTGTAAATTTACACTTTATCTATATTGGTTTGTTTGGTTGATTTTTTGTATATATGTATGTATGCCTAGTGTAAATTTCTGCTGGCATATGTTTGCATGCGATCGTGGATTTTTTTTATTTGTTACGCTACTCAAATGCTATAAGTATTTTTCATCTTTATTTAATTCAATTTAAATGAATTAAAATCTATGTGTGAAAATGTATGTAACCATCATACAATTATATTTCATTTTATTAAAATTTATTTGCTGCTATTTATTGTGAAAATTTTTTGTTGTTTGTTCAATGTATCTATTATTTTTATTTGTTTTTTTTTTCTTCGTAGTCAATCGAATGAACATTGAAATTAAAATCGAAATATTAAATATATATACATATATATGTAAATAAAACGACAATTGTTGAAATCATAATGTTACACATATCTTGTTGTACAATTACTGAATATAAACGCAAATATCTATTTGATAAATTATGAATATATTTTTGTATTTTTTTTTTATAAATAGATTTAATATCAATTGTTATAGGTTCAAGAAAAGTTCAAGAGTTTAAATATTTTTGAGGAAGACAATTAGATGTACACTGGTGCATATTCCTATAAACGCACATCAATTTCTTTTAATGAACTTACCTAAATTTTTGCTAAAATTGTTTCCCAGGCTTTCATTCTGTGTATTTCTTGCGTAAACTTTACGGGCCATGTACCTCCACGGATTCTCCATTTGATTTAATTTCGAACTGCAAGCCGGCCAATCCAATAATGGAATACTATGTTCATTAAACCACGATTTAGATTGGTTTGAGACATGGATTGCAGCGTTATCCTGTTAGAATTTATAATCTTCATACATTTTTTCATCCATAAATAAGAGAATAGCATCTTCCAACAGTTCATTATAAACTGCACTGTTCATTTTAGTTGAAACAAAACAAATTGTTGATTTTCCTGCAGCAGAAAAGGCTGCCCAAACCATATCAATACCTCCACCGAAATTGCATTTCGACATACGAATTTCGTTCGACGAGAATATGAATCGGGGCCGTCGAAATTGATATTATTTTTATCAGAAAAGATGTATTTGCGCGCAAATTTTAAACGATTTTTCTTATGATGCTATTTTAATTTTAGCTTACATTTTGGTTTCTTTCATCTGTTCGGGTGGCTTCTTCTTTAATTTTATTAATTTGCCTTTTTGTTAATTTTTTATTGCCTTTTGTTGTTTTCCAGACTTTATATTTCTGCCTTTTCTTAGGAAAGTCGTGAATAACTCCTTCCGAACGGTTAATTTTTTGTCCAATTTCTTTATTAGAACAGCCTTGATCGCAAAAAAACTGAATTTGAATTTTTTTTCTGGTCTGTAAGGAAAGTGCCTTTGGACATCCTTTAACCTGATGAAATTTCCCAATTAAAACAAAAATACTTGCAGTAAGCAGAGATGTTGTCAGTAAACTGTTAACATTTTTTAATATATATATTGCATTAACTTTTTAGAAAAATTTCTCTCGAACGCGTTTATAGGAATATTCAATTGAAATGATTTCCAATATGTTCTAATTGCTAAATTAAAGAAAACAACAAAAGCAAGAAACAAATATTTCTTACATAAAAAAGTACCATTATATCGCGAGTTATTGTAACAACACAACATTGTTTTTGGTTAAGAGAACCGAAAACAAAAATTTTAAATGCGTTTATAGAAATATGCACCAGTGTATAAATAGATAAATGATGTTGTTTTCATTTTTAGATATTTAAAACAACAACGTAATTTATGTTATTTGTTTATTAACAGAATTGTTGTCAAATATTTTTGAGAAATTTATTGTTAAAGAAATTGTTTTTAGTTTTTTAACAGATTTTTTTTTAATTACTTATATTTGCATATAACAATAGAAGTCAGCTGTTTCCTTGCATTAAGGAAATGTTAGATTACGTTTGACTAATGCGGTATTGCCAAATATTTTTTGAAGTGATTGTTTTTTATCTATTAGAAAAAAAATTTTTTAGTCCAATAACAAATATTTTAAAACTAATTATGTATTAAAAATTTCCTTTCGCTTTTCAAATTTTTCTTAAAATTCCTTTAATTGCTAATTATCTTTCTTAAAACATTTACTGTATTTTATTTAAGTCCAACAAAATCGAAAGTAAATTGAACATTTAATTGAAAATTTAAAAGTAATTTGTATATAAATGTTTAAAATTTTGTTTAAAAAAAAAAAAATCCATTCAAACACCATTTAAATAAATTTTTGTTTGGATATTTAAATTATGAAATAAATCAAGCAAGTATTAAATAATTTGTTTATTTCTAAAGTAAATTTAAAATGTTACAAAATTTTAACATGCAATATACCAAAAATAAATAATAACAAATAACAGTAAAAATATTATTAAATACAGTTAGTAAAATACTTTATATATAGCAGGGTTGGGCATGATAATTTCTTGAAGGGCCAAATTTGAAGATTCACAGAGCTAACAAGGTCCAAAATGTATTATTTTGGAAAAATACCCGTTTCAAACAATATCAAAAACTATAATGAAATAATGAAAAAATATATACATACATTTTATCTTCATATACTTATTTTATTTAAAAATTATTGGTATGGTACGATTACAATGGTCGACAAAAAAAAAAAAAAAAAAAAACATTTTTTCGTCCTCCTTAAAAAAATATATGTATGTGGACTAGATGCTAAACACTGCTTTCAATTTTTTTCCATTAGGTTGTGATTTTTTTATGGGCATGTATAATTAATACGGCGAATACGCGAGTATATTTTACTATAACTCGAGAACGGGTTGTCCGATTTAGTCACCTCAACAGTATTATTAATTTTTTTTTTTTTTAATCTGCTCATTAGATTTGGATTTATTCAGTAAATAGTGTCGGAAAAAAACAATTCACTTTATTGTAAGTATACACGGGTATTTTCACTTAATTGTGAATAAAATCAAGATTTTTGTGTCAATTTTGATGATACTTGGCTTATTTTACTTTTTTGGTGTTTTCACTATTTAAAAGAACTTTTAGAAAAAAAAAAAACTTCAATTTTGCAAGAAAATTTTTTTCGGACACTACTTTCTAAATAACTCCGAAAATATTGAGCATATAAAAAAATTATATTAAGATGACTTAAAGACATTTTTAGACCGTATCTTTTGATGTATTATTTATATAAATCGTATACATCGTTCTTGAATTATGGTGAAATATAATCGTGCAATGGTCTTATTATGGGCGAAATATTAGACACGCCCATAAAAGAAAATCTAGACTTGATGGAAAGAAACTGTAAATAGATTCATGTTTAGTACATTAAATTCCATATAATCCAACTATTCGTCTTTAGGGGAGGATTTTTTTGCTAACCAGTGTTATTAAAGAGATCAATTTCATTTTAATTAAAAAAATATTAAATTAAATTAAATATAATTAGAACTTTCAGTTTACCAAATGCTTAACAAAAAAATAAATTTAGATGAGAGGGTCTTGAGAAATTAGCATTTTCTTTTTACGATTTCGATGTAATGATACCTCTCAAACGTTTTGATGAGCTGAACACAGTTAAAATATTTAAAATATCAGCAACTGAAAAATAAAGATTCTAGTACATTTGGAAAAAAATATATTTCGGAATTTATCTGCTTATTTTAATAGTTTTTAGGTCGTTATGAAAATAAGAAAATTTTAATTTTTATTTCGCATAAATTTTGGTTCGAAAAAAGAAGGCTTTAAAGACGATGAATTTTTTAAACAGCATAAAATTACAGCCAAACTATTTTTTAATGTTTAATTATAATATGTTCAAAAGCATGTATTTACATAATTATTTTTGCTAAAAATATTGAAATTTTTTACCCATGATGTATTAAAAATTCTTTTAGAGGCGAGATTTATGTTGAACCAATACGGTACAAACATTTTAAAACCTATTTCGAGAAAAAAAAATCAAAACTCTTTTTTTTAATAAAATTGCAACAAAATTAAAAAAGTTCCAATTTTTCCAAAAATTAACATAAATTTTAAATAATTTCTTTAAAAAATACTTATTATGTTAGTTTATATATTAAAAATTTGGATCCAATTTGCGTAATTTTAGAAGAGTTCTGTAGGACTTTTTAATCATGAATTTAAAAGCTCAATATTGGAACTTTCCTGACCTCTTATTGGATTATTATTTCCTAGTTTACCTTGAAGTTTTGTGAATAAGATTTTACAAACTCTCTCCTGTTTAAATTGGTCCCAAACTTATAAATATATTTGAATTTAGAAATATTTGAAGATTTTGAAATTTTGCAATTTATAAATTTTTCCAATCCCTCAAAACTACCCTGTCGTTATTTTCAAATATTTAAGTAGTATAAAAGATATATTTTTATTGGACAATATAACTCAATGATTCTTTTTACAATATCAATTGACTTTGCTTTACACAGCTTAATATATTAACTAAAAAATGTGGTAAAATCAGATTTTAGAAAACTTCTAAAAAATTTTCGGTACAAATTGACTTTAACCCATAACAATTTTTTCTTCGAAGATTTTTTGGCCAGATTTTTTGAATTATTATTTTATTCCGCATACATTACTAGGCCATCGATTTTCAATCGCTGCTAGGGAACTGAAGATTTATCAAAACGCATTGTTTCAGGGCTCTTCCATAGGACACTCTAATATAGAATAAAGATTTAAAAGGTTATTAAATTTTTAAAGGATATTAAAATAGTCATTATATTTATTTTTTAAATTTCCGGAATATTCGTACTTCTTAGAGATAATATAAAAAATATAACTTTATCGTCAAAAAGTGGAAAATATTATTTTTTTACAATTCATATTATTGCTGGGGATAAAAATTGAAAAAGCCATTAAACCAAATATTAGTAATGAACAAACATCGAACAATAACTCTATTTGATGTAGCTCCTCCTCAATAAAATTTTTAAAATTACGAAACATTTCCAAAGACTTTTATACCTAGTAAAAAAGAACTGGAAAAGAACTGAAAAGATCATGATCTTAACATTGTGTTATCATTGGAAAAAGATCTGCAGAAGTTCTTTTTTTAAGCCATATTTCTCATTGGTAATATTTTCCTATTTTATGCTTCTTGTTCACTGCTTTTGAAGTACTTCTCTTAAAATTATATTTATGAATTGTTTTAATAAAAATATGAGTTTAGCTTTATTAAAGGATAATAAAAATGCTTTTCGATTTGTGAAATTTTTATTTTCTTAGAAATTATACACCTTTGTTGTTGCTAAAAATACATTTATTTTGACTTTTTTGGAAGCAAATTTTATTAACTTATTAAGCGTAAAATATGCACATAGTTCTACTTTTGAAATGGTGAAAAGTTCTTTTTTTGGAAGCAATTGGTCGTTTTGCTGGGTATGTAAACAATTTTGAAACAAGATAAAAACTTTTTCGCCTCTAAAGTTTTTAAAATAGTTTTAGTAAATTAAATTTATGACTAACATTTTAATATTATTTTGTGTTTATCATTAAAACGTAAGCACCAGATTTCTAATAGGACACCCAATACAAATTTATTAATAGAATAAAAAAGCATAACTTAAAAAATTCTAAAAATTAAAAAAATTAATATTAAAATAAAAGCATCTTCTTTTTAATTTTTCTTAAAAAAGTATAAAAAAATGTTTGTTGCTTTTTTTAAATATTATAAACAGACTCTTATATTAAAATAATATCAGTCGTTATTACAACATGAACTAAATAAATAAATAGATTGTAAATCAATTAAACACTTTTTTATATAATTGTGCTATAAATAAAATTTTTTCGGGGGCCGCAGATGCCCATAGTTGATATATAGTATTAAACTATGCATATGTTTGTATGGATATGTAGGTTTTTATATTTATATACGATTACTTGAAAAGTGATCTATATTTTAAAATGTTATTTTTTTCCTTCATTATTTGTATAATTAATTTGCATATGGGGCGGGCGTTGACTTTGTTCTGTGGTTTAATTTAAAAATTAACACTCAGTTTATAGTTTTATATTTTGTTGTATTTTTTATCCGTTTTTTTTTTTCATTTAATTTGTACTCCTTTTTAATATACCAGAGCATTTGCAATAAAATTGTGTCATATTTTAAAGAGTGAGTTAATTAATCTACATACATATAGCATAACTAATAAAGTTTTTAACTACTGTTTAATTTTTTATATCTATAGTACACATAAAGTTAGTTTAGGAAATTAAAATACTTTTCATATGATGACTAAATGTATCTGCAAGATGTGACAAAAAAAATTATGATTTATGATTAAATATAAACTCGTCGTTGATACTTTTTTAATGAAGAGAATTTTTATGAAGTCATTAATTGAAATTCGCATTATTATTACTATTTAAGGGTGTTGACAAATAGAAAAAATTGCGTCATCATAGTTGTTGGAGTTTCACTATAGTTGGTCAATATTTAAAGCTAATCAAAATGGAATTGACTCTAGTGGATTAATATAACATGTACTTGATTTTAGTTCATTTTTTATTTTTCGGCTTTAAAATTTTTATATAAATATTTAATTCTTTAGATGAGAACCAAGTGTTTATAAATAAATTTTACGCTTTAATAAATAGTCTATATTATAATATATTTATTCTATATTAAGTTATTAGTATGATTTATATAACATCATTTAAAGTGTTATTTAATAATAAATCTCTAAAATCAAATTAACTTTATGACCCCTATTGTGACCATTATTTTACGTTATATTATTTATTGGCTTAATATGAACATGGCACTTAAAAATTTTCCGAGAAATTTACCTTTTTTTTACTTTTAATTATTGTATTTATGCATAAGTTCTTGTTTAGGAGTCAAAATTTACCTGAAAATATACAAGAAAAATTATTAGTTATTTTTTGTAATACATACAATCAGGCTAAATGAAATATTAAAAAGTATAGCATATTTAAAGTACTTTAAAGTAATATTAATAAATTATATACATACTGGGTGATTTACTGACTGACTGACTGATTCATCATCACACAGCTCAAACGCCTAAAGCTAGAGAAATGAAATTTGGACTGTAATTTGGTCTACCACCATATAGATCCACTAAGACGGGAAATTCGAATTTTTAGGGGATAAAAAAGGATAAAAATGGGTAAAATCGGTAACCTTTTATCTCTAAACTAATATAGATAGATAATAAATTTATTTAAGGTATTCATTATTCATTTAAAAATAAGCGAACAGGTACTTTTTTTAAATTCAGCTTTGTAGGGAGAAAAGGGGTAAAAACTGTGTTTTGGTACTTTTTTGGCACCCCATATATCTTTTTAATCAATAAACATAGGAATAAAATTTATATAATATTCGCGACTTATCGAAAAATAACAAATACAAATTTGGTACATTTTGGAAATTCGAACGTTTAAGGGGAAAAATAGTACCTATTTTAGGTAATTTCATAAAATATTTGTTTCTATTTATTGACATACATATATAAATATTTTATTATGGTACTTCACTACAATTTTGAAATTCATTGTAGTACAATTTTTGCTACATCCATGGGGAAAAAGGTTCCAAAAAGGGGTTAAAAATGGGAAGTAACATTTTATGAAATCCCATTGAGATAATTTTGATAAAATTCAAAGGATTGGTTGGTTCAAGCAAATAGTTTAGTACTTTTTGTAAAACATATCTCTTTAAGTAACTGAAGGCATATTTATTATATCCTTTGAGTCATATATATTTTAATTTAAAAAAAAAGTTCACCTTTTTGAAAATCTAAGTTGAACGGATCTGTTCCATTGCGGAAAATGAATATTTGTACTTTTTAGCTTATGATGGTACTTTTCTAATCTTTTCAATAAATAAATTTACCGGCATATAAGTTGGCTGATATGGTTCTGAGTGAATTAGAAATGAAAGTAAGTGATGCTTAATGGGAAGTTTTTCCCTCCAATGGTACCAAAGGAGGAAGTTTAATGGTAATTTTTTTATATATATTTTTGAAACTAAACTTTCGTGACCCTGAGTAAATGAGAGCAAATATGAAGGAACGTTTTGGTACTTTTTCGTTTTCCTAATAGAACTTTTCGTATTTTCTATAATATTAACTTAGAAACATGCAATTAAACATACATGGTCCTAAGTGGGTAAGAATTCACTAGCGGGGCTTTATGGTACTTTTTCGATCATCTAATGGTACTTTTTGATTTTTTTCATAATAATTAGCCTAGAAATATGACATTAAGATATTTGGTTCTATGCGGGTGAGAATCCAAAAGACCATGCAGGGACAAAATTAGTCAAATTCTTCTGTACAAAAAATAATAATAGAAATAACTCATTTCATACTTTTTGAACCTTCGAACGTTTAGGGTGTAAAAAAATGTATTTGGGTACTTTATTGGTACCATACAAATCTTATAAACCAAAAAACAAAAATAAATTTTAAAACTTATTCTTTCCTTATCACAAATATGTATATCAAAACTCTCGTTGGTACTTTTTCAAAATCATATTATTTAGGGGTTAAACATTTTACTTTCTGGTACTTTTAAAACTAATATATTTAAAAAGTTTATTGTTGTTAAAAAGATTATCTTCTAGACTGAGAAATGTAAGAACAAAATTTAAATAATTTTCTCTTCAACCAAAAAATAGCAGAAAATTTTATGAAATTTGAGTTTGTAATTGGATGATATCTATACTTCGCTAGTCTTTTGGTACCCTATATTATTTAAGGAGTAATCATAAAAGGTTAAGAAATGGTACGATATCCCAGTCCTATGTAGGAGTTATATAACTTAATATTATTTAAAAGTAATAATTTTAATATAGTTCGCTATAAATAAGGTAGTAAATGTTTGATAAATTGAAAATATAATTCATTTTATTAAAGATATAAATTAAAAAAGTACAAAGCCAACTCAGGATGACCCTATTTATATATTTCACATATTTTCACTCAAAAAACTACCTAATGTCTTCTTGAGGACATCACATAACAGTTTTCAACAAATTTTAATACACGAGTAGTTTTAAATCTGTTTACAATATTTTTTTATTCCCCTGACATTAAATATTATTTCTAATAATTATTTTAATTATTTTCATAATATTGTGGCCAAATTTGGTAATTCGGAAGAAACATTTCATCTGTTATTTTTTGTTATAAACATATTAATAAATTTTTAATACCAAAATAATAACAAACAGAAAAAAATATTAATAATAAATTGTCACAACAAAAGAAATGCATATGTCAGTAGTTTCTTCTTTTTTCTTTCTGCTCTTCTGAATTAAAAAAATCACATAAGTGCTTAAAAACGATAATGACCTAAAAAACTATTTTACGCTAAAAGAATGAACAGATATACAAATAACTAGAGCACTTTACTTAACAACATACTGACGGATGAGCGGACGGAAGGACAGACAAACATCAGCACTATACAATGGTTCCAAAAAAAGAACTTAAATAAAGTAAAATAAATCATAAAATTTATGTATGCATGTATGTAGTATATTGTCTACTTGTTCATAATATTAAGCTCGAAACTATTGTCACAATTTCACACAACAATGAAATAATTTTTTTTTTTTATTATTTTATTTTCTTTAGTTTTTCAAAACAAAAACGCATTTTCATAAAAAAAGATAAATTGATATAAAAAATATTAAAGTTTGTAACTTTTAGTTTCTAAAAAACATAACTATGAATGACAAACTATTAAAACATAGAAGAAAATTAATATAAAAGATAATAGACTATGATGATACTCGCATGATAATAATCTTTTAACAAAAATATTTAGATAATAAAAAGAAATACAGAACATCTTCTAGATTTTATTGTTATTGTCTTTTTAAATTTTTGTTTTATTAAAACAAATATTTTCAAGAAATTTAAAAATAAAAAAAAATTGAGATTTAAATGATTGAGTTCAACAGAATTTTTAATCAAAAGAGAGTTGAATGAAAATGGTTTAGGGTTTCATTAAAATAATTCTTTGAAATTTATAGGAAATTGGTTTGTTGATAACATTTATATAGAAATGTGAAATACTTGTAAAAAAAATAAATATAAATAAAATGTAAAAAAATTTATTCGAAATAATTTCAGAATAACTTAAGTTATTTTTACACCGCCTTTTTAGCGAATTTTAAAAGATATATTTAGAAATTAAATAATGAGAAATATTTATATTAAGAAATAGGAAAAATTTAAACCCACTTGAAGAAAATAAAAATGCATTTAACAAATAGAAAATTTGGAAAATAATCTGACTTTTTATATATATATATATTTTTTTTTATACGTTTTATTTGTATATTAAATCTGTCAGTATGTATTAAAATCTTAAAAACTAAAAATTAAACACTATTCAATCTCTCTGTTCGATTTCAGCAAAAAGTCTTGTTAGTGGGTTGTGGTAAGTCCCTAGTTTGAGAATGTATTTTTCCTAAACTCATCTCTTACAAATGACACCTCTAAGTCCATATGGATATTCTCATTGCTTACGTACCATGGTGCACCCGTCATGGTCCTAAGAATTTTTGATTGGGCCCTCTGTATAATATTGATACTCGTATTACTGGCTGTTTCTCATAGTTGAATGCCGTATGCCCAAATTGGCTTTAAAACAGGTTTATACAGGATGAATTTATTGTCAAGGCTTAGTTTTGAATGACTGTTAATTAACCAGTGAAGACTGGAAGATTTTAACTTCATATGAAGTCTCTTGGCTTCTATATGACAACGCCAAGTTAGTCGCCTATCTAAATGAATACCAAGATATGTAACATGATCTGACTGGGGTATTCTTATATCATTAAGTGTAACTGGAGGACAGTTACCTCTTCTCAGGGTGAATGTAACATGGTTACTTTTCACTTCATTTACGCGAATACGCCAGCTGTTCAACCATATCTCCACACATCGAAGGTAAATATCTAGTTGGCTAGATGCTATTTGTGTTTTTTTTTCATGAGAACTGAGTATTGCAGTATCATCAGCAAATATTGAAATAGTCAGTGTTCCCTGTGGAACACCAAATTCTTCCGTCACAAAATCATTATATTTTAGCCTAAATATTTCTAGAATCCCATCTATCTGGACTCCAGCAATTTGTGGGTACATGGTGGTAATAAACATTTAATTTTATAGATTAGGCCCTTGTGCCAAACTTTGTCGAATGCATATGCGACATCTAAGAAAATAGCTGAACAATACTTCTTTAATTCGAAACATTTCTTATCTCTCCAGTTAGACGATTTACTTGTTATATGGTTCTGTGTTTTTCACGAAAACCAAACTGGTGAACTGGGATGATATCGCCATCGTTCAAGAATGGTAGAATTTTCTTTTGAAATACTTTTTCGAACAGCTTCGACAAGCAAGAAAGTAAGTCATATAGGCCTATATGAAGATGTTATAGTAGAATCTTTTCCTGACTTTGGTATCATTTTAATCAGAGAAGTTTTCCAAAAAAGGAAAGACTCCTAGTTTCAAGATCGCGTTGAAAATTATTGATAGCACAATTATTGACACATTCGGTAGGTTTTTAATCATAGATGGTGTTATTGAATCATAACCAGGTGATTTTCTAACATTTATATTTTCTTTAATGATTTAAATTTAAAATTGCATGTTAGAGTATCTAGCATCGTCAATGCTGTGGTTATGGTCCGGTTCGAAGGATTATAAATTGTGTTAGTTGACTCTATTTACTGGCATCAAAACGGAGTTCTTGAACTATAACTGTATGCAATAACTTTCTATATTTTGATATATATTTTGGTATATTTTGATATATAAATTTGTTTAAAAATTCATTCCAGAATCTCTATTTTGAACTTTTTTTTACATTAGCATTTAAAAACTTAAAAAAACTTCTTTTTTTCTTCAAAATACTTAAAACCCGTCCACTTTTTTCTCGGATTCATGTCTACGATCTAGACAGAGATTCTCTTATAAACTCCTTATTGATATCATTTGAAGTGTGACTATGGTCTCGTTAGGACTCAATCACATCAGGCAAATATTTATCGAAATAAAAGTGACTATTAATAGATAGAGTTCCTTTTAATAAAGGAAATATTTATTTTATTACTTATTTTTACATTTTGCTAACGCTAATTTCATTAATTTTTTTCTATTAATTTGGAAAGTAAA
The DNA here is from genome assembly GCA_932274085.1 of Protocalliphora azurea. NCBI lineage: Eukaryota > Metazoa > Arthropoda > Insecta > Diptera > Calliphoridae > Protocalliphora > Protocalliphora azurea. The sequence goes on along the minus strand of OW026522.1, from coordinate 142,433,041 downwards.
AAAAAATTCACAATTCACAACTTTTTTAGATTTTATTAATTTATAAATTTTTCAATTTTGTTGCTATCGACCCCACTACACGGAGGTCAAAAATGCCAAAAATTGAAATCTGATTTTTGATAAAATGTTCATTACATTTGAAATCCAATACTTCAGATAATATACTTCACGGCTTAGACATCTGGTTTTATAATTATAATGATGCAAATTTGTATATTTTTTCATTAATCATTTTTCCAAAAAAAAAAAAAAATACTGTTTAAGTTCTTATTTATTGTCAATCTTTTGGTGTAAAATATTAGTCATAAAATTATCTTTTTGGTACATTTATGGACTGTAGAAAAGTTAACTACTTCTATCATTATAAAAATTTTAAACCCAAACTTTAATGGACCAAAGATTTTTTGCACTAGGTTTCAGCGGTTGAGTCCTAATAGGGTAGTATTGAGTATCATAAGTAAGTATCGATAAAATTCAGCTGTTACTACCTGTCACTACAGCATTTCTAGTAACTACTAAAACTGAGAAACTTTTTAGTATTTATAAAGTTCAACATATTTAAAATATGAATTATGTAATATTAATGTTGATATAGTTGGTATAGGATCGGCCAAAAAAATATATTTTACGTGTTTGAATACACGGAATATTCATTTTAGAGTGGATTCTTGAATATTTGGAGTAATTTTTAATATAAGTCGTTATTAACGTTTTCTCAAATTTTGGTCGTCCCAACTAAGCTGGACAATTAATTTATCCATTACGCACAATTATTGTACCAAGATTATATAATTTATTAATTTATCTTAATAATTTTAAGTGAAAATGTATATGTATGTAACTTATCTAAAAATAGTGTGGAATAAATAAATAACCATACAGGGGTTGGCCGTATTAGAAAGAATAACACTGGACAACACAAAACTGTCAATTAACGAAAATCAACTATGTTCTGTAACTTTTTAGGTTTATTTTCTCAACAATACAATTTATTTCGATTGGATGCGTTATATGTAAGGAAAATTGCCCAAATTTCTTTTTTTTTTTGCGAAACTGATTTTTACGAAACTTATCTTACGCTTAAACTAGTTAATTTACCTCCTTATTTTGTATATCGCTTTAAATTTTTTTAAAGTCAGGTGAAGTGTTTTACAAAATTAGACCCTTAGTTTGATATCCTCATTTAACCGGCCATGCCCTTTTAGTATCCGTTAAAAAATTAGTTTATGAATAAAACATCATATTTTTATCCGCATACCAAATTTAAATTACTTTCACTGAGAAATAACAGAGTTATTGATTTTTGTCCGAAATTTACTACTGTGCACTGCGGCACAGAAGCAAAAAATACTCTGAATTTTTTTTCTCCGTTAAAAAAAACTGATAAATTTCAAATTTTTAAATATATATTAAATGAAGCATGATTTAAATGGGATTAATTTTTTTATGAAAAGAGCTCAACAGAAATTTTAATTAAAAAAAAATAATACAGTGCGTAATAGAAAGTTCATTAAAAACTCTTTGATATGTCTTCGTTCTTTACTGGCTAAATGTTTTGTTAGTGAAAGTGTTGTCCCCTTTACTTTCGTCTGATTCTAATCAATTATTCCGAACCATAATTTACTTTACCTATTTAAACGCTATTGTTATCTTAAAGCAATCCATTTTAAAATCAAACTTAATTTCATTTATTTTAAATTTATTTAGAACAAAAAAAAAAATAACACTTCAAGTGTTAATTACAATTATATCTACATTAATCATTATATTTAAACATAAAACAGTAGTTAATAGTTATTACGTGAAAATTTTAAAAATTAACTTTAACTTAAAACTAAGAAAAAAAGAGATCTAATCTTAGGTTAAACACGTAAAGAAACTAAAAATGTTTAGTTTTTATTTTGAAATTTGAAAAGAAAAATTAACAAACTTTACCTTGAAACACATAAATATTTTAATGAACTGTTGCCCAAAATTTATATAAATAATCTAAAAATGGTTATAATCCATTAAAAATTAATTAATAAGTCAATATATAATTTATTTAAAATATTTTTGGGGGATTTAAATTTGTGTTGTGTCACTTTGTTTTTTTTTTTTTAATCAAAAATAACAAAATATTTAAACCGTATATAAAACAATTAAATGCTACTTTGCATATTTATTTAATTATTCATATATTTATTTGTTTGTTATTGTTTTTAAATACTAGACTGTTTCTAAGTAATCTAAATTATATTAAAAAAAATGCAGTTTGACTGAAAACTACTGTAAATAACCCTTTAAATGCGCTGGTTTATATACTAAAAAAAGTTAGAATGCTGTACTCGGCTGTACCGAATCTTACATACCCTTCCCCGTGTTGAGATGTGTTATAAGAAAATGAAATACATTATATATAAACACTAAAAAATAATTTTCAATTTCGTAAAAATTGAAATAGAATCGATATTTTATATAAGGGTGTGAAGATAAATTCGTCAGTTAAATACGTCCCACACAAATGTTAAATACGCTCCACACGCTGTGAATCGATTTGTTAAAATGAACAAAATTACTTTTTAATAAAAAAACAATATCAAAATTAAATTTTAAATAAAAAAAGCAAAATATATTTATAAAACACATTAAAATATAAAATTGTAAAAAAAAATTTTCAAATATATCACTCTATACATAAAATTTCTTTGAACAAAAATCGAAAATTTTAAGTGGTCCTAATGGCCATAAGGAGCAGACATGAATCGGGTAAGCGGAAGAGCGGAAGTAGCCTAGGACTAGTAGATTCCAGAAATGTATGTTCTACGTCCAGATTCCATCTGTGATCAGAGATATATAATTTTGAAAAATGTGTTTTTTCACTATGGTCATATGGAAAAATGTGGAATTTTCAAGTGGCTCCAGTGGACATAAGGAGCAGACATGAATCGGGTAAGCGGAAGAGTGGAAGTAGCCTAGGACTAGTAGATTCCAGAAATGTATGTTCTACGTCCAGATTCCATCTGTGATCAGAGATATATAATTTTGAAAAATGTGTTTTTTCACTATGGTCATATGGAAAAATGTGGAATTTTCAAGTGGCTCCAGTGGACATAAGGAGCAGACATGAATCGGGTAAGCGGAAGAGTGGAAGTAGCCTAGGACTAGTAGATTCCAGAAATGTATGTTCTACGTCCAGATTCCATCTGTGATCAGAGATATATAATTTTGAAAAATGTGTTTTTTCACTATGGTCATATGGAAAAATGTGGAATTTTCAAGTGGATCCAGTGGACATAAGGAGCAGACATGAATCGGGTAAGCGGAAGAGTGGAAGTAGCCTAGGACTAGTAGATTCCAGAAATGTATGTTCTACGTCCAGATTCCATCTGTGATCAGAGATATATAATTTTGCAAAATGTGTTTTTTCACTATGGTCATATGGAAAAATGTGGAATTTTCAAGTGGCTCCAGTGGACATAAGGAGCAGACATGAATCGGGTAAGCGGAAGAGTGGAAGTAGCCTAGGACTAGTAGATTCCAGAAATGTATGTTCTACGTCCAGATTCCATCTGTGATCAGAGATATATAATTTTGAAAAATGTGTTTTTTCACTATGGTCATATGGAAAAATATGGAATTTTCAAGTGGCTCCAGTGGACATAAGGAGCAGACATGAATCGGGTAAGCGGAAGAGTGGAAGTAGCCTAGGACTAGTAGATTCCAGAAATGTATGTTCTACGTCCAGATTCCATCTGTGATCAGAGATATATAATTTTGAAAAATGTGTTTTTTCACTATGGTCATATGGAAAAATGTGGAATTTTCAAGTGGCTCCAGTGTACATAAGGAGCAGACATGAATCGGGTAAGCGGAAGAGTGGAAGTAGCCTAGGACTAGTAGATTCCAGAAATGTATGTTCTACGTCTAGATTCCATCTGTGATCAGAGATATATAATTTTGAAAAATGTGTTTTTTCACTATGGTCATATGGAAAAATATGGAATTTTCAAGTGGCTCCAGTGGACATAAGGAGCAGACATGAATCGGGTAAGCGGAAGAGTGGAAGTAGCCTAGGACTAGTAGATTCCAGAAATGTATGTTCTATGTTCAGATTCCATCTGGGATCAGAGATAGATAATTTTGATTTTTTTTAATTCAAAATTATGTACAAGACTGTAGTAGCTAAAAATTGAAGTTGATAAGTGGCGTAAAATTTTATACAATATTTTTAGAATAACTTCTGAACTATATATATATATATATATATATATATATATATATTGTGACACCGAAAATGTTTATATTTTACTTCATTATTCCTTTTTAGTTTTTGAAATACAAAAAAAATTTTAATAAATCTTTGGTTCATAAATTTCGGGGAATATTGAATATGTGTATTTTTATTTAATTGTTACCCTCTAAAGCATTTCAAATAAATAAATGCATTTCAGTGAAAATAATAAAAGTGCATGACCTGAAAAACACGAAAGATTGAGCTATGTAGGTTTTGATACTTAGAATATCAATATTACTTAAATAGATCAAATTATATCCCTTTATATCATGAACTTACTGATACAAATATTTGGTACTAATCTGACAAAGGGAATCTATATTTTTTTACAAAAATAAAATAAATATTTTACTTTATTATTTTATTTTTTAATTCGATTTCACTAATAATGGCTTTGCTCCCAACAACAAAATTCGAAATATCCTGTAAATTTTCAGATATTTCGCAAAAAAAAAAACGTTTTAATGATAATTAGTGCACTAAATATCTCGTTGCTGCTTAAATTTTAAGTCAATTTTGAATTTAGTTGAATGAAAAAATCAAAAGAATTTAGCTTTTAAACTCTATTGAAATCTTTTATATTTACTATAAAAAAGAAATAATTTATTATATTTTTTTAATTAAATTTGTTTTCTATTTCAAAATATTAGTAAAGATATAAAATTTTAAGCGTTATTTCATTTACAATAAAATGAGACGTCAATCTTTCAAATCGTTTAAATATACTCAAACAATTATTTCAAAACTTCAAAACGTCAAATTATTTTTAATATATTTTTAAGCAAATCAATTTACTTGGGGGAAAATAATAACGTCTAAAAATTTAAGTAAAAATAAAAATAAGTAAAAATCGAATAAGTTCTAAAATTTTTTTTCCAATTTAAAAGATAATAAATCTTGTTATGCATACAAAGAGTCTTTAAAAAATAGAATTTAAAACTTGAAAATTTTCATTTTTGTTAAATGTTGTTTAAAAATTTTCTTTCAATATACAAATGTATTTGAGTAATAAGCTTGATTCTTCTACTTTCCAAAAAATCTTAAAAAGAAGAAATTAACAAAACTATAACAGAATTTATCTAGGAAGTTACCAAAAAAACTGATTTTTTTTTTTGAGCATAATTCAAAATTTTTAATGATTTTCAGTAACAAAATTACCTTTTTTTAAATTTTGCTTGAAAAATTATAATTTTTAAAAATTTGTCGTTGACAATTGATATGTAAATAATATTTTTATTTAGCTTCCAAATAAAATTGTCTCAAAATGGGCAAAATTTTCTATATCTATAATTTAATAACATCTAGAATAAATATAACATTGTGTATGCAAAAATTTGCAGAAAACCTTTTCTATGTTGCTATTTAAGCGCTTTTTGTAAAAAGTTTTTGATAACTTTTGATTTATAAAATATTTTTCATTAACTTAAGCCCAATTTTAACCAAATTGGGAAATTTAGAATTTCGGAAACCCAGGAAAAATAAATGAAATTACAAAATTATTTATTATTAGAAGTATTTAATATTTTACTAAAATTAATATATATTATGTAGTTAGTTAAATAAAAATAATTAAAAATGTGTATTTCCTACATTTTTTTATCAAATAAGTGCCAATTTTTAAAACCTACTGATTTACTTTAAAATTTTCTAAAGAGGATGCAAATTTTTGGATCGACAATATTAGAGATAAATTCATTATTCTTGCTTCTACTTATGACAAACTAATTTTTTCCAAAATAATTTTTATATTTTTTTCCATTTTCTGTTACAAATTTTTATTTGTGTTGAATTTTCATAGTGGGAAAATTAATTTTGGGAGGCAGATTTGCCTTTCCACCCCGTGGACCTGCGCCTGCGTTTAGCCGATTTATGTCTGTTCCTTATGTCCACTGGAGCCACTTGAAAATTCCACATTTTTCCATATGACCATAGTGAAAAAACACATTTTTCAAAATTATATATCTCTGATCACAGATGGAATCTAGACGTAGAACATACATTTCTGGAATCTACTAGTCCTAGGCTACTTCCACTCTCCCGCTTACCCGATTCATGTCTGCTCCTTATGTCCACTGGAGCCACTTGAAAATTCCATATTTTTCCATATGACCATAGTGAAAAAACACATTTTTCAAAATTATATATCTCTGATCACAGATGGAATCTGGACGTAGAACATACATTTCTGGAATCTACTAGTCCTAGGCTACTTCCACTCTTCCGCTTACCCGATTCATGTCTGCTCCTTATGTCCACTGGAGCCACTTGAAAATTCCATATTTTTCCATATGACCATAGTGAAAAAACACATTTTTCAAAATTATATATCTCTGATCACAGATGGAATCTGGACGTAGAACATACATTTCTGGAATCTACTAGTCCTAGGCTACTTCCACTCTTCCGCTTACCCGATTCATGTCTGCTCCTTATGTCCACTGGAGCCACTTGAAAATTCCATATTTTTCCATATGATCATAGTGAAAAAACACATTTTTCAAAATTATATATCTCTGATCACAGATGGAATCTAGACGTAGAACATACATTTCTGGAATCTACTAGTCCTAGGCTACTTCCACTCTTCCGCTTACCCGATTCATGTCTGCTCCTTATGTACACTGGAGCCACTTGAAAATTCCACATTTTTCCATATGACCATAGTGAAAAAACACATTTTTCAAAATTATATATCTCTGATCACAGATGGAATCTGGACGTAGAACATACATTTCTGGAATCTACTAGTCCTAGGCTACTTCCACTCTTCCGCTTACCCGATTCATGTCTGCTCCTTATGTCCACTGGAGCCACTTGAAAATTCCATATTTTTCCATATGACCATAGTGAAAAAACACATTTTTCAAAATTATATATCTCTGATCACAGATGGAATCTGGACGTAGAACATACATTTCTGGAATCTACTAGTCCTAGGCTACTTCCACTCTTCCGCTTACCCGATTCATGTCTGCTCCTTATGTCCACTGGAGCCACTTGAAAATTCCACATTTTTCCATATGACCATAGTGAAAAAACACATTTTTCAAAATTATATATCTCTGATCACAGATGGAATCTGGACGTAGAACATACATTTCTGGAATCTACTAGTCCTAGGCTACTTCCACTCTTCCGCTTACCCGATTCATGTCTGCTCCTTATGTCCACTGGAGCCACTTGAAAATTCCACATTTTTCCATATGACCATAGTGAAAAAACACATTTTTCAAAATTATATATCTCTGATCACAGATGGAATCTGGACGTAGAACATACATTTCTGGAATCTACTAGTCCTAGGCTACTTCCACTCTTCCGCTTACCCGATTCATGTCTGCTCCTTATGTCCACTGGAGCCACTTGAAAATTCCACATTTTTCCATATGACCATAGTGAAAAAACACATTTTTCAAAATTATATATCTCTGATCACAGATGGAATCTGGACGTAGAACATACATTTTTGGAATCTACTAGTCCTAGGCTACTTCCACTCTTCCGCTTACCCGATTCATGTCTGCTCCTTATGTCCACTGGAGCCACTTGAAAATTCCACATTTTTCCATATGACCATAGTGAAAAAACACATTTTTCAAAATTATATATCTCTGATCACAGATGGAATCTGGACGTAGAACATACATTTCTGGAATCTACTAGTCCTAGGCTACTTCCACTCTTCCGCTTACCCGATTCATGTCTGCTCCTTATGTCCACTGGAGCCACTTGAAAATTCCACATTTTTCCATATGACCATAGTGAAAAAACACATTTTTCAAAATTATATATCTCTGATCACAGATGGAATCTGGACGTAGAACATACATTTCTGGAATCTACTAGTTCTAGGCTACTTCCACTCTTCCGCTTACCCGATTCATGTCTGCTCCTTATGGCCATTAGGACCACTTAAAATTTTCGATTTTTGTTCACAGAAATTTTATGTATAGAGTGACATATTTGAAATTTTTTTTTTTACAATTTTATATTTTAATGTGTTTTATAAATATATTTTGATTTTTTTATTTAAAATTTAATTTTGATATAGTTTTTTTTATTAAAAAGTAATTTTGTTCATTTTAACAAATCGATTCACAGCGTGTGGAGCGTATTTAACATTTGTGTGGGACGTATTTAACTGACGAATTTATCTTCACACCCTTATTTTATATTACCTTATATATATTATAAAAATGAAGCGTATTTGTTTGTGTATTAACCACGTCTAAACGGCTGAACCGATTTTCACGAAATTTGACACACAAATCGTACCAGTGCCGAAGGTGGTTATAGAATATATTTAGATCTCGATTGAACGTCACACTCACATTTAACGCTTACTTAATATATATATATATATATATATATATATATATATCTTCCTGTGTGTCACTAAATTCAAATATTATACTCTATTTTTCGATCGGAGCAGACGAGCATATAAAGCAAATATTCATTATGACATATCTAAGGAACTATCGCAGTAAGAGCCCTCAAATTTCGTGTAAACTTTTATCCTATCATATCGCATTGATGAAATGAAAATAGGTTCAGGTGGAGAGGTTGCCCCATACAAAGAAAATATAAATTTTCTCATCTAAAGGACTATTAAAGTGAAAGTCTTAAAAAAATTAAAAGTAATTTTCATATCAAATTTCGAATAGGATGGATAGGTCCAGGGGTAGTAGTAGTTTCCATATAAAGTAAATATTAGTTATAGCATGAAATATGGTAGCGAAGTTCACCGGTAAAAGCTAGTAAATAACATATTTATTAATATTTATGCACTTCGGTGCAGAACAAATATTTTATAAATGTAAGACAATATTAAATTAAAAAAGAGTATGGAGGAAAATTTGTGGACCGATTTCATTGATTTATAAAAACCGAAATTCGAAGAAATATTTTTAATAGATTTATGCAAGAATGATGTCTATAGCTTATATAGGAGCTTCAAAAATTTGAATAACGCATTTTTGGAATATTGGAGGGACTAGTAAATTTTTTCAACACACAAATTTTAAAAAAAAATTTCGATTTTTCTGTAAAAGAACAAAGTCTCTAGCTTACATTGGTGCTTCAAAAAGTTTAAAAAACCAAAAATGTGTTAGTTTGTTGTTATTGTTTTTTTTTTTCACTACTTATGAAAACAACAACTATAAGGGAAGCAGACATAAAATAAATAAAAAAAAACAGATCTGCCAATAATTCAATTGTTTATAAAGCGATTTGGTTGATTGAAAATACCGAAATTCTAGAAAATATTTGTGATCGATTTATATAAAAACCAGATTATTTAAGACTTGGATACCGGTCAAAAATGCGTTCATTTCTTCAGCACAAAAATGAACAAAAAATTTAGGGACTCGCTTATATAGGGACTTCAGAAAATCTAAAAGCTGGAAAAAATTTCTGATCTTTTTGATATTTATGAAGCCCACCGATAGCTGCCATATAATATACATATATATATATATATATATATATATATATATATATATATATATATATATATATATATATAAATATATGGGCTTCATAAATGCCATTTTAACCGGCAGAGGGACGGACATTTTTCTATCGACATAATATTTTATAAGGATTCAAAATTAAATTTTTTTTTTTTTTCAATATTATTATTGTTTTTAAAAACTGGTTTTTGTACAGGCTTTGGTTTTATTAAAGAAAATTGATTTTATAAATATTTTTTTAAAAGAATTTTTTTTTTAATCTTGTTATTATATTGTAATAAATATGAATATAATTTAGTAGAGTTTCGATTCTTTTACATGTGTGTCTAATTGAATTTTATATGGTTGGCGCGACATTAATATTGTTAAAACGATATTTTTGTTCCCTATCGTTTTTTTTTTTTTTTCTAAGAATACATGAACATGTGTGTATCTTTGTATTGGCGAAGTAGTTTACTTTTAGATAAGTATTTCAATTTTAATTAACATCCATAATGTTCACACAGTTGTAGTGTCGAGTATTTTTTTAATTTAAAAATGTGTTTATTAACATGAAAGATTCGAACTAAGAACTAGTTTTGTTTTTAACAATAAATAATTATTTATTAGAATATTTATGTTAATATATATTTATTAGATAACGTAAAGAAATGTTTAGAATCAAAGAAAACTTTTATTTGAATAATGTTGATGTGAGACAGGTGTTCCCACAATAATTCATCTCGCGGACCCGTTAAGTAATTTTTTTATTTGTACAAACGCAAAATGAGTAGAAAAATATGTCTGCAGTGTTAATGCCCATTGTTTTTTTATAAAACTCCATGTTTATTTCAAGTCAAAGGAACAATGTATTTTATTTAAAGTTTTGTCCATCGACAATATCCATTGACTTTTCTTATCTTTCTGACAATTTATGAATTCCATCCTAAAACTGCTTCTTAACTCTTGAAGCAAGAAAAGTATCAATCTAACGTTTGATTCCTAGCTCCGGCCCCTATTCATTCAATGCTCTTTTCGTTTGGATCATATCGTTTCAATTTTGTTTTCATGATCATTTTAACCTGTTTATAGTAGCGCGGACCCTCATTTGGGAAACCATGAAATAAGACATTAACATACAAAATTTTAAGTTATGTTACAAAATTTGAAGAAAAAAGCGACACAACCTTTTAAATGCAGACTTGCGTCAGAAGTATTAGTTTAGTATTTTTTTTTTTTTGCATTTCATTTAAGAATATTATTAATATTAAGTTTGTGGTAAGAGAAATGTTAAAACACATTTTTTTCTTACAAGTTTCAAATTTAAAATTGATTGTTTTTAAACTCATAACTTTTTTATGTCATTGATAATTTTATTTTTTAGAAAGGAAGTAAACATGATACGAAGGCGGATCAATAAGTCCGTGACTTTTCAAACTTCCTTCGTAGTTATATGAAATGCAACACTATTTCCATCAAGTATCACCTGTTAATAGACTACTGCAAGTTTTGAGCAAGTGTCGTCATTTACTTTGCGTAAAAAATAGGATTTTTCGAGGTCCCTAAAATAGGCATTTGTTTGGTCAATAATTTCAGCGTTGGAGCTAAATCTCTTTCCACCGAATCATTTCTTTAGGTTTGGAAATAGGAAGTAGTCACTAGAGGCTAAATCCGGAGAATATGGCGGATGAGGTACCAATTCGTAGTCCAATTCATAGAGTTTTGCAATTGAGACTGCACACGTGTGCACCCGTGCATTATCTTGATGAAAAAGAACTTTTTTCTTGGCCATATGGGGTCGTTTTCTTTTTAAATCCTCATTAAATCAGTCTAATAAATTGGCATAATATTCTCCTTTTATTGTTTTTCCCTTTTGGGGGTAATCGATGTGGATTAACCCGCGTGCATACCAAAAAACCCGGAGAAACCCATTGTTTAGACTGCTGCTTGGTCTCCGGAGTACAGTAATGGATCCATTTTTCATCCACAGTTACAAAAGAACTCAAAAACTCATTCGGATTGCGGTTAAACAATTCCAAACAATCCTTTGAAGTTGTCACACGTTTACGTTTATGGTCAATTGAGAGCAAACGCGGCACCCATCTTGCAGACAACTTTCTTAAACTCAGCTGATCATTTAAAATCGAAACCACACTGACATATGAAATGCCTATGGCATCAACAATCTCACGTACTTTTACTCTTTGGTCGGCCAACACCATTACGTGGTTTTTTTCGACATTTTCGGTGGCCGTCCAGAACGTTCAGTGTCATTTGTATTTGTGCGACCACAACGAAAGTCAGTAAGCCACTTTTTTACCATTGAAATCGATGGTGCAGGGTCCCCATAGTATTTCCTTTGGTTTGATTGAGGGTTTTTTTTCGCAAAAAATAATGTTTAATGAGCACTCGAAATTCACTTTTTTCCATTTTTAGAAAAATATACGAGGTTGTATGTTTTGAACAGCTGTTAAACGCAAAGCAAATGACGACACTTGCTCAAAATTTGGCAGTAGTCTATTAACAGGTGGTACTTGATGGGAATATTGTTACATTTCATATAACTACGAGGGAAGGTCGAAAAATCTCGGACTTATTGATCCGCCCTCGTACAAAGAAATAAGGTATAGCCGTTCTCTCTTTTCGTCGGCATACTATCCTTCTAACGTTTGAGCGATTTATTATTTTACTGTGCTACCATATCATCTTCAATAAATCCGAGTTTTTTTTTTTTTTTTTGTTTATTTTTTGTTTTAATTTTAAACGAATTATATTTTTCAATCAATTGACACATGAATTGAAATAAAGAAAAAAAAAAACACATTTCAATTTAGTGTTTATGTTCATAATAAAAATTATTTATAATTTATTACTTTATCCTCCATTATATGATGTTTGAATGACTTAGTAGTCATTATTTAATTAATACATTCATCGTTCTATATAAGTTCCCCAATTTAAACTTTTGTTTAACTTAACACAAAGGTCAAAATACAATTAATGATATTGTAAATAACCTTTTTAAGATATATTTGCCGTAATTTAATAGGTTAGCGAAAGGAATATATAAGACACAATTTTTTTGTTAAAACAAATTACGCAATTTTTATAACAATTTTCTAAATATAATTTTCCCTTGTTGTAACGTGGCAACGATTTTTTCATTTGTTTAATGAGTAATTTAATTTTAAATTTAAGAAATTTCGACGCTTGGTTACCGATTTAGATAAAATTGGTGCATGTGTAGAGGAGAATACAAAGGCATGTAAAACGAATTTTTCTCATTTTTAATTTGAGAACTGTGGCAACTATATAGCTTTGAAAGTGATTAACATATTTATTTAAATGGCCATAACTTTTGTTATATAATAGATATCAAAATAATTTTTTTTTCGAGCGGATTTGTCAAAGCTTGTATTTTATGCCATATAAAAATTTGGAAACTATTTTTATTAGCATATTTTTTTTTTAAGAATTTTCTTTAGTGAGGTGTATCTAAAAAAAGTAAATCTTTATTTTTTATATTTTTCTGGTAGGAAGCCTTATCGGTATACTAGTTACAGAGAAAATTTCAGAGAGTTCAAAATTTTTAAATTTAAAATGGAATTACTCTAAAAATATATTTCAGAAAATGTTTTATACTTCAAAAAAAAAAAAAAAAAAATTCTCTGAGAGAAAACGGTTTTACATTGTTTCTTTATATTATGGAAGTAAATTTGAAGAAAACAGAATGAAAAATAAGTACTTTTCAGATGCGTATAAATCTCTAAAAATCTTAAAAAAAATGTAAAAATTATCCATTAAATGGAAAGTAAATTTACAAGCGTTTAAAAAATTTCGACGGTGATACGAATGGACGGACATTGTAAAATCGTTACAGAAAGTGAGTATATATTGAATGGTACATGTAAAAAAATATTTTCTTTGCGTTACAAACATCAGTACAAAAGAGTTATATCCCGTTATTTTAAGACCTATTTTAAGTAGCCCTAAATGTATAATTTGCTTGGTTTACTTGACTGCCAGCCAGAAGGACATCGTTTAATTCGTTTCTGGAAGCGATTTTATGTCGAATGGTATATTTTAAGATTAATATTTGAAATATGCGTTATAAATAATATAGTAAACGAGTTATATACTTTTATTTTGAGTCCTATTTTGAGTCCTATTTTGAGTAGCCATAGATCTTCTTATGGTAATGAACAGACGGAAGGACAGACATTACTAAATAGTGTTAGAAAGTGATATATGATATATGTCAAATGGTGCACTTTGAAGTAAATATTTAAAAATATTTTCTATACATTGTAAACATAGTCATAAATTCTAATAAATATATCAATGTATTTCTATGTTGTAAAGTTTTATTTGGTAGCCATACAGATGGATGGATAGATGACGTTAAATCGTCACGGAAAGTGATTTAATGTCGAGTGGTATATTTTAAGTTGGGGTCTTAAAAATGTTTTCTATGCGTTAACAACATTAGAGAAAAAAAGTTATATCTTTTTGTTTTGAACTCCATTTTGAATAGCTTATGGTAGAAAATAGGTGGCAACGTTGTTAGGAACAAAATTTTTGGAATTTTGACCCACATAATTATTAAGAATAACTTTTTGAAATGCAAATATAGTATAAGAAAATAAAGGATACATTGGTCGGGAGATGGATTACATTCATCTAGATTAGGGGAGAATTACCTTCGCCTATGTTACTCTTTTCATTTCAGATGTTCAGGAAGTCGATGGAGGTAAAGGGTGATGATGGACACAGGAGGAAAAGAATTCAGGTTAGGGACTGGTGGTGGGTTTGATCTTAAATGCTAGCCATTTAAGGGTTAACTATGAGAAAAACGCAGGAGGCAGAAGTAGCAGTAGAAACAGCAGGAAGAAAAGACGACAACACCTACATCGTCACAGCTCAGCAGGCGAGTAACAGAACTGACGAATCAAGGAGGTAGAAGCGAGAAACAAGCAGCAGGGAGAAATACACAGGAGTGTAAGTAAGTGTAAGTGTAAGAGTAGCTGCGAGCAGAGAAGCAGGGGAAGATTCAAACACGGCAGGAAAGTGCTGGAAAACTGCAATAATATTAGTTTTAAGAAATGTATATAAGCCAGCATAAAGCTACAATGGCTCTCTTTTTTCTCTTTGATGCTGGACAGTGAATAAGGCACACGTGGTGTGTAGCCCGTTAATAAAAAAAAAAAAAATAACAGAACTAACAGAGCGGTGTTAGGGGAAAAATTAATAAAGTCATTTGAATTGATAACATCAATCGAAAGGTGTACTGATGAAAAATTTCAGCAAGATTTATAATCTGGTTGAAGTGGTAAGAGGTAAGCACTGCTCGGGGAAAAGTGATAAAATATTTCCTTGGAAGTTTTCACTC
The DNA here is from genome assembly GCA_932274085.1 of Protocalliphora azurea. Classification (NCBI taxonomy): domain Eukaryota; kingdom Metazoa; phylum Arthropoda; class Insecta; order Diptera; family Calliphoridae; genus Protocalliphora; species Protocalliphora azurea. Next base: position 142,417,923 of record OW026522.1, on the reverse strand, counting down.
ACAAAATACAAGGACTAGAGAAATCTAGGATTACATCCAAGATTAAAGAATGAATAGGAGATATTAAATAGGAGGTATAGAACCGGCAAGGCAACACGGAGGTTTCACGGAACAGCACTGTCTCAACAAAGAATGATTGTTAAAAAGAAAATATATAAAGTGGAAAAAATAAGAAATTATGAAGCAAAGAGTAGAATATTAAAATAATACAAGTGTTATTTATTTATGTAAGAATCATGGACACGGCTGAGTTTATCCCAGCTGCAAACCCCGGCCACCGGAGGTTTCTTGCAATGTTTACTTGGTAGTCGGCCAGACAGATGGACGGATATCGTTAAATTGTTATAAAAAAATTATTACAAGTCGAATGGTTGGGGGTTTTATCGTTTAATCGTTTTAATGCATTATAAACATTAGTTCAAACGAGTTTTATCTCTTTATTTTAAGGACTATTTTGAAAACCTATATAAAATTACTATAATTTTTTTAATCGTTTTTATAAATTTAAAACAAAAACATCAGTTTTTATATCTATTATTTACTTATTTACCGGTTGCATTTTTATAAAATTTTTATTACTCGCTGAAATCTAAAAATTCCACAAAATTTTTTATTAGCTACCAAAACGTAGCATAACATTTCAAATCTAAAGTCAAAATACAAAAACATTTCCCTTTTTCATTTTAAAAATAAATCACAGTCACCATTTTATACTCCTTACTAGCAATACAATTATTTCAAAGATTTTTTTATTTTTTGTTTTAAAATAAATTATCAAACAATTAAAATCTATAAATTATTAACTTTAAAATTCGTGTTGTTAGCCGGTTTGTGTGCTAGGAGCACGTGTTCAAATTTGCATATTGCAAGTTTTTTTCCTCATTTCATTTGTTTGTCTCCATAATGATAAATCTTTTAAAAATACTTAAAGTGCTGTAATCCAGAAATGTCCAGCTATATTTTAAACTTATAAATATTTGAAATTTCATAATCAAAAGTCTAGCTTAGATATACAGCTGCAACAAAAAAAAAGGTTGGTCTGCGCCGTTTTTAAGAGATATTTAAACAGGTTTGCATTTTTTCTATTTTATTTTTTTTTTTTTTGTTTGGGGATTTATTAAATACAAATGTTTTCATTGTTGGGGTATAATTTTTTCACAAATATATAAAAAAAAATACCTTTGTTTGAATAAAATATAAAAAAAATAAAAAAAATAAAAAATAATAAATAAATAAAAAATATTGTTTAAAATTAACATTTGTTCAACAAATTAACAATATTATGAAAAAAAAAAAAAGATAATAATCAAAAAACGTGTCAAGTTTATTTATTGACATAAATGGTCAAAGCCTTTGGGAATTAAGACTAGATAGACAATGAAATATGTACTCTAAATATAATGGTAAGTAAAAGAAAATTTAGTTTTCCTAAATCTTATTACTATTATGATTAAATTTTGTATTAAAATTACCCAGCAAACACGATGTCAAACGTTTGATATCAAATGTTTTTCTCAAACTTGTTTCAAATGTAGGTAGAGATTTTTTTAAGTTTCATTTCAAATTGAGAATCATTTGAGAAAAACGTTTGAGAAACTGTATATTCTCAAATAAATATCAAATGTTATTATTGAATAATTTTCAAATCTAAAGATAACTTTAAAAATATCTGAAAAATAATATATTCTTAATTTGATATTAAATGTTATTATGAAATCATTAATAAGTCTAAAGAAACAAGTTATGTCTGAAAAATGGTATTTTTTTAATTTGATATTAAATGTTATTATCAAAGCATTCTAAAAGATATTTGAAACAATATATTTAAAAAAACATATTTGAAATATTATATACAAGTATATAAACAAATAAATACATTGATTTAATCAAATAGTGGCTAATTAATTAATACGTACATTGATAGGATAAAATTACAAAAGAAAACTTTATAAAAAATTAAAAATACAAATTACTTTTATTTATGTTCCACATGTGGTCACAATCCACATTTAACATTGTTTTGATAATAATAGCATTTTTCAATTTGACAATTAATTCCCCTTTTTGTTGAGAAAGCTATTATTTTCAAGTTATTTTCAAATAATTCCCAAACGTTTGACATTTGAAAAAACGACTTGATTTCAAATCATTCTCATTTTGATATCAAACATTTGTGTTTGCTGGGTATATGCAGATATATTTCTTAATAAATTGAAAATGTTTCTTTTTTTATAAAATTCATATTTTATGTAAACTTTCACTTATAAATGCACAATGCACTAATTTTTATATTTTTTTCTCAGAAAAGGTTTAAATGTTATCACTGACTTAATAAACAACATAAAGTTGTTATCTTGCAAAAGTGTTTAACAGCTTTTATGGATTAAATTGTAAATAAGAACTTAACAGAAAATTTTAATTACATACAAATTTTATGTAAAATATGTGAAATAATTAGTTTAATTACTTTTAGTCTCATTTAATTATCTCGAGAACTCTTTAAAGTAAATTCCAAATCAAAGGTCAGTGTTCAGATTTTTAGCATAATTTTTAAAACTGGAAAAAGAAATAAAAGCTTACCCTAAATTTCTTGCAACAATTGCGTCTTAGATTTTTTGTTATCAAAAACTTTAGAAAGTAAAAACTTCTTCATCAGATAAGTTACTGAAAGTTTGGATCAGGGAAAGGAGTTACGAATATTAATCATATAGTGTTATAGATACTATAGAACAGAAGTGAGCACTTTTCGACTATTTACTTTTGTTTAAGTAAGTCAATGCAAAAATTATTAGAATATAAGTTCATTAAGGGTTTGTTTAAAATAATACATTTTGTTCAAATTAATCTAGTTTATTAAAAAAATAAATATGTGTTCAGTTTTTCACCTTTTAATAAAAAAATAAGAATGTTTTTATAAATATATTTTCCGAATAAAATCTTTAAATGAAATGTCATATTCCGAAAAAGAAAATTAACAAGCACAATTTAATCAAAAAGTTGCTTTACACTCTCCGATTATTGATCCAGGCTTCCCAATTTTATTTTTAATGTGAATGGATTCTACCATTATTTATGAGAATTGTACATAAGACTTCAAAAATTTTCTGGCAATACTGATTCATAGCTGTCAGGGCTCCAAAACCACACCACACGAATGTCAAAAAAGATCATACGAATTTAAAATAAACAAACAAATCTTACAATAAAGAACGTACAAAATTAAAAGTTTTAATTTTAAACTGACAACTAAATGCTAGGAACCATAGAATACAACTAGAAGTCTATGTGAGAGTCACTCCGAACTAACTTTTCAAAAAAATTACTCATTTTTTCTAAAACACTAAAACTAAATATACGTGACTACATATATTTTGTTGTTGCATGAATTAGGTTTTTGACAATTTAATCAGGTTTTTTTTTTCTCTCATATAAATATCTAGTTATTAATCTATGATATGAACACATACTACCGTATTTATGTTGTATTTGCGTTCATTTTACCCACAGTTATGACATAGACGTACCTTTTTGTTTGAGATATATATTGGAAAAACTTAACAAACTGTGAAATTTTCTTTATTTATATTGTTTGAGTTTTCTTTTAAAAAAATAAAAAATAATAATAATTTAAGAAAGATTTTAATTGTTTTACCTTATTTTTGTTTCTTAACTGACAAATACAAATACGACTTATGTATATACGGTTGAACGTATACGTCGGTTGACAATGATTTGACGACGTACCTACGTAATACGCTTTTACGTTAATACAGCGCAATTGTGTCCCTAGCATAATGGATTAAAATTTTGATGTTTGTTCCCATCATAGCTTTTAATTGAGATCGTTTAATGGTGTAAGACAAAACATTGTTCTAACTCTAAAACTTTTGTTTATATTTGTTTAAAATTATCTTTTGGAAGAATTTAAAAATTTTAAGAGGATTTTTTTTAAATTTATATGAAATTGCAAGTTAATTTTCAAGGATATTTACTTGCAAAATTAAATATGAAATGAAGGAGTGCTACAATTTGTATGCTTCGACCATATATTACTTTTAAAATTGTACCATTTTTGAATATTAATTTTTGATTTTAGAAAGGTGAATTTTTAAACAAATGTATGCAAAATATTTACTCAGTAATCTTCATTTTTAAATATTTCATTAATAAATAAAAAATGTAAATTGAGATATTATTATTTAGCGGTTAACAGAGCACTGTTAACACATTAACAGAACAGTATAAATCCAAATCAGGAGAAGATTGCTGCCAATTTCTAGAATTTCCAGGATATCTGGAACTAGGCAGAAAATATATTCTAAAAGTAAATACAGAATTATTGGGATTTTTGAACATTTCAAACTTCGAACACACGTCAGTTCTGTGAGGGAATTTGTCTCAAATGATCAAATATAGAGGTGGCATGTAATGCCACCATATGGAAAATGTGGACAAGAGTCAAAAGGTATACTTTTTCATATAAAATTTTAAATTTTTTTATTTAAAAAAAATTCTTAAAAAATATTATAGTTATTTAATTAAACGTTTTTAGAAATATGCCAAAAACCACTCACAAAAATTTTTAAGGTGCCGAATATGAGATGAGATAACCAACATACACTGCCTGCCACTTGAATAAGGAATAACATTTTTTTTAGTTTAATTAAGTATATCTCCTAAACTAAAGTTCAAAAAAAAAAAATAATAATTTTTTTGCGCAACCAAATTTCAAAGTGTTGGCTTTAGTTTCCCGAAGAAATAAAAAATATACATATTTTGTTATACCAAAATTATGCATTTATTTAAAGACATATATTTCTGTGGTACTTTTTCGTGTGTCACTTGAATAAGGAATATTTTAAAACTAAGCAAACTGTAATTTATTTTTAAATTTTAACTTATAAAAATGAAAGTTATTATCTTCTAGCATTCAATTAGTAATGAATACTGCCACCATTTTTTCGTCGTTGCTGTCATTTTGTTAGATACAAAAACCAATTCTATGGTACCATAATACGAAATGGCACCATTATTCCGCCCTCTCGGCTGTGTCTGCGGCTCAAAAATAATTCCTCCTTATTTAGGTCATGGAAGTAATAGTTATACCCGTCTATACCATCAATATTAAACGTTTTTTCATCGGAAAATACAACTGACCCTGAGATTTCAAAATCAGAATATTTTTCTTTTTCAGAGTTATTAAGAGCATTACCACGTCCCATTTTGAATAAAAACTATTTAAAAACTATCAAATTAAAATTCTCTAGCCGTTTATATTGAAAGAAATTCAAATCATAGCTTCCTGATTAAAAGAATTCCTTATTCAAGTGACACACGAAATAGTACCACAGAAATACATGTCTTTAAATAAATGCATAATTTTATTATAACAAAATATGTATATTTTTTATTCCTTCAGGAAACTAAAGTCAACACTTTAAAATTTGGTTGCACAAAAAAATTATTTTTTTCTGAACTTTAGTTTGGGAGATATACTTAATTAAAGTTAAAAAAAATGTGATTCCTTATTCAAGTGGCAGGGAGTGTATTATTTATTATAGATTATTAAAACTATACTTTCTTTTTGCAAAATTAACTTTGAAACCCGATAAATGCTCTATTAGCATTCTTTAAATTAATTAAATTATGTCTACAGATTCTTTAAGTCAAGGGTTAAAATTTGTAATTTGCATCCCTCTAAAATTTTATAAATTTCTGAAATACTATAATTTTTTTATTCAAAAAATATTAGGGAAAATATCTTCAAGACTGTTCATGTGAAATTATATTCATTTATAATCAAAATATAAAAATTTTACAGATTTATAATAAGAAAATAACAATAATTTTCCGCTATGCTACTGTGCGCTTAATTAATTTTGACTGAACCGTTTTAATTAATTTAAATTTAACTATGGATATAGTCAAATATCCTGGGTAAGCTTTATTTAATTTCACTGAGTAGTTTGCATATTATACTAACACAGAAAAGAATAAAAATGGATTTCAATTACAAAATTGCTTACATTAATTAAATATTTGTTTGTTTTTGCTCCAATTACCAAAATGATACTATTCATTAACTGAAATTATTATTTTTCATTAATGTTTTAATTAAGTTTTTTAATTGATCCATTAAAACCGACTAGAGTATTTATTGATCTGATTCTAAAATTACTTAGATCCAAAATTATTTATTGCTTCATTACAAATGTTAAAATAAAAGCTGTTTTACAATTATAATGTAGGTAAAGCCAAATATGTGAAAATCTACGTAATGTAATGTATGTAGTAAAATGGATATATGTTGTGTATATGCGGAAGTATGTTCTAAATATATTTACTTCAAACTTATAATAATTGGTGATCATCTCGGCGTTGCGCTATCATTGAGGTAGACTTTACAATCTAGTAGATAACATTACCAATCAAAATATTAAATAGCATGTGACAGCCTGTCTGAAGAAATGGTAAAAGTAATCAACTCTTTATATATAAATACCATGTTGATGCAAACTTGGTCCTTGTCGGGAACATCTTAATACAATAACAAAGGAACGATTAGTAATCTTGTACATACCTAATAATTCCTAATTCACATCATCCTTAAATCAATAAATGGCACTAGTTTTTCTTTAAATAGCTCACAAAAAGGCCAAGCAGTTTGAAATCGACGATTTTTTTAAAAAATTACATTTAAATTGTTGCAAAATATTTTTCCTTTTTTAAAGAGCTGTCGACTTTTGTCAAATTAGAAAGTTTATTTTATTAATAATTTTTATTAAATTTAAAATAAATTAATTAAATCATTTTATGCAATATTTTTTTCTGTGTAAAAAAATCAGACAATCTGGATGAATTTTATTTAATTTGGATTAGGGATTTGGACGTGAGAATATTTCCTATAAACAGACGGATAGACGGACATAACCAAATATATTAAGAATTTTATACTTTACGAGTTAAAATGATATTAGATAAAAAAAATTAGATAGAATTTTTAAAAACATTTCCAAAAAGTTTCATTTGGAACATGTCCTAAAAACTTTCCCTAATAGAAGGATTTTCCCAAAAAAAGAAAAAGAAAAAATATTTAAATTATAAATTTTAATTATAACCTTATTAATAATTTTAATAAACGAATACCTTTCAATACTTTCATACCACGAATTATATAAAAAAGTTATTTGATTATTATAAAAAAAAATTGTAAACAAATACTTTGAGTTGGAAATTTGAGAGTAAGAAAAAAATATTTATAGCTAAAAAATGTATCATTATTTTCATAAGGGTAACAAATAAAAGTGACGTTTTTTCTTGTGCCTTGGAAAGTCTTTGGTGTAATATATACCCATAACAAAGTGAATGGTAAGGTAAAAAATAAACTAAAATCATATAAAAATGAGCAGCAACAACAGCAAACCAAATGAAAACTGTTGTAAAAAGAAAGTAAGTATTTTAGCAGTGTTGCCGTTGTGGTTAAAATTGGTTATTTTATTTTCCAGATGACTTTTTTTCCATTTTGGTTATTTTTTTCATTTTTTTTTTTTTTTTAATCAAAATTTTATTTTTATTAGTTTTAAAAACGCTATTTTTTACTCTGTTAAACTTGGCAACAATAAAAAGAAAGTGTGCTAAAACTACATCACACATTTAAAAACTAAAAGTTCCTAAAACTTCTCATTGCAATTTTAACTGACAAATGAAGAAAACAATTTAAATCAATAGAAAATGTAATTATTTTCTAATATTTAATGGATTGGGAGATTTTTGTGAGAAAGTTCTAATGATGTAAAAAACAACCTAAATACTTTTAATAGCAAAATAAATTACCATTAAAAAATAAATGTATATTCGGTGAAGACCGACTATATGATATCCTACACTATTGTGTCTGTGACTTAAAGTAATACATACTTGAGAGAGAGCATTATATGCGATATATGGTTAATGTTATTTGAGTCAAATTTTATTAACATAAGAATATTTATGTGGTATTTAAGTACTTTTAACTGATTTTCGGGAGAACATCCTATATAGAAGCTACAATTAATTTTAAAGCGATCCTTTTGAAACTGAATGCCATATTTTATGTAGGTACATACAAAAAAAAATCGACCAGCTAAGGAGATTCTGAGTCTATTGGTATATTTTAGGGGGTTCCCCAATATCGTGCTATAGCGAATAAAAAATTTACCTTGTTTAGTTATTAAAACATAATTAAGTAATAGACACTTAAAAAGGGCACCTCATTATTTTACAAATAAATGCAAGAAAAAAAATGTTTTATCAATCCCGTTGTATTTTCAATTGGACCACAATTTATTTAAATTTAAATTTAATATATGTAAGTGTTTGGTACAAGAACGATTGATATTTAATCTTTTCGCCAAACTTCCAAATTACATATATATTTTACTTTAAATCTTTAGGATTTTGGAATTCATATTACCAAATGAGATTGGCTAAGTCCCTGTAAAAAATAATTCTTGTTTGCATTCTTTTTCGGTGAATACATAATTATAAAAGCCAACCTTATTTTCTATTACTGATCGACCCAGCTGTTTTGCAATTCTAAATTTATTACAATCTGGTTTGATATCGATATCATATCATAAGGACGTGAGAATAATTAAATTCTTATTATTAAACTTTATATCTCGACCCCCTAAAAAATTTGATCAGGGACCACATTTTGATAAACATGGTTCTGAACAATTAAATTTTAAATACTTTTCTCACCTGAAGACTAGCTAAAGTTTATGATAAGTATACAAAGTACGAGGGCGGATCAATATGTCCGTTACTTTTTGAATGAAACACAGTTTTTTTTGCAAAACAAAAATTTATTTTTCAACATAATCTCCTTTTAACTCAATACACTTAGTCCAACGTTTCTCCAGTTTTTGTATCCCTTCCAAAAAATAGGATTTTTCGAGGTCCTTAAAATAGCTATTCGTTTGGTCAATAATTTAATCGTTGGAGCTGAATGTCTTTCCACCGAGCCATTTCTTTAGATTTGGAAATAGGAAGTAGTCACTAGGGGCTAAATCCGGAGAATATGGCACATGAGATACTAATTCGTAGCCCAATTCATAGAGTTTTGCCATTGAGAGTGCACATGTATGTATCCGTGCATTATCTTGATGAAAAAGAACTTTTTTCTTGGCCATATGGGGTCGTTTTATTTTTAAATCTTCTTCTTTTTAAACAGTACAGTAATGGATCCATGTTTCATCCACAGTTACAAAACAACTCAAAAACTCATTCGGATTGCGGTTAAACAACTCTAAACAATCCTTTGAAGTTGTCACACGTTTAAGTTTAAGTTCAATTGAGAGCAAACACTGCACCCATCTTGCAGACAATTTTCTTAAACCCAGCTGATCATTTAAAATCGAAACCACACTGCCATATGAAATGTCTATGGCATCACTTTTACACCATATCGTGGTTTTTTCCTAATTTGGTTATTTTTTACAAAATTTTGGTTAGAAAAAAAATTTTGCCAAGGCAACACTGATTTTTATATTATTTAGTTTGTATTGTTGTTGATGATGATGTTGATGTGCTGGTACAAGAGCAACGAAAGAAAAAGACCCTGCCGTCAAATGCCAATGAACTTGTTAAATAAAAAATATCCAATGACATTTTTTTACAGTTTTCAATGCATTTTTAAAATTTTCTTTTTTTTTTGCATTATTTTCTATTTTATTTAACTTATATACTTAAAAGCGAAGAAGCTCATATATGCAGTTCATTGTTCCGCATATTTATACCCATGAGTGGTTTAATCCTGGGGTACAGAGCTAAGCTGTAACTAGAAAAATAAAAATAGAAGAAAGTTTATTGGCTGGGGTAATATGTAACATCTTAACAAACATTATGCTACTAACATTATTTTTATTTTTTTTTTTTTTTTTTAGATTTTGTGAAGCATTAAATAACAATTATAAAGTCATTTGTTAAACAACCAGCTATCAACAACATCACTTTGAAAATCCTCTTTGGGTAAAGCAACTTCAGCAGTGTAAAATACCAACTAACGACAATTTGTTATTTATTAAGGGTATTTCAGAGTAATATTAAAAATTAATTTGTAATGAATATCAGTAAATAAAAGTAAAAAAATAAAAAATAAAATAAATAAATAAAAAAAATATTGTTAGTTTTTTTTTGTAATTCAAGGAAGTGAATACCCTTAATGCTGCGATATTTCCCTAGTTTAAGTGTCTCTGCATATTCCTGATTATTAGCATTTTGCATTGTTTGAACTTTTAAGCTTTAAATACTACATATACACTACTACATATTTATTCACTTACACACTTACACTGGTAAATATGTTAAACAATGATATCTAATGTAAAATCTTATGTAGATCAAGTTACATTGTTTAATTAATTTATTAATATTCAGACAAATATATGTGTACTTGTGCATATACACACATATGTATTTATATAAATGCGTGTATCTGTCTGTCATAATTGTATTGGTTGTGGATAATTTTGAATTATGATTCATTGATATAAGCTCTGGGAAATTAATTAAAATTGAATTATTTGGAATAGCGAATAATTAAAGGGGATTAGAAATTTAAAATTGTAAAAAAAACATTTTTAAATCTTTTAATATTTGATTACATATAGAGAACTTTATTGGTTGTATAACTTTATACGTTTGCTGTTTGTGTTGCTACTATAACTAGTTGCAGAGTAAATGATTTTTAATATATTTTATCTGAAACCGTTCTTCATTCTTCATATACATATTTTTGTACGACTTTCTTCCTCTTTGTCGGTTCTAATATTTGTGAAGTATACAGAAACACTAACCCGACACACTTTTCAAGAGCACGAAATAGTCGTGACAGCTATATTACAGAATAAACCATTAAGGATCTTAATGCAATTTATTATAATCCAATAAGAGTTTTTGCAGGAATTCAAGTTGAAACCAAATGTATTTCAAGCCTGGAATTCAGTGCCAAGCATTGAATTAAACTTGTATTACACTTTAATTCAATAGCTCTCCAGTAAAAAGGAAATATAAATTTACATCAAATTTATGTTACTTGAAAATGTTTAATTTATTCAATCATATCTCATGTTTAAAATATTTTTATATTTCAGTTCAGGTCGGATTCCAGCAAAATTTTCCAAGGCTTGAATTTTTGAAATTTGTGTGCTTATTATTAAGAAACCAATTTTCAAGTGAACGAACATATAAATAAAATAAATTTAATTTTTTTGGGTCTCTAAGAATCCATTAGTGAACGATCAGTGACACCATCAACGTCTGTATATAATACGTTGACGGATGAGATTTGTTGACGCGTATTTCCTCCAACAACACTTAATAATGACAATTTAAAATATGTGTTTTCATGTTGTCAAATGTCTTCTTTTTGACGATTTTCTGTGATCTGATTTGATCGCTATTGACTTCTTTCTTTAGGGATTACACGAAGAAGCCACTCTGGAAATTTCAAAATGAAATATTTCACAAAGCTGCGAAAACTTATCTACAGAACTTCTACAGAACGATTGAAAATTCGATAAAGAGATCAAAGAAAATTATGCACCACTAAACGGAATGACAAGCAGAGAATATTGGTTGTAAGTCATACACGACAACACGATCGTCATGGTTATGAACAATGACGGCACCAATTTGTTCGATATCATGTTCAAAACATAATGGAAAGATACTGAAAACTCACCTATACCACTAAAGATTTGAGACAAGAATATAACCCATCAGAACAGATCATCAGACCCTGACGTAGAGGACAACACGACCAAAGTCGTTCGCTATAGTTTTGGGCCACCAGAGACCGGCACCAATCATTTGAAAGCCGAGCAGCCGATAAATTCTTAAAAAGCCGCTTAAGTCGGCTTCATAAAAAAAGTAGAATTTTTTTTTATAAGACATTAGAAAAATCTTTGAATGTAAAAAAAATACATTTTTCGAAGTTAGAAAACGGCTATGGTCAGAAATCTGCACGAAACAGAACCCTGGTGGATACTAATCGTATGAACCACGGCATCATAAATTTTAAGAGAAAAATGTATGAGACTCTCTTAGACTTCTTAAGACTCCCCCGCCTTACAAAAACATAGACTGTGTTGTTTGAAAATCTAAGCGATGGTTTTTGAAGTAGACTCGAGATCCTTGACTTAGTTCGGATTAGGTTTCGAGATCTATTTACATATATTTTGAAAAATATAACTATTTTATTACATTCTTTGATGTTTTTTATTTTTTTCTTTATTTCTGAATTGACAATTTTACTTCTTAGGGTCTTATCTTTTTTATTGTATTTAAAAATATACACAGATAATTACAAAAAATCCCATCTCAATTCGAAGCCAGCCTAATGTACTTAATATAATTACGAATAGTTAATGTCAATAATAAAATATTTAAGTACTGACTAATCAGACCTTCAAAATTTAATTATGTTTAATTTTTTTGCCAACTTGCCATTTTGTAAAATGAAAAAACAACTTATTACTCAATGCCTACTTTTACACTTGCATTATTAATATTTAATAGACATGTGAACAAATTTTTATTGTTTTGTAAACTTTGCATATTTTATGAATCGTTATGTATGTCGAAAAAATACTAAAAATTCTAAACGGTTCGTTGATTTTTAGGATCTTCTATGTCTAAAAAAAAATCTTGATAACAAATCGCAATAATAATTATGAATAGTCAGTCAAGTTAATTTTAAATTCAAACTTAAAGTTTTATTACAATTATTTTTTTTCTCCACATATTTTTTTATGCTTAACAAAATTTAGCGGCTCATAAATTTTTGGGAAAAAAAACTAAATTTGCAATTGGGTTTCTTTTGCTGCAATATCAAAAAAAAAAAAAAAAAAAAAGAAATAATAAAATCTTTATTCATAAGAATGTCAGTTTTGTGCAAGTGATTTGTGGTTTCCTTTCCTCTGCAAATTATATACAGTGGCTCAATAATGTAGTCGGACAAAAACTAATATTTTATAGACTTTAATATTTAGTATATTAAGAAAGAGTTCACAAATTATTTTCTTTTATAATAGTAAGTCACAATATGCGTTATTTTAAAAATTAAAGAAAATATTTATTTAGAATAAATTTATAAACAAAAAAATAATAAGAAAAAAAATCATTTATATCTTAAAAGTTAGTACCAAAATAGTAGTCGGACAATTAAAATAAAATTATTTTAAGTTAATATTAATAATATATAGTACTTCGTAGCAAGTTCTTTGCTTTTGCTAACTACTTCTAATCTTCCCGGTATTGATTCCACCAGGTTTCTGCAAATAGAGGGATCAATTTTCGCCCGTTCGTACTTTAGTGCTTTACAAAATAATTTTTGTTGGAAATTGTATATTTTTTAAGTTGAATTTCCAAATGTGCCCATAAATGTTCGATTACGTTAATGTCTGGGGACTGTTCTGATGTCTAGAGTACGTGTGGGCAATTATATAGTAGCCACATACGTGTGTTTTATGTTTAGGATCGTTATCCTGGTAGAATTGGAATAAGTCTTTTATAACTTTTCTACACTTGGCATCAAATTTTATTTTAAAATAGATAAATATTTAGTTTGTTCTATAATACCATATATTATACATAACTCTCCAACTTCAGAGGATGACATGCAACCCCAAACTAAAACAGAACCAACTCCATGCTTTACCGTAGTTTTCAAGTTTTTTTTTTTTTTTTTTTTTGAGTTCTTCGTTTGGTTTCCCTCAGTTCTGAACAAATTAAATTTACTTTCGCCTGTATATAATATTTTATTCCAGAAAGAAATATCCATATTTTTGTACATTTTTGCAAAATTTATGCGTTTAGTCCTATTAACTTTATTAAGGTTTCTTACGTTCAATGTTTGTCCGACTACTTTATTGAGCCACTGTACGTTTATTTACTCTTTTTAAGTTAAAAAAAATGCTTGTTAAAGTTTAGCTTCATATGTAAGTAATTGTAATTATGCTGGTTATTTTTCTTCTTTACATTTATTATTTTTTTAATTATAAACTTGTTTAAAAAAATACTAAATATGAACAACATTTCAAGTAAATTATATTTAGTTAATATGCATGTGTTTTTATTATTTTATAACACAAACTCTCATTTGTTTTGTGCAATTACTTAATATATGCAACGAATACAGTGAGAGAAATATTTGGTGGCTATAAATTTGAAAATGTTAAACACCAGGAAGATAAAATACATAAATTTAATCTAGTTCAACGGTTATCAAATGAGGGTCAGCGAACCACAAGGGGTCCGTAAAGACATTCATAGGGGGTCACGAAAAGATCCAGAAAAATATTCTTCAACACACAATATTTGAATGTAAATATTATTTAGAATTTTTAGTAAAAAATTAAAATTAAAGCCTGAAACTATTAAAAAATTTACGAAAAATATCCCCAAACGAAAAACAAATTTATTTATTTTTTTTTTTTTTTTCTAAAATAAGTTATTTTAAGAATAAACTAGCTAGCACTAGCTGCAAGAAAAACCAATGCTTTGCTTCAATTGAAACAATGATCAAATAAAGAAAGTGATTCTGTCCAATGACACAATATAACAAAAACTTTCAAATGTGGCAGAGAAAAATTAATTAAATTAATTAATAAATAGTTCAATTTAATTTGATGAAACTATCGATTTTTCACATGTTTCATGTGAAATTTTTTTTAAAGTTGTTTTAATGCCCTTTCCGAATTTTAACCACATAATAACATTCTGTGGAATAAGATTGTTAAAATTGGCTCGAATGGTGAGACGTCTCAATGCTGAGTACACTAAACTATTATTTCGCAGAGAAGTTTGCGGGCTATAAAAAGAACATTTTCTTAAGCGACTTTATAATTTAAAGGAGGAAAAATCCTTTCAATATGAATATAAAAAAGAATTACAATGTAACTCATATATTAAATTTAATTTTGAATCAACAGATTTCAAAGAATTCTAGTTGAAATACAGCAAAGTTTATCCGTTTGTTAGCTCGGGAGTCCTAAAACTATTAGAACAATTTTCATCATAAATTTTTTTTTTCAACATAAATTTTTATGTGAAACTAGTTTTTCGCTCCTTTGACCACCGAAAAAAAAAATAATAAATCGATCTTTTGTGGTTGCAGAAAATGATATGCATTATTCGAAAAAGTTTCTTAATATTAAAGATCTTATGAAGCAAAAACAATGTCGCAATTATTAATATTATTTTAAAATTATTTTATCTTTACATAACATTTTATTTTTAAAAAATATATACAATTTTTAAACTAGTCAAAGTTCGCGAAGCAAGATCTTGCATAAATCTCTAATTTAGTTAACAAAAATTAAACATTAATTTCATGAAAAAGTTCATTTTGGTGGTGTTTTTTTCCTACTTTTTGAACTGTACAATTTATTTCTTTGACGATTTTTCATTAATTTCTTTTTTTTTTCAAATATAATTTAATTCAGTTTTTTTTTTAACTTCAATTAGAAAAGTTTGTTAAACTATTTTTTTAAATTTTTGAAGTGTACTACTTAATTTACTAGTAGCCACATCATAACATAATTCCATAAATTAATTAAAATTTAAGGAAATGACAATTAGGATTAATGAACGAGTAACTATAGCTTTTGTAGAAAAGTTTATGTTGCAATAATTTTAAGTAAATATTAAGTTATTAAAAAATGCACACATAAAATGTGTTTATTTAAGTTAAATAATGAATCGCTTTTTTTAAATATTATAAATTCGAAAACATTAAAGAAAAATCTAGAAAGTAGTTAATATGTAATTATTTTCGAAAGATTCTGAGCACGAACATTATGTGAAAATATTTTAAGTCGATTTTTTTTTTTTTTGAAAAATTCTTTTTTTTATCAATTCTTAATTTTTTTTTTTTGTGAAAATCTGATTTTTTGTTAAAAATTCTCTTTTTTTATTTTTTTTTTTTTTGCTGAATCTACAGATTTTTACTAGTTTCTTGTTGAGAACCCGAATTTTTGCGTAAAAATTTTGTTATTTGGCAATTTTTTTTAAGGTGTAACATTTTTGTCATTAAAAAATGTTTTATTAAAATATAAATCTGTTTTTTTTTTTTGATTTTTTATAAAAACCTGGTTTTATTATAAACTCCCAAGTTTTAGTGCAAATTTGAATTTTTCAATAAGGCGTAAAAATCAGGTTTTCCGCTTTTGATTTAAAAAATAAAAATATTAAAATTTTATCCTATTCAATATACATATTGATGAATTATCTTTTAGTTATCGGTGGTCCTTTTGAGAGTCATTTTCAACAGATAAACGGACATCATTATATTGATAATCTTTAAATTGTAAAGCTTTTTCGCCGTATAGACAAATATTTTATTGATATGAATCCCAGTGTTGCCAGATGAGGGGATTTGTTCTCAAATTGGGGATTTTAACTTTCATTTGGGGACAATTTTCGAACCAATTTATATTATTAAATTATAAATAATTTCATTTATTTTAATTTTTTAAATTTCTAGAAATTTTTCGATGTTTTTAATTTAAAGAATTTCGAAAATTTTTAATTTAAATTAATAGAAAATTCGATAAATATCCGTTTTATATAAAATTTTTGATAATTTTTCTTTCTATAGAAAAATTTCGACAAAATTCCTTTTTATAGAAAATTTTCGATAAGTTATCTTTTTATAAAAAATTGTCAATAAATTTCCTTTTTATAAGAAATTGTCGATAAATTTTAAATTTATAGAAAAATTTCAATAAATATTAAATTAATAGAAAATTTTATAAATTTCCTTTTCAAAGAAAATTTTCGATAAATTTCTTTTTTTTAATGTTTAAAGAAAAAATTTCTATAAACTTTTATAAAAAAATTTTTACTTTTTTTTAGAAAAATCTAATAAATTTTATATGTAGACATTTTTCGCTACAAAATGTATTTTTGTAGTTTTGAAGAAAATATTAAATTATTTTCTATTAATAGAAAATATCGATAAATTTCTAATTCATAAAAGATTTTCGATAAATTATAATTTTTGAAGAAAAATTTT
Organism: Protocalliphora azurea; assembly: GCA_932274085.1. Lineage (NCBI taxonomy): Eukaryota > Metazoa > Arthropoda > Insecta > Diptera > Calliphoridae > Protocalliphora > Protocalliphora azurea. Next base: position 142,400,864 of record OW026522.1, on the reverse strand, counting down.
AATGTTTTAATTTTTTAGAAAATAAAGATAAATTTTATATGTAAAAAATTTTGAAAATTTTTCTGTTTATAGAAAATATCGGTAAATTTTAAATTTATAGAATTTTTCGATGAATATCCATTTTATGGAAAAATTTCGAAATATTTCTTTCAATAAAAAAAAAATACATTAAATTTCCTTTTAATTACGAACTTCTTGCAAATTTGGAGAGTAATTTTTTAATTCGTTTAGAAAGAAAGGGAAACAATATTGGAATTTTTATGATTTATTTATTTATTTGAAAGCTGGGAGATTATTACAGAGATTTTTATTTGGATAAGAAATATAAAAATATTACTTACTGATAGCTCAATTGTAAAGATTTTCGATATGGAAGAGAAAAGAAAGTGAATTATTAAGTTTATTTTCAAGTTAGATACTGAATCTTTTATTAAAGAAAAAAAAAAAAAAAACAATTATGTACCTCTTTCACGCACTTAACAAGCCACTCTCGTACTAATTTAAATTAAAGCAGACAAACATTTCTAAGTTACTTTATCTGCTAATATTGATAGTAGTTTAAATTAGTTTATTTCATTATAAATAATTTTTTTTTTTTAACTTCCTAAAAGTCATCATTATTTATGCACTTAACTTTTAAATCCGGAATTTAAAACACAAGCCAAAAGGTATGTACTTTTATTTTTAATTAAAATGAAATGACATTTTAGAAAAAATGTCACTTAGTCATAATAAGAAGACAATTAAACTATATATATGTCTCTCATTCACTTTCAATGGCACAATTAAAAAATAAAAAAAAAAAAAACAATTTTAATTAAGCAACAAAACAAAAAAAGACATAAATAATTTTTTTAAAAATACATAAATATTATAGTTGTTTATACAAGCAGGAACTTTTAAAACAAAAAGTAATTTTCTCTCATAACATATGTAATTTTAACGTTTTTGTTGTTATTAATGTAAATGATCAACATGATTTAAATTAATATCGTAATAATAGAAAAAAAACACACACACACACAGAATGAAGAGTACGATAAGTTGTTAACCTGGTAAATATAAATGAAAGAAAGAAAATAACGATGACAACAATAAGAAAATCATTAAAAGAAGATGAAACGAAATGGCATGAAAAACAAGACCAGTTCCACTTGTTGACTTTTTGTTATATAGCAATAGGCGTATGTATGTTATTGCTGTAATTGGTACCGTAAAGTAATATGAGACGAGTAAGTACATCTAAATGACAAAAAAATAAATAAATAAAAAAAAAGTCCAAAATACATACTATATTTGAACGGACATTAAACAAGCCATATAAAGTAAAAGTAAATACATAAATGCAAAATAAAACAAGTTTATGTTTATGTGTGCTTTTGTATGTATTTACTTACTAGTATTTAAACTAAACAAAATATTAACTCCAAAACAGTTACAACAATAAAAAAAATGCGTGTCACAAGATCAAAACCTGCAAATGAAAAAGTATGTAACTGGTTGTTATGATAAAAGAAAAATGAAATAAAGTTAAACGAATAAAAAGTAAATATAAAATAAAGTGTAAATGTAAATAAGTCAGGAATGTAAAAAGGGTTATTTGTTATTGCAGCCAAATACTCGTAAATGGTCAAAAAAGTTAACAAAAGAGGACCTAAATTTGGAACACCTACAACAAGTTTATGAAAATTAAAAATGTTTGCACATAGAGTTTTAAATAAGTACCAAGTAAGAATTTGCATATTTAACAGATCGAGAAGTGTAGTACAAGATTTAATTTCTTTGGTTACCGATTAAATATTTCCGACTTTATTAATTCCAAGTAAAAATAATGACGATTTTCTTTAAAATTGTCTAGCAACCTTAAGCAGACATCATGAATAATAATTCGACTTTTTGCTTCCAGCATTCGACTGTGTGGCTGCCAGCAAAATGACCCAATGCCAAATCGCCCAAATCAAATACAGACAAATCTCCTAAACGAAAAATCACGAAAAAAAAGATTGTCCAAAAATAAAAAATGAAAAAATACCAAATCTTTAGGAAAAATTCACCCGTGTCCAATGTTTTAATGTTCATGGACTTATTTATTTATTTTTTATTTTATTTGTAACTTCTACAACAAAACTTTCGTCTTAAAAAGTAGAAATCTTATGACGTATTATTTACAGAGACATATGGATACATTTAATACAAGAAACATTAAATATTAAAAAACATAAGTTATTAATTATACGAATTTTCTATTTAAAGTAATATAAATTTTGTTTAAAAGTAATGTAAAATTTGCTGGTATGTTAATAAAAGTTAAAAATAAAAATTTGTTATGAATTGTATTCGTATAATTTTCTCTTAAATTGTAATGCGTTGCTGATAACTTTAAGTAATGGAGGAATATTGTTCCAAAGACCTATAGCGTTAATGAAGAATTGCCACTCCGATATTAAAGTATGGTATCGAAATTGAATAAGATTTTTGTTTCTTTCAAGTGTACTAAATCTTTGTTATAATTTTATTAAGAAATGTTAGGACTCGTATTTTCAGCGATTTCTCAATCTCCACTCCATATAATTTATTGGAGTAAGGCGTGATACTCTGGTAATTACCATTTGCGTCAATTTTTTGCAGTCCAAAAATGTACCTTACGATATTGTTATAGGTAGATTTAGTGGTTGTATCACAACTTGCAAGGTAGGTTAATATCGGTATTAAATACGTTTTTGCAATTAACAGTCTTATTTTGTAGTACATGATCTGACCAGGTTAGAGTGTCATTAAAAATTACGCCAAGATTATTTCGCCTTACTTACAATTTCAATTCGCTGATTATTGATGCATATGTTAAATAAGTCAATATATTTTTTTTATATATAATATTGTTTATATTTGCCCATATCGAGACTCGTTCTAAATCCTTATTTACTTTTGCTACACATTCTACAGAGTCCTTATTTTTATTACTAATATATAGCTGGACATCATCAGCGTACATCCTTATGTTACAGTAAAGTAGTTGTTCAGGAAGATCATTTGCGTAAATTAAAAAAAGAATAGGTCCAAGATTGGATCCCTGTGGTGCACCCCTAACAAGTGGAAGAAAAAATGATGTTGTTGAGGCATTGAGTTCAACACGTTGTGTTCGATTTTCGAGATGTGAAGCAATAAGTTTACAGGAAGTGAAGGAGAAATGCATGAATTTTTCACGTTTTTGAATCAGTATCGTATGATCTACAGTATCAAAGGATTTTGAATGAACTAGTAACACCAGTAACAGAACACATCCATTACCAACTTCATGTCTAATATTCTCGGCTACATCATTTAACGCAGTAATGCAACTATGTTTCGCTCCGAAACCAGATTGCTTAACAGTTAAGAGATTATTGTTACATAAATACTGAGTTATTTTTTTGTGTATAACACTTTCTGGTATGAAAATTAATACATTATACATAGAAAAAAATGTATTTCAATTACGAAACTGCTTATATCAATTAAAATATTGTTTGGTTTTGATCTAATCATCAAAATGATTAAATTAATTAAATGAAAATAAATTACTTTTTTCAAAATTTAATTAATTTTTTTAATTAAATAAATTATGTTTTTGATTGGAATTTTGTTTAAAATTAACTGTAGTAGTAATTGGTTCGATTAATTATCTTAATGTCAGTAGATCCAGGGACAGTAACGATCATTATTTCTGTATACTACAATATAGGAGAGGTTACTTTTAGAACTTACACCACAAAAGAAGGATTAAATGACTATTTTAACAAATCCTCAATAATAATTAAACATTTACATTCCACAAAAGTGGTGTGTAAATGTCACTATATTGCAGCACAGCCCTTTTAAATATATCCATTTAATATAAAAATGTTATTAAAAACAATGGCCGGATACTTTATAAAGCATCGACGCAAACTCAGACCATGATTTTGATTTTAACTTCTAGCAATAATGGCGGCTACTTTTACAGCAACACCAGAATAATTGACAATCTCATTAACGATTAAAATTTACATAATTCTTATCTTTAAAATCAATAAAACTTCATCTGCAATTTACACTTGATATAATTTGGTTCAGAAAATCATAATAAATCCCAAGAGAGAACATTTTCTCTTAAATTTTGTATATTTTTTAAAATCAGTTTTTATAAAACAGTTTTCATAAAACAAAAAAATATAGTTCATTAAAACAATTATTACTTTACTTAAAATTTGTTATAAAATTAATTAACGAATTAATTAAAAAATATTGTCCAATATTTTTTTCTATGTATGATAAAATTTCTGGACAAAATCAGCAATCTTCAGAATGAAATTGGTTTTAACTTTGGCCTAAGTAGAATTCACCGCAAAATGTTAGGTAATTTTTCTATGTAATATGACCCAAATTTGTATGGGAATTTTTTGGGAGATTTTTCATTGGGTCATTTTGCTGGCAACCTGATTGTGTTACCACTAAAAAATATATGCAGCTGTTGGGAAAGAGAAGAGAAAATGTAGTATTGTTGATTTAAATTTTCGCAGATTTTAAGTGACTACAAATAACTCTGTGGGGAGTTTATTCAATACAAGAACAGTACGGTATTAAATACAAGTGAGCTTTTGGAAGTACGCATTTTAAATCGAAATATACGAGTATCAGAAACGAGACGCGCAACTTAATTTTATTGCAATAATGATAGAATAGTGAAATGCAGTGCTGCCAGAAAAATGTTGACTAATGTCTTCCAACTGAAGCTCTATGTCTCCAAAAATCCCCTTTTTTAAATATAAATTTATAAAATATTTTAATATAAAAATAAATGCCAAAATAGAAAATCTAATAGAAAATTTATTGAATATTTGTTATAAATAAAAAAAATAAAAAAATGAACATTTTTTTTAAATAAATTTTTAGAAAAATAAAAAAAAATATTTAAGCAAAACTCCATCTACTTTTAAAAACTTATGAAATATTAAAAGAATAAAAAAATAGACTTATTTACCACTGATCACTGATGTATAATATGTTTATAAAGGTCGTTTTAAAAAGAAGAATATAATGGCCTCAAAACTTACAACTCGTATCAAAACTCACTAAATTCACAATTTTATTGTCTAACGAGCTAATATTCGTAGTAATCGGTTAAATTTATTAAATATTGTTTATTTTTGAAAAATTGACAAAAATTGGTTGTGAAAGCTTTTTAAGTGATTTTTGAAGGAATAAAAGATTAATATTTGTTTTATACAACACGTAAGAGTGGTAGTAAAAATGTAATGCCAAAATGCTTTTTTATGAAATTAAAAAAAAAGTCTTGATAAATTGACTTTTTTCATAAAATCTATAAATCTGCTTTCGTTTTTGACTGGACGGGAAGCAGTTTAGTGCCAAAATTATCTAAATATATTTTGTTAATAAACAGCGCAGCAAATTAAAAAAAAAAAACTAGCATGACATTTTTTTTTTTTTAATTAATCGATAAACATATTTTTTTTCTAAAATTCACCATTTTCGACCAATGCTGGATGTAGGGTGCAAATCTAAATCAATTTAAAATATGTTTATTAATCATTTATGAACACCTTTTTGAAATATTGAAAGGATTTTTTTAATAAAAAAAAAACTGAGAAAAGTAAAATAATTGTACTATATTTTTGGTAAAAAATGACATTTTTCATACTAATGTCATAGTGTTTCAACATTTTTCATTGCCAGATTAAATAATTTTTTCATATTATTTTGGAATGTATTAGAAATTACAGAATTTAATATTAAAAATCCCTCATATACCTCAGAACTTATTCCCGAAAAAAAAAAACAAAATGAAGTCGTGGCAAAAAAAAAAATCAAAAATTTTAAATTCAAGCCTGAATATCTCTTTAACTGTAAAATACAACTTTGATGAGTAGCATTATTTCATTATCTCGCTAAACACTTTATAAAAATCTTTGAAATCGGACTTACGATTTTTTAAAACTTTTATCTCATGTTATTACAGAGTGACTAAGAAATGATTTTTTAAAAGCCCAAGTCCTCCTCTACAACTTTCGTATACATTTCAATTCGATCCGACCAGTAATTTAGGATATATAGATTTATTACCAAACATTTTGCGATTTGCCCCACTGTGCGTTGTTAAATGAAAAATAATCATACATGAAGTTGAAAATAATGTTTAAAAAATATAATTTGTAAAATTGTACATATTTGTACAACTTCATTGAAAAAACAAACTCACGATCATTTAACATAAGATAATTAAGCAGATATTTATGATTTAAGGTACATATTTTAAAAACAAATGCATACGCTTCTTTAAATATATAATTCGAAAAATAAAAGTACGTTTTTCTTAAAAATGTACTTAACATATTTGCACTTGCTAATACAACGCTGTCTAATATAGGACGATCTCACAAACAAGTAATGATATTAAAAATTAAACCAAAAAATATAATAAATGAAGCCAAAAATATTGCAAAATAATGATTCAACTTACCTTTAAATTGCGGTAAAAGTAAAGAAATCCTTTTGTAGAATAAATACCAAAGAAAATTTGTTTAGTAAGAAAATCCTTCTTTTGTTACTCTTTTTTTTAAATCACTTTTGCTTTTGTTGCTGTAGAAATAAAAATTTACTCTATTATTATTTGTTAAATTTTTTTTTGATTTTTCGTTACACTTATTATATTTTTAATAACTTAATAAAAAAAAACATTAAAAAAAAATAAGCAATTAATTCGTGATCAAAACACAAATTTGCAATTGCAGATGGAAACAAATAAAAACTAAAACAAATTACAACAAACACAATAAACTTTTAAAAACTTTGTTAAGCAAGTGTTTATTTTTTTTTGTTTAAATAAAAAAACAATTGCAATTGGTAAGAAAAAATAATTTTCGTTTTCAAAATCACCAACTTTAACTCGACCACTAAAAAAAAAAAAAATAACAACAATTTATAATAAAATAAAGACAATTTGTTGTAAAATTAGTTTCAAGTAAATTCAACCGAGCTTAACGATTCGTGTACGGTCTGCGTCTGCTAAAACACACACACTGGCACAAACACACACACACATTCACACTTTAGCACACATCACTGTCACACTCAATATATTATTGGAGCGGTTGTTCGTTTTGCTCGTGTTCCACTTGTTTTCTTAACATTCGTTGATTGAAAACCCCAAAAAAAAAGTTATTTTTTTCAATTATTTGATCTTCTTTCTCATCAAACACTCATTCACAAACATCGACTCAAAAAAAAAAAGCAAAAACAACAAAACACGTTTATCAGTCCACAACAATTTGTATGTTTTTTAACACGTTATTACGTTTTAATACGTTCAAAACGTTTTATTTGTTTTCAGAATTTTACCCGTTCAAAACACCTAACGTCTACCAGCAGCGAAAGCGTATTGAATATGAGCTTCTGATATCAATAGTTTTGGAGTCATCTTTCATCATGCAAATAAACAAAAACACTATTACTTGCTGAGGGGAACATTTTAGAAATGAAACGAGTTAAATAAACAACAACATAAAACTACTGTTGTTGTACCCTGAGAGAGGGGTTATGTGTGTAAATATTGAATGTGTAGTTAGAGCTGCTGGTACATTTTGTAGGCTTTTTTCCTTATTAAAAAAAGTACAAACAAAGCATAGTGCATCAGAGTTGAGTAGTTAGTAAAGAGGGGTACTTTTTAGTTGAGTGGTACTTTTTAAATAATTTACAAATAAGTGTACAAATCGGTAAAAAAAAAAAACTGGGGTCTTTTTAGTCCAAGGTCTGACATATAAAAATGAACCAAAATACGGCATTTTTAAAATTCTTAAAAAACTTCAAAATGAGAAACATCCTTTCAATATATGTATTAAATTCCATTGAAGTCAAAGATCTGAAATCCGATTGCAGCCCACCTAAATTATATTTGAAATTATTTAGGTTTGAAATTGATATTATTATTATTATTATTATTATTATTATTATTATTATTATTATTATTATTATTATTATTGTCCTTGTTTTATTTATTTTTTTTCTATTTTTAAATAATTGTAATTTTCTCTGGAATTTTTTAAAATTTAAAATAGATTTTTTAAATCTCATTTAAAAATTTCTCAATTTGATTTGTATTTGCATGTAAAGATGAATTGGATAAAATAAATCCCAAAAACTTTTTGTGGAAGAACATTTTTGAGGTTATTTTAAAACACATTAGGCATAGGTTAGTAAGTAGATTTTTATGTGAGAGAAAACAATCTTATTCATATAACAAAATACATGTAGTCACATATATTTTGTTTTCATGTTTTGAAAAAAAGTGTAATTTTTTGAAAATTTAGTTCGAAGTGCCTCTCACATAAACTTCTAGTTGTATTCCCTGTCTGCTTCGACATTTTAGAAAATTTTAAAATTATTTCAGAAGTAAAGAAAACTCAAAACTTGTCCAATATTTAAGTTTTAAAACATTCTTTTCCAAGCGGAAAATATATTGCATTTTTATGTCATTGAATATGCTAATGTTAACTAAAAGTAAAAGACCGATAAGAAAATTGTTAAAATTTGTTTAAAACATTTTTAATGAAACTTGAACATGATTTTCCAAAATTATGAAGTAAATATTTTAAAATCTAGTATGCCAATATCATATTGAATCTCATCTCTAGGTTTACATATGTGTATTTGTTGTGGTCATCGGACATGTTAATTGGACATCAGATAAAACGCATCTATTTGTCATAGAAATGAAATTTTAATTGTTTTTCGTTAAAGAGGAGTTCATTCCCAGCAAAAACTTAATTTCTAATTCTAAAAGCATCGCCACTTCCCGCATTACCTATTAGTACTTAAATTAGCAGTTTTTAGTAAATATGAAAAGAATTTGATTTTTACGTTCGATTCTTTTTTTCGATTTTTAAAAAATTTAGTAAGCGCAATTTTTACTGGGTATTTGGATATCGAATAAAAAATAATATTGGATCGACAATAGTAATTAGGGTATTCATTCAAATAATGTTCGTTCGAATTATTCGAACAATTATTACGAATAATTATTCGAAGTATTTAAATGGTCTTTTTAGAATAATGAATAATTCAAATATTTTTATATTGAATATATGAAAATAAAACCAATAATTAATTTTTTTTTTGCAGTTGAAGTGATTTTATTTGATTATTTAAAAAAAAAATAATATTTATAAAAATTTTTCCTATTGCTAAATTTAAAAAAATTCAATTTTGGCAATTTTGTCAACGAAAAATTGAACTTTTTCAAAATCAAAATTTTTAAAAATAAAAGAACAAAATCGGCTTAAATCTACTCAACAAAATTTTATTATTTTTTAAGTTAAGTTCTGAGAACTTTTCACGGGCTGCAGGTTTTTTTAATCATAAAAGGGACCTTTTGAAAACGGATTGTTTATATTAATCGATGTCATTTTTTGAGACACAGTTCAAAGAAAATAAACTTTTTTTATCGTATTTATTGATTATTTAAACAGTTTTTTAGCTAAAATTGATTTAAATTTAAAAGTGATCTTTTAATTTTCCAGGAGAACCAGATCCTTTATATTGTGGATACTCCCTGCAAAAATTGCTATAACTTTTATGCCTATAGGTAAGAGGTCTAGAAAAACAAGCGGTTTAAGAAAAGTTATTCGTCATCGCAAAGATAGAAAAATTCTGGGGATTCTATATTTAATTTTATAATTTGCTGTTTTTTTCAAACAATTTTTTAAAGTTTCACACTACAAATTTAAAAGTGTCAATGTAGAAGTATTTTCGAAGCAATTTTAATCCAAAATATCATTAAAAAAATGCTGCGATAATGCCCAATGTAAATAGGCTCCTACATATTTTTTTTCGATTTTTTGGTTTATAGAAAAATTAAAATAATGAATAAAATGAATATCTTGAATGAAAAAGACTTATATGTAGTACACCATATATGAAGATAATCTGATGTCTTCCGGTCAAAAATAGCATTTCTTAAAAATCTTTACTAAAATGGAAGATATGTATTTACATTTATACTGAGAATGTTTTTTTTTTAAATATTTCCAAAGAATTGTTAACTTTTTATATGTTACTGTTACTTTTTGTAATAAAATTTTTAAAGCAACTTAAAAAATCATAAATATTTTGTATTATTATTTTACTAACTATGTGAATAATTCAAATAATTTTAAATACGTGAATAATTCGAACAAACTTATTAGAATTATTCGTATTGTTCGAACAATAGAAAAACCAAACAATTTGAATACCCTAGTTGCAATAAAAAATTAAGCAGGCTATTGCAGATGTGTAATATATGCATGTACCTATGTATGTATGTATGTATGTATGTATGCATATGATCTATAACCAGACTCTTTATAAATTCATTAATTAATATATTAACGTAATATTTCGTGTTATTTTAAATTTCATTTGCAGTAAAAAATTATGTTTATTTAGGTTATTTCTACAGCTAGCATACAATTTTAAAACTATGCAGTTATATACAAGATTTACTATGAAAAAATAAAATTTCCCAACCCTGGCAATAACATATGCATTTCCATGTTTCATCCCATTATAGCAGTATGTAACGGTTCTTTAAGGTTTGAGAATTGAATAACAAGTTATCGCAAGCTTTTTTTATTCATTTCAATTTTGTTCCATATGTGTAAGAAAAGCTTTTAAAAGCTAAATATATGCATGATAGTGATGATAGAACTAGAAAATACATATTTCAAATTTACATGACGGTCAACAATGTAAAATTTACTTAAATAATTAGGCCGCGTTACTATTTATTAAACGTGATATAGACAGAAACAAGAAATAATAAAAAATAGTACATATTTATCATGATTAGGTGCAGATTTTAATGAAAATTCATGTTTTTTTTTTGGAGCATTTAAAAACAATATTATGTATATAGTTATCAATCCGAATCAGACATTTTACTAAAAAATGGCATCGGAATATTTATGGCATGTTTAATCGAAAATTCATATTTTTGAATATTTTTCTTATTAATATGGCATATTTAGTCGAAAATGCATATTTTTGAATATTTTTCTTAATAATATTGAATATTTTTCTTAATTATGTAAATAAATAATATTAATTTACATAATTTTAATTTTTTTTTTTATTTTTTTCAAATTTGTTTTTTTTTTATTCTTAATTTTGAGGTAAAACGCGCAGAAAGTTATTTTATTAAAGAAAATTTACTAAATTATTAATAACTTATTATTTTTTTATGAAAATCTTATTAAATAAATATTCTTTATAATAAAATGACGAAAGCAAGGAACTCAAAAACTTCAGTTTTAAATAAGTGCATGCTGGAGTTTAAAGACATTTTTAAAACTGATGGTAAAATTCTTTTTTACAAAATTTGCAATATGGCAGTCAATTATGAAAAGAAGTTTCTTGTTCATCAGCCCGTAAATTGTAAGAAACACTAAGAATTGGAAACAAAAAGCAATCAGAAAGCTTCACAATCATTGTTAGCAATAAATTCACAAACAAATAATTTCAATGTGGACTTATGTAAAGCCTTTATAACTGCAAACATTCCTTTAAAGAAATTATCTAATCCGAGTTTATTAAATTTTTTAAAGACGTGCACGGTATACTAAAAATTGCAGCGTTTGTTTGCAGTTTATAGAAACATACTTACAGCCCATCTACACGTAACAGAATATGTAAGATTTTTCTGTCAGAGAGTATCAAATTCGCTCTCTGAGAAAATTATTTCATGTGTAGATTCAAATATTAGTATTATAAGAAGTATTAGGAGACTGTTGTGATGAGATTTCTTTCAACAACTATCTTATAAGATGAACTGTCAAAAAATACACATATACGAAAGTTTGTTTGGCTGTGTGCATGTGTATTTTAGAAATCACTAAAAAAACAGTTTTTTTTGTAAAATTTTTACTTAATAATTGTTTTACATATTAAAAAACATTTTTATAAAAATTTTCCTAAAAAGTGCTAATATCTTAAATACAAAGGACATTTACTTTGTGACTGCTTGAAAATAATGATATCTTATAAGATTTATTAGAATACGTGTACCGCTTATTTAATATTTAATATAATATAAACAAATTTACTATGAGAAATCATTTATTTACTATAAATTGCGCAATAGCTTCATATCTCATGTTAAGTTTTATATTGTGAGCAAAAAAGTCAAAAATCAAAAATAATTATCATTTTTAAGCAAAAAAAAAATAGTAATAAAAAAATAATAATAAATAAAAAAATAAATAAAAATCCAAAATAATCATTATAAATTGAACGACAAAATAAAAATCAAAAATAATTATTAGTTATTGAGTTTTATTTTAAACCCCATAATCATTACGGCCCCTGGTTGAAATATAACCTAACCCTGCAAACATTTTCTATTGTTGTCACTAAGAAGAGACTTTCAGAAGTTGAAATTCATTGCCAAAACTATTGACAAAGTATCATCATTGAATTCAATGGTGACAGCCGTTTTTCGAAGTTATCGCTCGTATTCGCGATATTTGGATTTAAACTTCATTATGGAAATAGCGAATTAATTGAAAATTAGAAATAAAAAAAACATTATTTATTATTAAACAATAAAGCGATTGAATATATACTCCAATCACAAATGAAATCAGTTTTAGCCCGATTTTAAATGTTTTCATATTTTTCTTTGAAAAGTTGCTCATTGGTAACACTAGTTAGCTCCCTTACAGAATTATAGTAATATTTTTTTTCCAATTTAATTTTTGTTTATTAGCATTTGAATTATATTTGATAATAAGAATTCATTATTATATACTTCAATGGAATCTTAATTGTTTATATTGTTTAAATTCAAAAATATTCACAAACCAATTTTAAATTTAAAATTTATAAACAAAATTTCGTATAAAAAAAAATTGATTTAAAAAATTGATTTAAATTTAAGCTAAAAAATTTAATTTTCCTAAACTTTCAAAATAAAATATCTTAAAAACGAGCGCTTTTAAAAATGGTTAACATCACTAAATTCAGCGTCATCGATTTTTATTTAACCCACATTGTTAAAAAAAATTAGTCTCATTTTCGAGCACAGTGCAATTGAATAAAAACAAAACAACTTATTTTTTTTGACAGTTCATCTTATAAGATTGTTGTATAGAGAAATCTCATCACAATAGTCTCATAATACTTCTTATAATACTAATATTTGAATCTACACGTGAAATAATTCTCTCAGAGAGCGAATTTGACACTCTCTGACAGAAAAATCTTACATATTATGTTACGTCTAGACGGGCTGTAACATAGTGTCTACATTAGAGAATTTTTTATCAAGACAAACGTGAAACTCAACGCGAATTTGTGAAAGGTGGCAACAGTTGGACAAAAACAACAATATGCCGTATTCATTATTGTTTTTTATATATGCAGTTTGACAACTATAACAACCAAAACAATAATCAGCTGTTTAACTAAGGCTACCTTGGATATATTCGCACTGATTTTGAAGTTTGTTTTTATAAAAATTTGCCTAATGTAGACACTAAGTAACATAAGCGAAATATTATTGTATGATTATTTTATTGTTATTCGTTAATCCCTTTGTTTACAAAAGTTTACATCCTATGCTTGTTGTTAGTGTCTTGTTTATGATCACATTAGTTCGTGTGCAAACTATTCGCCACAGGACATATTTTCTAATCATGATGTAAATTATCATAAATTAAGATTGGGTTACTCGACCGCTTGTTTAGCGCTTCTTTTGTATTATGAGTTTGTATTATGAATTGTAATTACAACAGTTAAGAATTATAACGATAGATTAATAATTGGATATTCATGTGAGAGAAAAAAACTGATTCAATTGTCAAAAACTTAATTTATGCAACAACAAAATACATGTAGTCACATATGTTTTGTTTTTGTGTTTTGAAAAAAATGAGTAATTTTTTTTTTTTTTTTTTTTTGAAAATTTAGTTCGAAGTGCCTCTCACATAAACTTCTAATTGTATTCTATGGTTGTGTATTTCTTCTGAAACAAGTGATAATAAAATTATTTTTATGTATTTTTTTACTTTTCCAACACTTATCTACAAGCTTTTAGAAAAGGAAATTTTTAATATTCATAATAAAATTGACAATATCAAACAATTATTTTTAAAATAATTTATAATAAAAATAACTTAAAAAAATCAATAAAATGTTAGCTCCTCAGGAAGAATGTTTCTCTAATATTGTACAAGACTTTCTCATCTGCACCACTATACATAAAGCTCGGCAATTAGGCGTTTTTCAAAATGAAATTTATGTACGTATAATATTGGATAAAATGCAAAGACATACAAGAACTTATGAAAATTCTGAAAATCCCTATTTTAATGAGGTAATTTTATTAATATGAAATAAATTCGTTTTATTTTAAATTAAAACAATAGTATTTTGTTTTTGAATTGAAATGCACCTTAATGGAGTTGCTGCGTTTGACCATATTGTATGAGGTTAAAAAACATACAACATGTAAGAAAAATCCTACATTGGGAGAGTTGCTAATAGACATGCAAAGTGTTTGGAATCAACCCAATCGTTGTTATTTTAAAAAATGGGGACGTTTGGAAGCACCTATTGGTCAAGTGGCTAACTTTGTTGGAGGAGAAGCTGGAATAGGAGACGAAAAAAAGGGTTTTATACAAATTGACTTAGCTATAGTTTCCCAAGCTTCTAATCCCAGCAATTTACTCAAACCCTATGAAGATGATTTAATGATATTGAATAAATGGCAAATACATCAGGATTATGATGATATAGAGAAGTATACATTGTCTTTAATTCAATATATTAAAATAATTGAATTTAAAGAATTGGTTAAACGTTTTCATTTCAGAAATCTACTTCAAAATATAGATACCGGAGTTCGCTGCAATATACGTTATTCTGTGACCTTTTATCGTGGTATTATGCCCAAAAAATCGGATTATCTTATACAAGTATTCTTAATTTCCTGAGTCCTAAGAAAACATTTACATATATTTTTTGTTTTTATTATTTTAAAGTTTAGATTTCATCCCTTTAAGGGTAAAACGAATGTTGCCAAAAATACCCAAGACCCTTGTTGGAATCAGGAAATCAGTTTCGTTTGGTGTTATCCATCATTGGCACAAACAATGGTCATACAACTGTTAATGCATGAACATTTACAGTGGAAATGTGTGGCGGAATATGAATTGTATTTTAATGAAATTGCTTTTAAAGGTAAAACCTCAGGATCCTATGGATCCCGGATTATTATTACAATTAAAATCATTTTACTTAAAATCTGTTACAAAATCTTAATTTCCCTCTATTCAGATAAACCTTCTTTGGGTCCCACTTTTATAAATTTATACGATAATATTAATGGTTCCCAATTTATGGGTCGCTTATTGCTTGAAATTAAATCGGAATGTTTGGAAGGTGAATCAAATCATGTAATGACCCTTAAACAAGTACCAGCATTAGACGAAAAACATTATTGGCAAGAGCAACAATTCCTTATAGAATTTATGGCATTACAAGGAGATTTCATACACAGCTCAGCGAACAGTTGTAAAATAGGTATTAAATTGGCAGGTAAGTTATAGGCGAAAATTGTTATTGATCTTGGCAACTTTCAGTTTCAAATCTTTCAAGGTCATACGAGTACTTTAGTTTTACTTTACTTTTGTAATATCGATAATATTTTTCTGGATGATTATAAGTAGAGGTATTGAAATAAGGAAGTCCTACAGATCATCTGTTCGTCTGTTGAAATTAACTTTTTGTGGGCCTTTGACAACTGAAAGCCATGTGTAATAAGTCAATAAATTCGATAAGGTCCCTAGAATTTTGAGTTTTATATTTATCATTATCAATAGCTGAATTGTGAAAAAAAAATAGTGTGGTTTTTTTTTAATAAACTTGATTTTTTTTTTCGAAAGTTTCTCAAAATATTCAAAAAAGAATCAATCTAAGGGCCTGTGTGAAATGCCTGTAATGAGGTGAATAAAATTTCAATTGCTCATAGGGCTAGTACACAGAGAAAAAAATTATATTTTTGTAAATTTTTTTCATAAATATTAAGAATCAAACATGACTTTTTTTCCCAAACTTTTTTCATAAATAATAAAATTTTATTCACAACATTTTTTCTGTGTAGAACTTTTAACAAATGTATAAAAATTTTCGACGTTTTTAAATTATAGAACATTTTTCAAAAATTTTAAATATATAGAAAATTTACATTTTGTTTTCATATAACAAATACATTCATTATTAAATGTCCATTTGAACATGAAATATTCCCAATGTGGAGTTTTGCTTTCTGAAAGGATTTTAAAAGCAAACGAATCAATTTGTATTTTTTCCATTGTATTTATATTATTATTTTTTTTTTGTTTACACGTTTTTATTTTTTTAATAATAACGAGAAAGAAAGATATAGTCGGTCAAACCCGACCATATGATACCCCACACCATTGGGCATGTCCATCATAATTCGTGGATGGGTCTTATCTTAGACATGTGATCAATTGTGGACCGATACTTTTACTAAATGTAAAATAAAATATACGAATACGGAATCTTCATGAAATTTGGCACAAAGATTGATACTGATACAAAACTTCCTTGCACCGAATTTCATTACAATATTGCTATATTTAAGACATTTATGAACGTTAAACCCCTATTCCGGGAGGACATTTGTATGGAGGCTAGGTGAAATGATAGACCGATCATAACCAACTTCAATAGACTTAGTCCTTGTTTCATGAAAGTTCTACGTGCCAAATTTCATTAAATTATCTTCAAAATTGCGACCTGTACTTTGTGCAAAAAGTTTACATGGACAGCTAGCCACCCATCCAGTCGGACGGACGGACGGACATCGTTAGATCGACTCAAAAAGTGATTCTGAGTCGATTGTTCGATGATTTTTTCTGTGCGTTACAAACATCGGCACAAACGCATTATACCCCAACCACATATGGTGTTTGGTATAAAAATTAAATTTGTCAATATTTTACAAAGATTTCATTTCACACAGCATAAATAAAAATGTTTCTCAACGTAGTAAAAATATTTTTCACCGTAGAACTTTTCTATCATCCTAAAAATAAAGGACACAAAAAAAATCTTCAAAATACCATATTTTAAACAAAAATCGAACTTGTACAAGATACAAAAAATTAAACTGTCACGAAAAATCCGGATTTTCATAAAATAACTGAAATTTTACAAAATTTCTCCAAATAATCATGCTTTTAAAAATAATTGAATTTTTAGTAAAGATACCATATTTTCTCCAAATATGGTGAAATGTTCACCAAATAACGGTATTTTCATAAAGGATCTAAATTTTAACCAAATTTCTACAAATAGCCTACTTTTCACCAACAAAACAAATTTGCACAAAATAACCGTATTTTTATAAAAAATATAAATGACTGGATTTTCATAAAAAAACCTGAATTTTTATCTAAATAAAAATATTTTTATCAAAAACCCGAAATCAAATAACCTCATTTTTTTTTTTAATCAAATAACCGAATTTTTATCAAAACCAAAAATTTCAACAAACCCGGAGTTTTTATCAAAATCCCAAATTTTTAAATTAATGGATTTTCATCAAACTAATTGACTTTTCATCAGAAATCAAAAATCCGGCTATTTAATATAAGACAAATTTTCTTTAAATAATCAGACTTTCTCAAGCCATCCACCCATACGCACGAACGGACGGACATCGTTAAATCGACTCAAGAGGTAATTTTGATTTAAGATGGTTTTCCGAAGATTTTTTCTGTGTGTTAAGAACATCAGCATAATACAGTACAAGCTTGATTTTCGTGATTAATTAAAAACCAGACCTGTCGCGAAAACTTAATTTTCGCGATAACAGAACCCCAAATTTTATTGAAAAATTTTATGTAATTTTTAAAATTAGAATTGTTTTTATTGATATATTTACATTTTAAACATTTGTAAAGAAATTGGAGATTTTGAGCTGATCTTTAGCAAATTATTTTTTAAAATGTTGCAATAATTATCTTTTTAAGGTGAAAAGAAACTTTAAAAATAATCCAAAATATTTTTACCAGTTCATAAATTAATTCTAAGCGTCGAGTCTCTGGATATCCATCCATGATGAAATTTGGAGATAAAGAATTCTCAAACGATGCAGATTTTTGCGTTATGTTTGCTGCTTTCTTCTCATCCGCCTATTCTGATAAAGATTTACATAAATTTTCCATATCCAATTCCTACTGCAACTCTAATAAATTGTCCAACATTAGATAAATCGATGGTACTGAGAGCTGTACAGAATCTAAAATATTCTGATAAATGTGGACCTGGCGGTGTTCCAAGCTGTGGTCTTATAAAATGTTTACATTCTCTTATATCTCCAATAACCTATTTATTCAACATATCAATATTTAGTGGTTACTTTCCTAAAGTTTGGAGGAAATCTTATATTATACCTTTGTTTAAATCCGGAAGTAGATCCAACATTTCCAATTATAGAGGTATTGCTGAATTAAGTGTTATTCCAAAACTTTTCGAAAAGATAGTTACTGAAATCCTTTCGCATCAAGTTGTATGTAATCTGTCGCCATTTCAGCATGGATTTAGAAAAGGATGTTCCACTACTACTAATCTTTTGGAGTTCTCAACCTCAGTTATAACTGCATTTGATTCCGGTTTACAGACAGAAGAAAATATACACAGATTTCAGTAAAGCTTTCGATAAAGTAAATCAGGATCTCCTATTGTTCAAATTGGATAAACTTGGATTTTCTCCTGTTTTCCTTAAATGGATAGATGCCAATGTGTATTATTTAGAAAATGTATATCAAAAACCATTCCTGTTTTATCTGGTGTTCCACAAGGTAGTCATCTCGGTCCCTTATTATTCCTTATATTTATAAATGATTTACCAGCTTGCATTAAGAATTCAAGAATATTAATGAATGCTGATGATGTAAAGCTGTTCCATAGCTTTAACTATTCCTATCAATTTAAGAAAGTGTAAACACATGATGTACTACAGAAGAAGTCCAGTACTCTGCAGATACTCAATAAATGAATAGCAACTTGATCTAGTGGAATAATTTCTTGATCTGGTTGTGTTGCTTGATTGTAAACTATTCTTTAATTCCCACGTTTCGCAAATCGTCAATAAGGCAAAATAAGTTCTAGGTTTCCTCAAGCGCTGGGAAAGAGAGTTTAATGATCCTTACGTTTCCAAGCAATTATTCATATCTCTTGTAAGACCAATCCTGGAATATGCTTCCGTGGTCTGGGATCCTCAATACGAAGTTCATATAAAGAAAATTGAATTGGTCCAGAAACAATTTCTCTTATTTTGACTTCGTAATCTTCCATGGAATCCTAGTATTAATTTACCATCATATTAAAGTCGACTACAGATTATTGATCTCCCTACTCTTGAAAGTAGAAGAAAATATATGAATATTTCGTTTGTAATTCATTTAGTAAACGGTTCAATTAATTCTGAGTTCCTGCTTCGTAAGATCGAATTCGTAATCCAAAATCGTCCAACTAGAAATTATGCTCCTTTAAAAATAAAATATTTTCGAACAAATTATGTCAACTTTGATCCCATGAGACGTATATACAATTATCCATATATTGATTTCTCATTAAATCCAAGCCGTATTAAGAGGAGTATTTTTAACTTAGTTAAGTAATAAGTTTTTGTTATTGAATTATTATGAAAATATTTTATTGTAAATAGCTTTAAGAATAATATATATGCTAGCCTGTAAGAAATTGTAATTTCATTGGCTATTAAATAAATAAAAAAAATAACAGTTAGTTTGATAAATTTTGGCTTTTGATCGTAAAATCGCTGCTGATATTGGAACATTTTTTCCCCCTTTGTTTTACAAACCACTTGTAAAGCATTTTTTTTTCATTCTTGGGTATTCAGCTTTCTTTAAGGTGCAACGTTTGCCAGGGCCATTTTCTGTTTTACGTACGAACTTTTTGTTTTATAATAAGGTAAACCGAAAACTTATGTAATTCACGCAAATTGAATTTATGGTGTTGGGAAATTGTTGGCTTTAAAATATGTTGAACTTTTCCCATATTAAGAAATGTATTTACACTACAAATGACACTCAGGGTTGTCAGATTTTTTTGAGCATCTCTCAAATCGCCAAAAATCGCCAAATTTCAAATTTATATGTTTTTTAAAAGAAAACATTTAATCCATTTTTATTAAATATAAATTCATCTTAAATAAAGGAATTAATAATTGCAGTAGCTAATAATATTTAAATAAAAAATAAAATTATAACTTAAAATAGGGCGATTCCATGAAAAATGGACAACAATCATAACTTCTAAACTAATTAAGTGTCCACATTGTAATTTTTCACATGTACGGATAAGAGTTATATCAACATTATATACGTTTTTTAAGAATTTTTTAAAACACCGTTTTTTGATATATAATGTTTTGATTGTTATACGTCTAAGTTTGACCTTTGAACTTTTGATATAAATAAAGGTTATACATATCGTTATAATTGTTATATTTTTCCCTTTATTGTGAAACTAAAACAGAGATCTATCATGTATAGTTTAGAAGTTATTGGCTGTTAAACAAGTACGCCTTTGTGAAGTTTTTAGTTTTTTTTCGTTTTTAAAACATCATATTTTTGGACCAGAAAAGTTTATGATGCCATATCCGAGAAAGGCTGTTTCTGCCTGTTTTGATATGGAATCACCCAATAGACTTTTTTGACATATTAGCTTCACTCAGCAATTTTAAAAAAATTTACTGAAATTTATTATATATTTATTGTGGATAGAATTTCTTAAACTAAGTTGAAGCTATTTATAAATTAAGGCCCTTAATTTTTTTAATAGTAAGAAAACTATTTAAAATAAAAATTATAAAATTTTAAGTAAAATTAATGTTTTTCTTAAGTAAGGCGTCCGCATGCAAATTTGCATTTTATTTTTAGATTTTCGAAAAAATGTGACAACTGAAAAACATCTCAGTTAAGAAATCCCATAAAGTGATATGTGAACAGAAGTGTTTAAGCACATTGTGTTTTTCAAAAACCTCCTAAAAAACAGTTATATGTGAATGTAGTATAGTAGTTATTTTTATATATTCCCAGCAAAAACTTTTTGGTTTTCGGTAATAACAACTACTTATTAAAGTAGTTTCTTGGTAATGAGGCATCATTATTATTTGCCTACTCTGTATTACATTAATAAGTACTCTATAGTATAATAGAACAGTATTATTGCAATCACGTGGATGAGTTGGTTAGAGCGCCGGATTAACAACCAGAAGGTTGTTGGTTTAACCCCATTCTGAAGCTGTCAGTTTTTTATAACAATATGTCTAAATTTTAAACTAAATAGAGTTTTTGTCGATTATGATGCTATGTGCGAGATGGTGTACTGAGTAAGACGTTAGTCAGTAAAAACGAATGGTTAGTGTGTGTCCAAGTTCGAGTCTCACTGACGGCAAAATTTTTTTGTTTTTTTTTTTATTTTTGTTTCCGTTTAGGTACATATTTTTTGAGTACCCCTAGAGTCAAAAAATAACTACATGAATTTGTGGACAAATCGAACAAAAATAACTAGTTATTCAGGCAAAAGATAAGTAGTTTATTTTTGTTTCCAATTATACCTGCTAGCTTACCAGGAAAGCAAAGTTTTTGCTGGGTTTTAATAACATTTTTAAAATTAGCCAAAAAATCACTACACTTTATAATCGTCAAAAAATTTGCCATGTCGCAAAATTCTGTCGCCAAAAGCAATTAAAAATCGCCATGTTTGGCGAAAAATCGCCAAATCTGACAGCCCTAATGACACGAATAAACTGAAAAAAATGAAAATCAAAATCATCCAAAAAGATTAATATACCAAAAGACGGGGATTTCCCTTTTTTGGTTATAGACATTGTAATCAAATTAAAAAAAAAAAAAACAGATAAAAGTCGCGAAAATAGAACCCGTTTTTCGTAAACTGTAGCGATTATAGAACCTGCAATTTTAAGTCGTCGCGATAATGGTTAGTCACAAATACCGAGCTTGCACTGTACCTTAAATGTATATAGGTGTTGTAGGGTAAAAAAAGGAATAATTTTTACAAAAATCGATAATATTTATCAAATAACTGGACTTTGTTAAAAAAATAGAAAACGAAATTTTCACCAAATGCCCGAAGTCAATCCAAGATTTCACCTAAATTACGATTTTTTTCACCCTCTAACTTGTTACAAAAAAAAATTTCTAAATAATTTTTGACTTTTGAATACAATTTGCTATTCACACCTTTAAAGCAACATCACATATTTCCCCTAATTACAGATTACAATTCCAACTATCTGGAATGCTGTTTAAAAAATTATCCCACTTCCTTGAAGAAAGCACAATATCCCATAAAAATTTTTAAATATTTTGTTCAACTTTCACCCTTCAAATCGATCACCTTAAAAGTTCAACTACCCGATAATCGCAGTAAATACGAAAGTGATGTAATTCTTCAAGAATTATTGGATTTTGTGAAATCGGAAATTGAATTATTTAAATTATTTCAAATACAATATTCTGATCAACATCAATCACAATTGAAAGTTTTAAGAGCTATTCTCTTGGCCATAATACAAAAAATGGAGCAGAATAATAGATTGGACTACATGAGCTTTAAGCAGGCAACTCAGTGGGATATAAATCGTTTGATTTATTTAAAGGATTATTTTGTAAGTTAAGAGGGAAAGTTTTTAAATTTTCAGTAAATTATATTTTCCTTTGCAGCATAAAATTCTTGAAGATTTGAAGAAATTGCGTTCAAAATTGAAACCTGGTTTTGATAATTATATTGAGTCTATAATCGATGAAGTTGTAGGGAATTTAGCAAAATGTTGTAACGAGTTGCATTATTTATTATCGACTTCTTTGCTACAAGATTCATGGCCTGATTTAATTCTGGTACTCTTGGCAGGTAATAAAGAAATTGGGTTTTGTAAACTTAATGCCAAGAATTTTATGTATCCCTTAAAAAATCGAGAGCCTAGTGATAATAGTGAATGTTGGAAATTGAAAAATTTTATTTTTAAGGTAAAAAATTCAAAGAAATAACTTTTTTATGAAATTAAAACTTTCCTTCCCTCAGGAAATAAAATGTCAACATACCTGCATTAATTGCGGTTGTACTGTAGCTATAATTCGTGGCTGTCTTAGCATTGTACCCGAATCAGAATCAAGTGAATTTTTAAGTTTAGTTCATCAAAATTGGAAACATTCAGAACCCTTTTATTGGTCGCCCCAAATACCCTGTGTCAACTTTAAATGTCACCTTTTTATACATCAAGCTAAAATTAGACCAGGAGCAGATCGTAATGGTCTTTGTGATCCCTATATACGTGTAATGATTTGTCAAAATGCCGCAGAAACTCCAATACTCTTTAGTACACTCTCTCCCATATGGAATGCGGTAATCTCCTTTGGTAACATTCAGCTGCCTGGAGATTTTTTATGGTATTTGAGTAATCCTCCTTTGGTGGCTGTAGAAGTTTATGATACAGATAGAAAAACTGCTGATGACTATTTGGGTTGTGGTGTTTTATCAATGTCGGTAATAAAAAGTGATTGGGTGGATTGGTATGCTAGGGAAAATGGTGGCTGGGACACTGAAGAGGTGAAGAACAAACATGCTATACAAAAATATGATTTATTGAAATATTTAACACCACCACCTTTAAAATGGATGCCAATAGCTTTAAGTGGTGCTATCAGAGCCGAGGTTTTGATGTCTGGAGAACTGGTGGAGTTGCAAGATGTTGAGAAAACTGATAACGATGATGAAGGAGAAGTTAAGGAGACTAGTATAACTGTGGGCATTCCAAATGCTATTAAGCCGAATATGAAGAATTTTGTGTAAGTTTAAGGGATGTCAAAGGTGGCAAGGATTTATACATACTAAGTCTTTCCGTCTGTAATTTCTACTGTATTCATCGGTGTCTCTAAGAAATATATTCTGGTTCCTTAGAGGTAGCAAACATGAAATAGCGGTGTCCGTCTGTCTGTCCGTTTGTTTGTTGAAATCAACTTTTTAAAGTAAAAAATTTAGTGTAAGTAAAACTTATTTTGGATTACAATATTTTGCAGAAAAACCAACCCGCTTGTAATCTATAAAGTACATAAGAATAGCCTTCCCAAACATTTTTGCAATATTTTTTTTTTTTACCAATTTAAAAAAGTTATAGATCCTGATTTTTCTTAAAAAAATAAAAATCTTCATATATAAAGAAACCAAAATTAAATACAAAAACAAAACGCTTGCAAGTTTAAACCAACTCTTTCTTCTTTCTCTCTCTTTACAGCAAAGAGGAGAATAAACTCGGAGTAACTGCAATAATTCTCTTACAGCAAAGAGGAGAATAAACTCGGAGTAACTGTAATAATTCTCTTACGTTTTTTAGATTTTTTCATTTTGAATTTTTTTCTTTTTGGCGATTTTTTCGGTTAGTTGATTTTTTTCATTTTGTCGTTTTTTCAATTAATCGATTTTTTTCGTTTTGTTATTTTTTTTTGTTTTGGCGATATATATTATTGTTTTTGTAAGTCGTTACCGTTTTGACGATTTCTTTTTTCGTTTTTTTTTTGTTTTGGAGATTTTTCATTTTGGTGTTTTTTTTTATTGTTGTGAATTTTTTCGTTTCGATATATTTTTCCTCTGCTTTTGCGATGTTTTTCGTTTTAGAGTTTTTTTATGTTTTAGCGATTTTTAACGTTATGGTGATTTTTTCGGTTAGTAATTTTTTTATTTTAGCGTTCATTTTGGCGATTTTTCGCTTCGGCGATTGACGATTTTTTGCCTTTTGACATTTTTTATTCTTTGGAGGTATTTTTATTTTGGCGATTTTTTTTGGCTTTGGCGGTCTTTCCTTTTGGCGATTATTTATATTTAGGCGATATTTTACGGTTTTTTCCTTTTTGGTAATTTTTTATTTTGGCGATTTTTTTGTTGTTTTACTGTTAGACCGTCTTTTCTGGGCCAAAGGTTGATGCTAATATTACTAAAAGACAATTTGTATACATTTCGGGGTCTCCATTAAGTAAATATTCTGTCCTTTAGTCGTTTGAAATTGAAACGTGTGACATTTTGATATCAATACAATCTTTAAATAATAAATTCTGTTTTTCTACAGCTTAGAAATTGTTTTCGCTGGATTTCGCAATTATTTGAAACAAAATTTTCTAATGAGCAAGCATCGGGTTAAAGTTATGTTAGCTGATCTTATGTTAACCAGTGGTCTATCAACTTCACCCATAAAAAATAGTATGAATTTTTTGATATTATATGCCTCTGGGGTAGTGGTAAGCAAATCCTAATATTTCCACTTAATTAAAAGTCTCATAAAACCCTTGTATTTAATAGAGTCTTCCCGAACAATTGGAATATTGGCCCGCCATTATAGCCACAGATGTAGCAGTTTCCTCCAAACAACAAGAAGCCACTTTGGGTGCCACTTTAATAGCCAACTCCAAACGTTATTTGCAAAAAGAGAAAACCATACCCTGCATTCCAGGAGCGGACTCAGAAACAGAAATAGATTTAGATTCTACCACCCTAAATCTAGAAGAAGGAAGTGAAATTGAATCATCTGAAACCAAACCCTTAATTGAAACAAAACCTCAAAACTCATATTGGCGAAAAGTTTTAAATAAATTTAGAATTTCTTCTACAGAATCTCAACCTTTGCAGGAAAACTTTGACTTGAAAGAAGTTTTTGATGAAAGTGTATATAATTGGTGGACCAAGTTTTACAATTCCGGCATTATAGGTGGTCTATCCTCTTTTAAGCATAAACTATGTATTTATCAAAATGAATTAGAAAAACAACCTGAATTCAGTTACTTAAACGACTGGGCTGAGCCTTTAAGCATGGTGCATGGTATTAGATATAAAAAGAATGCTTTACCCAAAGAAGAAATTTATGCTACCCTTAAGTTACAAATAAAAATTACTGCATGTAAATGTGAACGCAACGCTGGTGGTGGCGGTGGTGATGGTCAAATGTTAAAACCTTTAGCTACTGCTCTTAATCCCCGGTATCAAGCTCAATTGCAGTCATTGGCTGACTTAGTTAAAATTATTGTACGTGCATACATTGTTCAGGGTATACAATTTCGTTCAAGTGATAAAAATATACAAGCTGATTCGTATGTTAAACTGCAATTAGGTCAAAAACAAGTGAAAAATCGTGCCGATTATGTACACAATCAAAGTAATCCAGTATTTGGTAAATGTTTTCAATTGGAGGGTTTGTTACCAAGGTAAGTGAAAAGATAATGTAATATAAATTGATCAATTTGCACAATTTAGTTTAAGTATGAAGACCACACAATATACAGTGAGTATTATTCGAGAAGAAAACTGCCTATTCTTTATTGGGTGACAAAGAAATAAACGTATTATAATAGTTAGTTGACGTAAAATTTTGTTTAAATTGTATGATCTTTTTATAGAAAAAAATGTTTATTATTAAACATTCACTTGTAGTAGTCAATAATAAGGTGATATATATTGTTAGGCATGATATTGTAATACTAAAATATATATATATTTATATATATATATGTTTTGTACATTAATTTTTATTATAATGCAGCATTATTTGCATTAAACATTAAATTTTGAACAATTAAATATTTATAGAACTTAAAAATCAAGCAGGTTTTACAGCGAATTTACAAGATATGTTATAAAACTTATAAATTTGATTAATATTGGTTAGAGTATCAAATTACTTGGATTTTCAAAAATATCCAATTAATGGCAAATTATTTGATTAACCGGATAGTCTTAGTAAGAAATGTAAAACATATAAATAATACTAAATTTAATATTTATACCTTACACCACTATAGGCTGTTGAGGTATTATGCGTTTGTGCTGATATTTGTAAGGCAAAGAAAAAAATCATCCAACATCAACCTTAAAGTATACCAATCGACTCAGAATTACTTTTTGGGTCGATGTAACGTTGTCCGTCCGTCCGCCTGGCTGGCTGTCCTTGTAAACCTAGTGCACAAAGTACAGAAATTTGACACGTAGGAGCTTCATGACACAAGGATGAAGCTTATTAAAATTGTTTATGATCGAAATATTATTTCAAGTAGGCCCCATACAAATGTCCTCCCGGAAAAGGGGCTTAACGATCATAAATACCTTAAATATAGCAATATTGTACTGAAATTCGGTAAAAGGAAGTTTTGTATAAGTATCAATCTTTGTGCCAAATTTCATGAAGATCGGTCCATAATTGACCATAGCTCCCATGTAAAACCCACTTCCGAAAATCACTTTAACGTGCATAAATCCCATACGAACGTTAGTATCAAGTTATGAAAGTAGAAAAAACATTGCAAAATTTTATGAGAATCGGTCCATAATTTACCGTAGCTCCCACCCAGAAAATACTTTGCTTTCCTGGTAAGCTAGCAGGTATAATTGGAAACAAAAATAAACTACTTATCTTTTGCCTGAATAACTAGTTATTTTTGTTCGACTTGTCCACAAATTCATTTAGTTATTTTTTGACTCTAGGGGTACTAAAAAATATGTACCTAAACGAAAAAAAAAAATAAAAAAAAAACAAAAAATTTTGCCGCCGGTGAGACTCGAACTCGGACACACACTAACCATTCGTTTTTACTGACTAACGTCTTACTCAGTACACCATCTCGCACATAGCATCCTAAGCGACAAAAACTCTATTTAGTTTAAAATAACTTTTTAGACATTTTGTTATAAAAAGCTAACAGCTTCAGAATGGGGTTGAACCAACAACCTTCTGGTTGTTAATCCGGCGCTCTAGCCAACTCATCCACGTGATTGCAGTATTACTGTGCTCTTATACTATTGAGTACTTATTAATGTAATACAGAGCAGGCAAATAATAATGACGCCTCATTACCAAGAAACTACTTTAATAAGTAGTTGTTATTACCGAAAACCAAAAAGTTCTTGCTGGTATATTACGTTTATACTAACATTTATATGATTTCATACACTTTAGGGTAATTCCCGAAAGTGGGCTATGACAAATTATGGAGCGATCCTCATAAAATTTGTCACTATGATTTCTACTTATATAAAACTTATTTGTGTTGAATATAAACCTGATACTAACATGTGTATGTGATTTATGCACGTTAAAGTGATTTTCGGAAGAGGGTTTTATATGGGAGCTATGGTCAATTATGGACCGATCTTCATGAAATTTGACACAAAGATTTCCTTGCACCGAATTTCATTACAATATTGCTATATTTAAAGCATTTATGATCGTTAAACCCTTATTCCTGGAGGACATTTGTATGGGGGCTAGGTGAAATAATAGACCGATCATAACCAATTTCAATAGGCTTTGTCCTTATGTCATGAAAGTTCTATGTGCTAAATTTGATAAAATTATCTTCAAAACTGCGACCTGTAATTTGTGCACAAGGTTTACATATACAGCCAGCCAGGCGGACGGACTGACATCATTAGATCAATTCAAAAAGTGATTCTGAGTCGATTGGTATACTTTAAGGTGGATGTTGGATGATTTTTGCTGTGCGTTACAAACCCGCCACGACGGCTTGTCTTCTTGGATTAATTTGTCCTTGATGTATAGCTCATACTTGGTAGAGAAAATCCTGTCATGTTACACTCTAGGATAGCTTCGGTCCTAGAGAGCGTAACAGTTTGGTAGGTACATACAGGTGCACCATTGCCTGGACTTGTCTGGGGTCTATAATGGAAGAAAAGGACCTTCAGGGCCTGACCAGAGATTTAACACAATCTGGTACCACGGGAGCCAGTAGCCCCTGGTGCGGCAACATCGATTCGGTGTTGTCGCACTGGACTGGCTGTTGGAGAGGCCCTTCGGGGAGTTCACGTGGTAGTTGTCGGTTTAAACCTAAATCGCAGGAAGGGGTTTATAGTCCCGATGTGGTGTTGCATAGCAACACGAGTCGCCAAAAGTGCGGCAGGAGTTTAGAAAGCTCCAACTCCTAAGCAAGGGGGAGAGGACTTATCCAGACAATGAGTCTCTCAAATTGCCACCTATGTGTTCCTGACAGGTACATGGGGGCGTTGGTTGGCGCATTGTACCTCACCCGGTGGTAAGACCACCGTGGGATTAGGCCGTCATGGCAGGTGCCCACGTTAATCTTGACCACATCTGTGCGTTACAAACATCAGCACAAACGCATAATACCCCAAACACCTATGGTGGTGTGGGGTATAATAATTAGCTGAGCTTATAATGACACCTTGTACGGGTTACGCCATACTATTAAGTATTTATGTTTGTTTACCTAGTGTCTACATTAGGCAAATTTATATTAAAACAAACGTCAAAATCGGTGCGAATATATACAAGGTAACCTTAGTTAAACAGTTGATAATTATTTTGGTTGTTACAGTTGTCAAACTGCATATATAAAAAACAATAATGAATACGCCATATTGTTGTTTTTGTGCAACTGTTGCCACCTTCCACAAATTCACGTTAAGTTTGACGTTTATCTTGATAAAAAAATCTCTAATGTAGACACTATGTTATCAATGGTCGGTGTCCATATCCCCCGTAGGACAGAGTGTTCCTATTGTTCTGAATACGAAGATGATCTGTTATTTGCACGTACATGACACGAAGTTTTCAACAAATAACGCCTGAGCCACTGTTGCCAGATTTGCCGATTTATTTTCATTTTGACGATTTTTTTATTGTAAAAATTTCTAAGTGCGATTTGACGATTTTTGTTCTAAAAATGACGATTTCACGAACCAATTTTTCTTGTTTAAATCTGATTTTGTAATGTAATAGATAGAGAGAAAAGGACTATAAGCAGTTTAAACTTTTACTTCGAAATTCGTTTGCAATTTAACCAGTATTGGTGAAACAAAATTTTTGTGTGAAAAGAAAAATGTTCTTTTATATATTTTTATACACATTTGTATGTAAGTGAAATAGTTTTGATCAGAGATAAAAAAGTTTAAGAATGTGTTAAATAATAAAAAAATTTAAAATTTAAAATTTAATTGAAAATAAAACCAATTTTTTGAGTATTTTGCCGTAAATTAGAATCACCGGCACACTTGATTTTTAAACAATTTTTACAATGGTTCAGTAGTACTTTTAATTGCGATTAAAGAAATATAAAAAAATTTTTACCGCTCGCTCTTAGTTTACGAGTTATGAATCACTAAAGTTTTGATATATTTTTCTGAATAACTTTATTATTACATATGCGATTTACATTATATTAATACTGTTTAAAAGTTCAAATACCTTTTGAATGATATATAATATCACCATATCCATTAAATTCTTGAAAGGTTTTATGCAATTTTCATTTTTTATTCAAAATTTTGTTATTTCTAAAAAAGTTTACTCGATGAATAAATATAGGAGAAAGTCCCTGAGTACGGCCAAAGGCCGGCTACACGGAAAAACCTTTATTAACGTAAAAAATAGATTTTTTTTCAATTGGGCCGGTAATCTTAATTTGTTCTTATTTTTCAACTTTTGTATAATATGAAACGATGCTGGAAGTTTATTTAATAAACAAATAGTTTACAAATTTAATATTATTTTTTTAATATGAAGATAAATAGCCAAAAAGATATGCTTTTTGACGATTTTATACTGTAATTATCTGGCAACAGTGGTCTGAGTAACAAGTCGCTTGTTAGCTTTTAACAGAGTAGGTATTTGGCGCTCTTTTCAAAAAAAAAAAAAAAAAAAAAAAAAAAAAAAAATGGTACACTGAGAAGAT
This sequence comes from Protocalliphora azurea, assembly GCA_932274085.1. Taxonomy (NCBI): domain Eukaryota; kingdom Metazoa; phylum Arthropoda; class Insecta; order Diptera; family Calliphoridae; genus Protocalliphora; species Protocalliphora azurea. The sequence continues at coordinate 142,370,025 of OW026522.1, read as the reverse complement.
TTGACCAAAACAGAAACTGTTTACATATATTTATTATTTTCAGTTCATAAATATTATATGACTTTAACCTAGTGTCTACATTAGGCAAATTTTTATTAAAGCAAACGTCAAAAAAGGTAACCTTAGTTAAATAGCAGATTATTATTTTGGTTGTTACAGCTGCCAAACTGCATATATAAAAACAATAAGGAATACGCCATATTGTTGTTTTTGTGCAACTGTTGCCACCTTCCATAAATTCACGTTAAGTTTGACGTTTGTCTTGATAAAAAATTTTCTAATGTAGACACTATGTAAAGCGTTTTTAACGAAAAAAAAGGTTTATATAACATATACCTTGTTAAAATTGTGTGTGTTTATTTATATGTTTCCAGATGATTAATATTTTTACTTACTTGTATAATGATATAGGATAAAAAAAAACCAATATTTTATACACAATATATAAATTGTTTTTTATATTATTTTTTTATTTTTACATAAGAACAAACGAATTCGCTCGTTATTTTTTTAACTCAAATGCACATTCTTAATTATAAGAAAATATATAATAATATATATTTCTTACAGTGCAAACGCACCAATTTATTCCCTTAAAAAGCAAGAACTCCCAAAACAAGTGCGTAAAAAGTGTGTACTCAATATGCCTAGCGCTGCTTTAAATTTAAACGGAACATCAATACATTAAAATTTCAAGATCCTCTCTTAGTACTTTTTTTCTCTTTTTTTATCTTTCAAATGAAATAACATGAGATCAGTGTTACCATATGTAAAGATTTATCTTATCTTTGAAGTTTTTTTTAGACCTTGGAAAGTTTTGAAGATTTTTAATCCGAAAATAAGACTTAAAAAGTAGTTATTATGTAATTTTTACTCGAATTAAAATTATTTCCCTAACAAAAATCTGCTCTTTGTAAATAAATATAAATCACATCGTTCTTAATTTTTGCTTTTGACCATTACGTACAAGAATTTTGTTGATCAGGCGATTTTTGGATAGTATTTCAGTTTAAGTAGCATTTTAAATTTAAAAAAGATTTCTTCGTCCACATTAAAGAGAAATGAAAAGAACACAGGAGGCCATAGATAATGGCTCTTCACGACCTACACGTTATTTGAAAAACTCATTATTTTAACACGATGATGATATTAAAGACAAATACTTACCCTATACATTACTTAGATATCTTTAAAATAACTAATTACTTCCAAGCTGTTAAATAACGTATTGATTTTAAAGCATTACTGAAGTCATGATTAGTAAAAACATTAGGAACTAGTTACATTTTAGGTAACAAATAACTATGAAATGTCAGGATTTATTTTAAATGTAAAAATTTTTATAAATTTTAATTAAAAACCTTAACAATAACCAAAAATGTAAGTAAAATAAATGTAATAAACAGAGCAAGTTTAAATATGCACGAAAAAACTTAAAATATGCGCTTGAAAAAGCACGAAAAAAATGGGATAATATGCAGAGAAATATGCATCTTTTTAACTTCAAAATTCTGACAGTTTTCGATCTTTTATAAAAAAAAGTAAATAAATAAAAATGTATTAAAAATATTCGCAATTTGATGGTCATATTTGATACATATGAATTATTTTCTTTACAATTATGTACGAAATATTAAAAAAAAATACGTATAAAATTATTCATACAGATAAGTTAACCAAACCCTTTCTGGACAGTTTCAATCTCACCATAAAATCCCACAATAAAAGCCGGATCGGTTGAGGTTTATGCTGATGGATCCAAATCTTCTGAAGGGGTTGGGAGAGATGTCATCATTCCGGCATTTAGGAGGAACATCTCCTTTAAATTGCTGGATCACTGCAGTGCTCTTCAAGCGGAGATCTCAGCCATTAGGAGAGCGGTAATATGCTATAGGCTATTCGGAGTGGATATTTAAATTTGTTTTGAGAGTCAACCCGCGATTAAGACTCTTTCGGGTGTCTATTCTACATCCAAGCTGGTACATGATTGCCGGACATCTTTAAATGAAATGGCGACTTTCAAACTGAGCTGATCTGGGTAAGGGGTCACTCAAGTACCCCGGGAAATATTATTAAGAATTAGCCAGAACGGGTTTCCTTCTTCAAAGTGAAGAAACGGACCACAGTCACCTTGCAGATCTGTGATACTGCAGTACTTGTCGAGAATAGCTTAACAAAGGCGGACAAACGAGTCCGTATGTTCTATCTCAAGACAGATATGGCCCCAGTACGATCAAAAACGGTCTAGTTTTATTCTGGTATTGCCAAAGCATCAGATACGAACACTTGTAGCCATTATTACAGGGCACTGGATTGCTGATGCATACGCTAGGTGCCTATGACTCTCTTTTAACGACTATTGTAGAAGTTGCTTTAACGCGTAGGAGGAAGAAACATTGAAACATTTTCTTTGTCACTGTCCTGCTCTTGCGAATAAAGGGACTGCTGAATTTGGGAGTCCATATATGATTGGATTATATGATCTCTCTGCAATTGATGTCAGATGGTTCAGATCTGTCATTCGAACCTATTCTCGGACATGTGTATGTAAAACAGTTTCACATGATCCATCAGGGTAACGCAACGGGACAAGTAGGACCCAAGTAAACTGTCTATTTTACATTTACAGCCGCCCTTCTAAAAAAGAAAGTTAGTCAAACTCAAAAAAAAAATAATCAATAAGAAATATCATTTTTGTTAAGAAAATTAATTATTAATTATTAAATATTAATTAATATTCATCATGCATTTATGCAAATACTTCAAAAATATGCATTTTTCGTAAAATACTAGTAAAATATGCAAAACCTTACAAAACTTGCCCTGGTAAATAAATAAAATAAATATAAACTATCTTAGATTAAAAATTAATTCTAAACTATCTTAGATTAAAAATTAATTTTACTTTTATATACTTATCCCTTCTTTATTAATATAAATTGGTAACTGAATTAAAAAACTCAAGAAAAAGTAATATTTTTAAAAATTCTGTTCACAAATAATTAATTACATACCGGATTATAAATATATAAGTAGTTAATAAACAACTTCTTTGTAATGCAGACAGTGTGTTGTTATTATTACAAAATAAGTACATCCGTAACTACATGTCATTACCAAGTTTTTGCTGGGATGTGATAAAAATTAATAAATTTTTATGTAAAGTGGTTTATGCCGTGTATCTATGCAAAAAAAAAAAGTATTTTTATCAGTTACAATTTTGCTTAAAAATTAAATTTGTATGTGGATAAATTCCATAAAAATTATATATTTTATGACGAAAAAGTTTTTTCTTACAAAAATTAGATTTTTTAAGAGAAAATGTAACATTTTTAAAAGTAATATATGACAACACTGCATGAGATATAAAATTTTCTTTAAGTCTTACCTCAGATCTACCACTGAGATTAACGCTGATATAATATGTGAGATAACGCTGACAGAAGAGAGTAACTATTTTGTTTATGTTACGTTAAATCTTAAATAAGGGGTACACGTATTCTAATAAATCCTGTAAGATATCATTATTTTAAATTAGTCACAGAGTAAACATGTAATTTTTATTTAAGAAATTCTCAATTTTTTAGCACAATTTTTATGAAAATGTTTTTTTTTTTTTTTTTGAAATGTAAAACAATTATTAAAAGGAAATAATTTTACAAAAAATATTGTTTTTTTTAATTTTCATATGTACGCACAAACAAGCTTTCGAATGTGTATTTTTTTGACAGTTCATCTTATAAGAGATGTCATAATACTTCTTATAATATTAATATTTGAATCGACATGTTAGATAATTCTCTCAGAGAGGGAATTTGACACTATCTGACAAAAAATCTTATATATTATGTTACGTGCAGATCGGCTATAACGAATGCAAAGACAAATACCACCCTAATAACTATTGTCTACCTTCTTATAAAGATGTCTTTGATCTACACAAGTGCATTGAATGTTATTTTTAGAATAATTTAAAGATATACAAGGTTGCCAGATTTTGGAAATGCTTTATGCTTTTTTGTGCAAAGTTAAATCTTGTCTAGTTAAAATATATTTAGGGTGTGTGTGAGTGAAATAGTAGAAAAGTTCTATATTAAAAAAAACGTTTTTTCTATGGTGAGAAATTTTTTTTATTAATGCTGTGTGAAGTAAAAGCTTTGTAAATTATTGACAAAATTTACATTTTATTATTAAAAAAAACTTAAAAAATGTGTGAATATTGCATAAGAAGAATTTTAAAGAATCTAATGTTTTTAAAATGTTATCTTAAAGTAAATGTTGTTCTTCTAAAAATTTTATTCAATTGAAATTTTTCTATAAATTTTAAAAATTACAAATTTGTGTTCGTCTGTCAACATTTGCACTAACTCCATGAGCTATCAAAAATTTACAAACAAGCCTACTTTTCTACCGTTTCACATAAGCCCTTTGTTTGAATAATAGACAATTAATTTAATTTTAAAATATTTGAATTATGCTAAATTTACAAAAAAAAAAAAAATATTTTGTAGTTTCCGCAATCTTAAATTTAATTTTTTTTCCAAAAAAAATTACATATTGTTTTATAGATATTTTTTTCGCTTCATTACGAATAATTCTAAATCTCAATCTGGCCTCACAGCTTAAAAAAAATTCTCAGAGAAATTAAAAAAAAAAAAAATAAATAATATTAATAAAAATAAACAAATCCAAACAATGAACTAAAGTATAGTGTGAATTTAAATCTAAATATAAAAATACGAAATATAAAGAATATAAATTTAGTCGTCTTCTGAACGCGCAAATACTCACTTCAATAAAATCAACCAACAAACAACAAACAACAATGACGAGAGCGGTAAATTGTGCTACGAATTTGTTAGTAATTTTGTTTATATTCACACCATGTTTCCACACATATGAAGTGCCTACAGCTACTATTAAAGTATTCTATCCTAAAGGTTTTGAGGTATCGATACCACATGAAGAAGGTATAACGCTTTTTGCATTTCATGGCAAATTAAATGAAGAAATGGAAGGCTTAGAGGCAGGAACTTGGTCACGTGATATTTTAAAACCTAAAAATGATCGATGGATTTTTCGTGATCGCAGTACAGCACTTAAATTGGGTGATACTTTATACTATTGGACCTATGTTATATTCAATGGTTTGGGATATCGTGAAGACGATGGTGTTTATGTAGTGCAGCAATATTTTAATACAACAACAACCACAGATAATCCTTTAGAAACTACTCCACCTTTAACGCCTACTCCAATGTGTCCTTCTACCATTACAACAGTTAATGGTGCTCCCGTACGTTGTAGTGGTCAAATTATATTTGAAGAAAATTTTGATGTTCAAAGTTTAGATACCAGCAAATGGTCTGTAGAGAGACGTATACCTCAAGAACCGGATTATGAATTTAATATGTATCTCAATGATGTTGTTGATGTATTAAAAGTACGCAATGGAAAACTCAGCATAATACCCAAACCAACTAATCATCACTATCATGATGATGTACTTAAGAAAACTTTTTCATTGGGTTCAACTTGTACCGGTAAAGTCGATACTGATGAATGTGTGTTTCATCCCAAAACTCAAAATAAACTAAATCCTTTAATAACTGCACAACTTAAAACAAAAGATAAGTTTTCCTTTAAATATGGCAGAGTGGAGATAAAAGCCAAAATGCCTGGAGCCATGTGGGTACTGCCTCAATTATGGTTAGAACCCAATAAATTTATTTATGGTGTCAGTCAATATCATTCTGGACAAATGCGTGTGGCTCAGACAATTGTCAATGGTGATGAAGTAATGCTGCAAGGAGGTTTAATTTTAAATTCCAAAGAACCCTGGCATTCAGTAAAAATGTGTCAATATGAACATAAAAATTTGAGATTAACTCATGATTTTCATTTGTACGAATTAACCTGGGCGCCTGATTTTATAACAGTGGCTGTGGATGGTAAAGAATATTGTCGACATGCTATAGAAAATTCCAATGAGGACCAAGCTTTTAAAAATCTTCAACTATCGGGAGAATATTTGCCTAATCGTGATCTATTGAATGCCGGTTCTATTTGGGCACCATTTGATCAAGAATTCTATTTGACTTTAGGCTATGGCATTGGTGGCAATAATGATTTTAAAGATGGCGAATGGGCTGAAGAAAAACCTTGGACTAATACCGATCCCCGTTCAAAGAATAAATTTTGGAAAAAATATGCTAGCAATTTAAATTGGTTAAAAAATGGTGATTTCGAGGTGGATTATGTTAAAGTATATGCGGTGTGATTAATATTTTACTTTTAAGTTTTGTAGACAAATAAAAATGTTTTTTTTTTTTTAATATTTAATGAGATTGTTTTAATTTTAGTTTTACTACAAATTTATTCATACTATAATATTGGCTAATTAAAATGGTTTGTGTTGTTGTTTAATATTGCTCATTTACTTCTAGAGCGTCATAACTCAAAAATTAGATTTTTCAGTTAATTAAATATACAACATTATTTTCTGTATATCTTTTATGGTCAACGATTGAGAAGCTAATAATATGTCATTCACTTTTCTACTAAGGTAATAGCAACTTGAAAACTTTAAATGCTTTTTTTTTTTGAGTTATTAAGTAAAGTAGAGCTCTTAAAGTAAAGTACCCAATATTGATCAAGTTTTTCCATATAAACTACATAAATCCCATTCCAACAACAATTTTATGAATTATTTAAAACAAAATTAAGGTAAAAATTTATAGCTCTTGCTTACTTAAAAATTTCCTTTGTCTAGAATTTTTTTTTTTTAAATATTACCTATTAATTCTTTAGAATATGCTACAAAATCACTGACTAAACAGATTGTTTATATTTTTAAGTATGTAGTTACTTAAAACAAGATAATAAAATTACTAAAAAAATCTGACTTGTTAGTCATGCGTATCGAAACGTATAAAAAGTAAACAAAATTTATTAAAACTGGAATTTTTTTAAAAACGCTCGTTCCAACATATTAAAGATATTTATTTGTTTTGCTTTGTTCTCAGCAATCTGGTTTTAATAGTCTTAATAACTGATTTTAATCATTGATCGACAAAAAGGGAGGATGCTAATATTTTAATATAACATTTTAAAAAATTTCAGTAAAGTCGAAAGTTTGATCCCCAATTAACAATGCTTAACAAATTAAAATTGCTTTTTAATTTGAAAGTTTTAGAATAATAGATTTCTTAACAAAAACAAGTAGGAATGTTATATTCGACTTGGTCGAAGCAATTATACCCTATACCCACCATCAGCACATGATATGATTTTGAAATCAGCTCCCACTGGAATCGTTCATTGAGTTGTGAAAAGGTATTGTATGAAATATTAGTGAAATCTGATATCGTTAAACTGTGTCGCATCGGCATAAAGTTTGTATGGTGCGTTTATACGCTGGCGGATCAATAAGTCCGTGACTTTTCGAACTTCCCTCGTAGTTATATGAAATGCAACACTATTCCCATCAACTACCACCTGTTAAAAGACTACTGTCAAGTGTCGTCATTTACTTTGCGTAAAAAATAGGATTTTTCGAGGTCCTTAAAATAGGCATTTGTTTGGTCAATAATTTCACCGTTGGAGCTAAATCTCTTTCCACCAAGCCATTTCTTTAGGTTTGGAAATAGAAAATAGTCACTAGGGGCTAAATCCGGAGAATATGGCGGATGAGGTACCAATTCGTAGCCAAATTTATAGAGTTTTGCCATTGACACTGCACACCTGTGCATCCGTGCATTATCTTGATGAAAAAGAACATTTTCCTTGGCCATATGGGGTCGTTTTCTTTTTAAATCCTCATTAAATCGGTCTAATAAATTGGCATAATATTCGCCGTTTATTGTTTTTCCCTTTTGAAGGTAATCGATGTGGATTATCCCGCGTGCATCCCAAAAAACTGTTGCCATCACCTTATTGGCCGACAAACTTACCTTGGCCTTCTTTGGAGCAGGTTCACCCGGAGAAACCCATTGTTTAGACTGCTGCTTGGTCTCCGGAGTACAATAATGGATCCATGTTTAATCCACAGTTACAAAACGCCGCAAAAACTCATTCGGATTGTGGTTAAACAACTCCAAACAATCCTTTGAAATTGTAACACGTTTACCCATCTTGCAGACAACTTTCTTAAATCCAGCTGATCATTTAAAATCGAAATCACACTGCCATATGAAATGCCTATGGCATCAACAATCTCACGCAGTTTTACTTTTCGGTCGGCCAACACCATATCGTGGATTTTTTCGACATTTTCTGGTGTACTGACCTCAATTGGCCGTCCAGAACGTTCAGCGTCAGTTGTACTTGTGCGACCACAACGAAAGTCAGTAAACCACTTTTTACCATTGAAATCGATGGTGCAGAGTCCCCATAGTAATTATCGAGCTTTTCCTTGGTTTGATTGACGGTTTTTTCGTAAAAAATAATGTTTAATGAGCACTCGAAATTCACTTTTTTCCATTTGAAGAAAAATACACGAGGTTGTATGTTTTAAACAGCTGTTAAACGCAAAGTAAATGACAACACTTGCTCAAAATTTGACAGTAGTCTATTAACAAGTGGTACTTGATGGGTATAGTGTTGCATTTCATATAACTAAGAGGGAAGTTCGAAAAGTCACGGACTTATTGATCCGCCCTCGTATGAGAAACATGTGACTTTTTACAGTTTTTAGAAAAATTTTGTAACAATATTTTAATAAAATATTTATTTTTTACATAAACTAAGTATTCGTGATCCAGACTGTGAATAATACCTAGAAGATTTTAATTCGTTGCTCTAATATACACAATGTTTTAAGCGAAATTTTGTTTAGATTATTCAGCCAAAAAACTTTACACTGCAATGGACTATTAATACTTGATATTTAGTTCTAGTTCACTTAGCTTCAATTATATTACTCTACTGACATTTCCGGGAAATTTCTAGAGTGAAAAAATTTATATTTTATTTCCCGGAAACAGAAAAGGTCCGGGAAATTTGAAACCCTATTCACAATTGACCATAGCTCTCATATAATATCATCTTCTGAAAATTATTAGTATTAGGATAATATTTTCCATAAATTTCTTTTCTATAAGCAGAAAGGACACTCTAATTTTTCACAAGAAATAGTCTACAATTAAACATAAGATCTATAATTGCGAGAATCAATGTCACTATCACATTCTTACCTTTTTTTTTTTTTTGATATTTTGGTTAAAAATGTTTTTTGAGGCGAAAACATTTAAGATATATTTATAGTAGTTTATGTGGGGTCTTTAAACAGTCGTATTTTCTAAAAAATAAATGTGGCTTTTTCTCATAAAATAGTAAATTATAAATCGATTTTGAATTCCTATATTCCGAAAGTTAGAAATTCCGTAAAATTACAAACGGAATGATTTTGTTACCTTCGTTAGTTTTGCTAAAATACTAAGAGAGAACCCAAATATCTCTTTCGCTAAATCGTAATTCCCCAATAAATAAAATAATTTATAAGTCTTTTAAAACTTACGAATATTTAGTCCTGTTGAGACAAAATTTTAAAGCAACGCATCAATGGGCTTCACAAAGTAAAAGTAATAAGGTTTTTCAGCATCTGTGCAGAATACAGAGTGATAAATCATCTTTAAGTAGCACCTTAAGGTTATAAGTTATGTTAATAAACTGATTAATTTTCTATGTGTTATTCAATATGTATTTCTTTTTTTTCTTCTTCATATAGAGAACACATTTTAGAAATTTCGGTTTTCAATCGTAAAGACGTTAAAGATGATACGATTGGTTCTACTTTCATAGATTTGGAAGATAGATGGCGTTCAAAACATAGAGCTACTGTGGGCATAGCAAATGAATATAGCAGGTAAATTTGGTTTATAAAAAAAATAATTCAAATAAATTAAAGATTTATTTTTTATTTTAAAGCTCTGGTTACAATTTATGGCATGATCATATGCGGCCTTCTGAAATTCTAAATGAATTGTGTAAAAATAATGACTTAAGGGCTCCTAAAATAACAGGACAAACGATAGAAGTCGATGGTATGGTTTTTGAGGATGAAACAGATATAGCAAAGAGTAAGTTAGAAGTTTTTATAAATAAAAATTATAAATTAAAAATTAAATGTAGTGAATTTGAATTTTAAACTCTTAAGTAAATTTTTTTTTTTTTTAATTACCTGGGAACCATTTAATTTGATTTTCTACAACCAGATATACTAGATTAAAAAAATTCCATCTCTATATCCTTATGTAGTCCATTAAATCAAGACTACATTCTGCGTTTAGTCTCCAGAAGCTATTTTAATAAATCTTAATCTTTATTTTTGATAATAACCCAGCAAAAACTTTTTGGTTTTCGGTAATAACAACTACTTATTAAAGTAGTTTCTTGGTAATGAGGCGTCATTACTATTTGCCTACTCTGTATTGCATTAATAAGTACTTAGTAGTGTAGTAGCACAGTAATACTGCAACCACGTGGATGAGTTGGCTAGAGCTACGGATTAACAACCAGAAGATTGTTGGTTCAACTCCGTTCTGATGCTGTTAGTTTTTTATAACAAAATGTCTAAAAAGATATTTTAAACTAAAAAGGGTTTTTGTCGCTTAGGATGCTATGTGCGAGATAGTGTACTGAGTAAGACGTTAGTCATTAAAAACGAATGGTTAGTTTGTATCCAAGTTCGAGTCTCACTGAAGGCAAAATTTTTTTGTTTTTTTTTATTTTTTGATTTCGTTTAGGTACATATTTTTGAGTACCCCTAGAGTCAAAAAATAACTAAATGAATTTGTGGACAAGTCGAACAAAAATAACTAGTTATTCGGGCAAAAAATAAGTAGTTTATTTTTGTTTCCAATTATACCTGCTAGCTTACCAGGAAAGCAAAGTTTTTGGTGGGAGATAAGAACTTGAGTGACTCCAATTAATAACAATCTAATTGATTTCCTTCTAAATTACAAATTGTTCTTAAGAACTAGTAACAATTATATATGATTTAGGGCATTTTTAAGTCTTATACATACATATATTAGAATCTTATCAAATTTTAAATTACTAATAACTCCTATGAAAATATTATAGTATATAAAAATAATATTACTTAGTTACTAATAAATCAATATATCTATTTTAAAAAATATACAAGTACTTTCTTTCTTTATATTTATAAAAAGTAATTATAATATCTGTTATGGAACCAATTATCCTTCACCTTTAGCTGAAGATTTACAAGAACGTTTATGTTTAACTGTCTTAAGAAATTTCGAGCAATTACCTTCATTTGGCTATAAACTTGTGCCACAGCACGTTGAAACCCGATCTTTGTATCGTAATGAATGTCCAGGTATTGTACAGGTAAATTACCAACCAACTATAAATGTATATTTCATAAATAAATTTTATTAATTATATTTTCTATTGTTAATAAATAAATTGCAAAAATAAAAGGGTAAAATACAACTCTGGTTAGAATTATATGATGGTAATCTAAATATACCACCACCCATAGATATAACACCCCAACCACCACAACTGTATGAATTGCGTGTAATAATCTATGATGTTTGTGAAGTAATCTTAGATGAAAAGAATATATTCGGTACAGCTATGAGTGATATTTATGTTAAGGGGTGAGTTAGTGAACTTTCTTAATAATTTATATTCTTTGTTTTAAATTTTACTTTACTGTTTTATTATTTAGTTGGTGCAGCAATTTTGATGAAGCCCAAAATACAGATATCCATTACCGTTCTACAAATGGTGTGGGCAATTTTAATTGGCGCATGTTATTCCCTTTAAAATATTCTATTAACGAAGACATGGTAAGTTTATATTTATGCAAATGTTTTAGATATTATTTACTTTTTTTTTTTGTTCCTAAATATGAAGTAGTAATGATGTTTCTTATTAAATTTAATTGAAAAATCATTTGGTATTGTTTTAAGTAATTGAATGTTTTAATTATTTAATTTTATAGGTGTTCAATATCATGTGACTTAGAAAATCTTAAAAATATTAATTTGTTGTGTTTCGTAAAATCATTATAAAAATTATTTTATTTTATAATGAACTAATGTAAGAGTTCCTTAAGATTAAAATATTTCATTTAAATAAGTTTGGAAGGTTACATAATTAACAACTACTAACGAAGGTATAAAATTGCAATTATTAAAATTTTAATTGAAAATATAAAAGACAAATAGTGTATTTAAAAACCTTTGAAATTTTTTAGCTAAACCATAGAGATAGAGCAAAAAGAATGAAGATTTGTGATCACATAGTTTTCCTGTTTCCCATAGATTTTTCCTACTAAAAATAGATTTTTTTTGTGAAAAAGCTAAAAATCTATTTTAAAGCTAAAGGAATGAAAATTTGTGATCACCCATTTTGTCTACTAAAAGTGTGTGCCAAACGCTAAAGTTCTGTGAAAAATTGCAATTTTCTTATGGTGAACAAATTTTACACTTAAGCTGTGCCAAATGAAAGCTTTTTCCCATGTTAAATTTTGACATATTTTATAATAAAAATTCACAAACTTTTAGAAACTTAAATATATTTTTAATAATTATGTATTTTTATAAAAAAATAAACATTAAATTGCGCCAACGATTTTAAAATATTTTATTTTATTTATCAAAATTTTCTATTCGTTTGTCAAAAATGTATATAGCCCTATGGCATAGAATACAACTAGAAGTTTATGTGAGAGACAAAAACCTAATTAAGTTGTCAAAAAACTAATTCATGCAACAACAACAACAAAATACATTAGTAACATGTATTTTGTTTTTATGTTTTGAAAATAAAAATGAGTCTCTCACATAAACTTCTAGTTGTATTCTATGGCCCTATGGGCTAATGAAATTTTATTCCCTTCTTAGCTGTCAAAAATTTACTTTCCTACATACTTTGATACCGTTTGGCACACACTCTAAAAACCGAATTACAAAAAAAAAAAAAAAAACGCACTAACATTATACAAAATGTTCATAAATACAATTTTTAAACGAAATTTGTGTTAAAATTTTTTGATAATTTTTTTTTTAGAAAAAAAATTTCTGATAAATTTTCATTTTATATAAAATTTCTAATAAATTTGTTTTAGAAAAAATTCTGATAAATTGTCTTTTTACAGAAAATTTCTGATAAATTTTCTTTTTACAGAAAATTTCCGATAAATTTTCCTTTTTGAGAAAATTTTTTATAAATTTTCTTTTTACAGGAAATTTGGGATAAATTTTCTTTTCATATAGAATTTCTGATTAGTTTACTCTTATAGAAAATTTCGGATAAATATTTTTTCTACAGAAGTTTCCAATAAATTTTTGTTTTTAGAGAAATTTTTAAATTTTATTCGAACTTTTATTAATGTAATAATTGATATTTACAGTTGAAGAATCTTGAAGACGGTTTCTAGCGGGCCAGAAAATGCATTTCATTTAATTATATCTTTTTCACTGTATTCTTCATTCATTATTATATTAATATGAACTCGAACCTAAATAATATACGAAATTTTCGATAATTACTTTTTTAAAGAAAACTTGTAAGAAATTGTGTTTCTATGCGAAGTTTTTTTTCAGTATTTTTCATAGAAAAATTTCGAAAAAATTTTCATTCTATAGAATTTTTAAAATAAATTTACTTTTTAAAGAAAATTTGCGATAATTTTTACTTTTACATAAACTTTTTTACTACTTTTCTTTTTATAGAAAATTTCGGATAAATTTTATTTTTATAAAAAATTTCGAATAAAATTTATTTTTATAGAAAATTTCGAATAAAATTTATTTTTATAGAAAATTTCGAATAAATTTTATTTTTATAGAAAATTTCGGATAAATATTCTCTTTATCGAAAATTTTGTATGAATTTTCTCTTTATAGAAAATTTCTCGTAAATTTCCTTTCTATAGAAATTTTAAATAAAATTTCCTTTTAGAGAAAATTTTGGATAACATTTCTCTAGAGGATATTTCGGATGAATTTTTTTAGAGGAAATACAGAGTATTAATAGTAGAAATTGTGTTTCTATATGAAATTTTTTATACAGTTTTTTTTTTCTTTATAAAGTTTAAAATAAACTTTCTTTTTATAGAAAATTTGCGATAAGTTTTATTTTTACACAAACTTTTTTATTACTTTTCTTTTTATAGAAAATTTCAAATAAAATTTCTCTAGAGGAAATTCGGATGAATTTCGTATAAAAGGATTGCAAATTTCGTATAAAAAGAAATTTTATTTGCAATTATCCATAAAAAAAATTTCGCAAAATTTCTATATAAAGGGAATTAATAAAATATTTTGTATAAAAGGAAAATTAATAAAAAAAAAAATTGTATAAACAAATTATTTCTATGAAAAAAAATTTCTCACAAATTTTCTAAATTTTGTATAAAATAAAAAAAATTACCCAAAATTCCCTAAGAAAAGAAAATTAATGAAAAATTTTGTAAAATTTCTCACAAATTTTCTATAAACAATTTGTCGCATATTTTGTATAAAAATAAAACATCGAAAATTTTCTATAAAAATAAAATTTAACCAAAATTTTTTATAAAAAAAAGAAAATTTATACGAAATTTTCTACAAAAATAAAACTAATCAAAAATTTTGTATAATTTCTCACACAAGAAAATTTAAAGAAATCACTTAAGAAAATTTAAATTCACTCAAGAAAGTTTAAAGAAATTTTTTATAAAAAGGAAATTTATTTGAAACTTTAATAGAAAGAAAATGTATCCGAAATTTCTCTTAAAAAAGAAATTTCTCCAATTTTTTAAAACCATTATAGTTTAAAATTTTGGCACCATTGGTTTCGTTTTATAATCATGATTATTTTTCAAAAAGGGCTAAAAATTACTTAAATTTTTCCCATTCTTCTACACTCTTTATTCCCGCGTTTATACTTTTTGATCTGATGCGATCTTATGTAAGCTAATCGGACTTTGTGTTCTTTGTTGTTGTGCAGATTTTCAACAGTTAAATACAGGGTGGTCGAATTTTTATGACTAAATTTGTTTGCTTTTTGTGCGGGATCTGTGCGCTCCTCAACGGAATAAAAATTTCAAAACAAGGATTGATATTTGTTATAATTATGCATATTTTGAGCTATATCTCGTTGTTGTACCCATAATATCAAAGTAGTAGGTAATCTCAAAGTTTGGAAATCAAGAGCGAAAAATTTTCAAAGTAGGTTTTTCGCGAGGCACGTCACATGCATGAATATTATTTTTTTTATTTTATACAAATAATTTTAATAAAAAAAAATTATGGAATTTTTGAAAATTAGGGAAAATTGCACTTTTTGTTTTTTTTTTAATTTTCATGAAGGGAATTGCTATTTGTACAAATTTTGGATATATAGGCATAAAAACGGCGATAAATATAATTAATCGGTACCATAAATTTAAGTCAAATGACGTTGAACAACAAAATTTGTACAAATTGCAATTCCCTTTTTGAAAATTTAAAAAAAAAAACAAAGACGAAAAATTCTTAGAAATGCATAAAATTCTGCCATGTCGGTATCAAAAATATTTTAAAGTCGTGCCCATACATAGTCCGAAGAAAACTGCAATAAAACACCACTTAATGAAAAATGTAAATCACAACGTCTACAGTTTGCCAAAAATACAATGACATGGTCCGACAAATGGTTGTATTTTCCGATGAAAAAAAGTTTAATATTGATGGTCCCGATGGGTATAGCTATTACTTCCATGACCTAAATAAGGAGGAATTATTTTTGAGCCGCAGACACAGCGAGAGGGCGGAATAATGGTATGGGGTGCTATTTCGTATTATGGTACCATAGAATTGGTTTTTGTATCTAACAAAATGACTGCAACGACTTACAGAAACATTCTGGAGGAAGCGTTTCCAAAATTTAATGATTTATTTGGACCCATACCTTGGACGTACCAACACGACAACGCTCCGATTCATACCGCCAGAGCAGTAAAACAATGGATTAATCAACAAGATGTTCAACTTTTGGATTGGCCCCCATATTCACCAGACCTGAATCCAATGGAAAATGTCTGGGATTGGCTTGCAAGAAAAGTTTATGAAGGAGGAAAACAATTTGAGACGATAGAATCCTTAAAAGATGCAATAACGGAAGCATGGAGTTCAATTTCGGTAAATTACTTAGAGTCATTATACAAGTCGATGCCAAATCGCATTTTTTAAGTTATTTCTAAAAATGGTGGCAGTACTCATTACTAATTGAATGCTAGAAGATAAGAAATTTCATTTTTATAAGTTGAAATTTAAAAATAAATTACAGTTTGCTTAGTTTTAAAATATTCCCTATTCAAGTGAAACACGAAAAAGTACCATAGAAATATACGTATTTAAATAAATGCATAATTTTCGTATAACAAAATATGTATATTTTTTTATTTCTTCAGGAAACTAAAGCCAACACTTTGAAATTTGGTTGCGCAAAAAAATTATTTTTTTCTGAACTTTAGTTTAGGAGATATACTTAATTAAAGTTAAAAAAACGTTGTTCCTTATTCAAGTGGCAGGCAGTATCGAGCAAAAAAATGCAACGTTAGGCTATATGAATTTTGATCGCACTGATTATGGCTATAACAGTATTAATCAGCCAACTATTGTATGTTATTTTGTTCCAAATTGTTATACATAGGAATATGTTTTATAAATTTTGTTAAAGCCGTTGTAAATTAATGCGAGCAAAATAATTCAACTCCAAAATAATCAACGGAGTTTTTTAAATTTTGATAAAAATAATGATTGAAAAATGCTGAAAACTATAATTTGATTGCTACCATTATGAATAAATTTAAAGTCATTTTAACTACAAAGGATGTTCATGATATTAAAAAATACTCTTTTTAAGATTTTAGGAATATTTTAGAATAACATTATGATGACGGTACTGAAATAATATTGATGTGTAGTTCTAGTATTTGGATTCTTAAAAATTACACAATATTGAAACGATCATGCATAAAAAGATTGGTAAAAGTCATGGAAAGTCACATTTGATCATTTAAAGTTAATACGGCCACCAATCGTTGATTTAATGATATTAATATGGTAACGGGAAACCCTTCTAAACTAGCAAATTTACTTTTAGAGGCAGGTCATTCATTATTTTAACGAATATGGTTTAATGGAAATAAGATCCTATTACGACAACTTGAATAAATTTGATTCTAGACGCATATATTTCGAAATTAGACTGTCTAGATAGACATATTTCCTTAAATATTAATTTCCAGTAGTAGGAAAGTGCAACAGTCCAATAACCACAAAGGGTAAAATTTTAATTATTTGATATAGGAAGAGCGTTAAAGTAGGTATAATTCGTATGTGTCTTTCTCTGTGATAGAATTTGCTACAAAATTAAAATCAAGCTATACTTGAACATTATTGCGTTATCGGTCATAGAATTATAATTTATCAAATTAAGCCAAACTATCATGAATATGAGATCACTTTTTCATAGAGAATTTTTGTAAGATTTCAAACTAATACAGAAATAAATAATAATTCCAAAAATATCTATCTCTAACGAAAATTTTTCAAAATAGTTAATAACAAAATTAAATAGAAAATGGGATTATTTGCTAATATTTATATTATCTGTAGATTTCATGTATTTAAGTCTATATGTAAGAATAGCAAATCATGGTACTGTACTTAACAATAGGTCAGTTTCCAAACTTTTCCAATAACGAGTTTTAACGAAATTTAAAAAATTACAAAAATAAGAAAATATGTGCGAACAAAGATTATGTGACACAGCGTTGCATTTTTTATGCTCGATACTATATATATATGTAGCTATGTGACATGATCTTTGTTCGCATATATTTTGTTATTATATATCTATACATATATATATATATATATATATATATATATATATATATTAATTTTTTATTTACAGCTAATTACCAAACGACGCACTGGCATTATGGATGAATATGAACTCAAACAACCTCCCATTTTATCTTTACAAATCTGGGATAATGATTTTATATCTGCCGATGATTTTCTGGGTTCTTTAGAAATTAATCTATCCGGTTTTCCTGAGCCCTATGAAACTGCTAAAAAGTGTGAACTTTTAGATGCCACCCAATCGATTACATCATATGGTTCTACTTCAAATCGGGTGGCTAAAAAAAAACCTCAAAGAAAATTAATAAATTTATTTAAACAGAAAAAAGTGCGCGGTTGGTTTGCCATAAGAGGAAATTTAAAGAATTCTAATGATTTGGGTCATATAGGTTTGGCGGGTAAAATTGATTTGGAATTAGAGGTATTAACAGAGGTTGAGGCAGCCTTAAATCCTGTAGGTTTGGGTAGAAATGATCCTTTGGCTTTAGCGGAACCAGAGTAAGATTTGAAATAAATAAAACTATTGTTAATATTTTGTTTTCTTTTTTAGCCGCCCCATAACATCTTTCAATCCTTTTTCAAAGCCTTGGAAAGGTGTTAAACATATTTTATTGCCTAAATGTAAGAAATTTGTTTTTATTCTATTAATTTTACTTATTGTTGCTTTTGTATTACTGCAAGTAGTAGCAAGATTTTCAGTAATTATGCCAAGTTTGGGTTATTAATTTATCTTTAAATTTTATTTATTTTTTTGTGATAATGGTTTTATGTTATTGTAATAAAAGAAGAACAGATTCATTAAAATAATTCTTATAGCTTTAAAGTGAACTGTAATATGGGGACTGGATAGCATATTGTTAATAGGAATTATCCTATGAGATGATCAAACATAAGGATCTAGTAGGTCCTATATAGAGAAAAAAATTGCTTTCGAAAACCGTCGTTTTTTTTAATATATTTTTAACAATATTCTGAAACACTAATGAAATTATTAAAGCAAACTTTTTTTTAACCCCTTCATTCTATTTTTTAAATCATTTAATTTATATTTGCATCATTTATTTAAATCATCACTGACCTACATTTAACTAAAAATGATAAATATTTCTAAATACTCAAGTACATTATTTCTCATACCGCCATTTTCTTAAGGGTGCAATACAAAAAAGTAAATTAAATAAAAAAAAATCATTAGTTATAGAAGTCAAAAAGTCATAATAAGACAATTTCCCAGTAAATACGTAAACACAACAATTTCTACATAAATATGTATGTATATAATTTTAGACAAATTTATTCAAATCTATTTGTCATTTGTCTCGTAAAATAAAACAATATACCGCCATTGTATACGTATATAAAAAAAATATATACATAAAATTTCCCAAAGGATACATACGAGGGCGGATCAATATTTCCGTGACTTTTCGAACTTCCCTCGTAGTTATATAAAATGCAACACTATTCCCATCAAGTACCACCTGTTAGCAGACTACTGTCAAATTTTGAGCAAGTGTCGTCATTTAGTTTGCGTTTAACAGCTGTTCAAAACATACAACCTCGTGTATTTTTCTGAAAATGGAAAAAAGTGAATTTCGAGTGCTCATTAAAATTATTTTTTGCGAAAAAAACCGTCAATCAAACCAAGGAAAGCGAATATTATGCCAACTTATTAGACCGATTTAATGAGGATTTAAGAAAAAGATAATGCACGGGTGCATACGTGTGCAGTCTCAATGGCAAAACTCTATGAATTGGGCTACAAATGGATACCTCATCCGCCATATTTTCCGGATTCAGCCTCTAGTGACTACTTCCTATTTCCAAACCTAAAGAAATGGCTCGGTGGAAAGAGATTCAGCTCCAACAATGAAATTATTGACCAAACAAATGCCTATTTTAATTCTATTTTTTGAAAGGGATACAAAAACTGGAGAAACGTTGGACTAATGGTATTGAGTTAAAAGGAGATTATGTTGAAAAATAAATTTTTGTTTTGCAAAAAAAAAAAAAGAAAAACTGTGTTTCTTTCAAAAAGTCACGGACTTATTGATCCGCCCTCGTAATACAAACTATCCTTATATATTTTTTGTAACTGTATTTTTTTACTAAAACTTACGTATAAATACCACTGTCAAATAATTATATGTGCAATATTTGTTTTATGATTATAATGCATTCCTAGAGTGATACAATTATTTTTTGGTCCGAAATTTTTTTTCATTTTTATCAATTGACCCCTATTTACAAAATCTTAAGCTCCTCTTGGAGTTTTATTCGTAGTATCGTTATAAATTACAAATTATTGCCTAAATTTTAGTAGAAATTAATTATGTGTGCAAATTTATTTATTTATTTTTTTTTCTTAACGCCAGTTTGAACTGTTTAACCAATTGAAGTTAAAATTGAAATTAATTGGGGAGTATTTAAGACTCCTAGATCTATTAGCTCTTAAAAAGAATAATTCTTTTTATCTTATAGTTAAATTTATATCAACAGGCACTGAACTATCAGAAGAAATGCTGTAATCATTAAAGTATGACTAATTTTTTATGTAATAGTTTGCAAAGTAGATTCTGCAGAAGGCATATCATACTGTTGCAAATTAAAAAAAAAAAAAATATCTTAGAAATAGCTATGTTTCTAAGAGCGGTAGCCCATAATCAACTTAACTTAAAGACATATTTAGAACTTTTCTACCAAAAACAACGTGAGTTGTTTTGTTTTAATAACTGGACGTGTGCAATAAATAATAAAAGAGGTTTTTGATCAAAATTATAACTTAACGGTGACAAAGAAATTACTTATACAGCGGTACAAAAATGCACACCCGGCATTTTATGATTAATATACATTTTGCTTAAAAATTACAACAACACCATGGGTTCATGTGCATGAAAGATGAGAAATATTCTATTTAAATCTTCCAAGTGTTAATTACAAATATTGTCTGGATTTTCGACGTCCATGCTGAAGCGCAATCATAGTGTCGAATTTAGTTGTAGAGACAATTTGAAAATATTTATTGGCCAAAACGTAATGAGTTCGTAGGAGTACATGAATTTACTAGGCAGTGAATCCATAAGCTTTGCTGATGAACTTTAGATTCTCCAGCAAAATAATACGTTGATATTGCCAGCTTGGACATTTTTTGAGCCGCAGAATGTTCTGTTCTGATTTTCAGACCTCCATAACATAAAGCATTTCTGGAGACTGCTAAGATATTTTTGATAAATACTGAGCCATATGACAATATTATAAATATATATATACATATATATATATACATATATATATACATACATATATATATATATATATATATATATATATATACAAAATTTTTGTCGTGCACATATAATTATTTTCTATGAACATTTTGAAAAATCAATTAATTTTTCCATAAAATATGGATAAGAAATTAATTTTTTATCTAACTTTTAAAGCTGTAATAAACATAAAAACTATAAAAAAGTTTTGCGTTTGAAATGTCTATTTTTAAAGAAAACAAAAATCTTTATAGATATGCACATATAATTATTTGACATAAGTGTAACATGAGAAGAAAAAATGGTTAAATGTAAATAGTTGTATGTATGTAAATGACATTAAGTGTCAGTTGCTTAGACAAACTACTAGTAAATAAGTATCAATTTCAAACTATGTAGACGTAAGTTCATTTTGCTCTCGTTGCTGTTGTTATTGTTGTTTTAGCTTAGAACTAATTGGTAAATAAATACGTATAGAAAAAAATTTAAATTAGAGTTAGAGAAAGATGGTGAAAGTATTATTGTTGTTGCTAATTTTTTTATTATCAAATGGACATTTAGTACATACATACATACATATATTCGAAATTGACTGAAAGTGCGTATGTTTTCATAAGAGCAGGAGAATTGATAAGTTTTCTAAAAGTTAAGGAAGTCGATTTCAGATAAATTTTCAATTTATAGAAATTTTTTTGTAAATTTTTTTTTTGTGGAAAATTTCAGTTAAATCTTTTTATAGATAATTTCCAATAAATCTTCCTTTTATAGGAAATTTCGAATGAATCTTCTTTTTATAGATTATTTACGACAAGTTTTCATTTTTGGAAAATTTGTGATAAATTTTATTTTTATAGAAAATTTGTGATCAATTTTCTTTTTATAGAAAATTTACGATAAATTTTATTTTTATGAAAAATCTTCGATAAATTTTCTTTTTATGGAAAATTTACTATAAATTTAATTTTTGTATAAAATTTGCGATAAATTTTCTTTCTATAGAAAATTTTTGAAAAATTTCCTTTTTATAGAATTGGTGATAATTTTTCTTTGTTTGGAAAATTTTTTACAAATTTTCTTTTTTTTTTTTTTGTAAAATTTCCGATCAATTTTCTTTTTATAGCAAATTTACAACAAATTTTCCTTCATGAAAAGTTATCGTAAAGTTTTCCGTTAAATTTTTTTTATGGAAAATTAACGTTGAAAAATTTACTGTAAATTATCTTTTTATGAAAAATTTACGATAAATTTTCTTTTTATAAAAAACTGCCCATAAATTTTATTTTTAAGTAAAGCTGTAGTTAAATTTTATTTTTATAGAAAATTTTTATTAATTTTTTTTTTGGAAAATTTGCAATAAATTTTCTTTTTTTTTTAAATTTGTGATAAATTTTCCTTTTTTCGGAAAACTTTCTTTTTACTGAAAATTGTCGTTAAATTTTATTTTTATAAAAAATTTTTATTAATTTTTTTTTTGAAAATTTGTGATCAATTTTCTTTTTATTGAAAATTTGCGATTAATTTTCTTTTTGTACAAAATTTGCAATAAATTTTCTTTCTATATAAAATTCCTGAAAAGTTTCCATTTTATAGAAAATTTACTATCAAATTTTTTATGGAATATTTACGATCAATTTTCTTTTTATGAAAAATTTATGATAAATTTTCTTTTTATGAAAAATTTACCATAAATTTTCTCTTTATGGAAAACTGTCGTTAAATTTAATTTTTATAGAGAATTTCTGATAAATTTCTCTTTTATAGAAAGTTTGCGATAATTACTTTTTTTTTTGGAAAATTTTTAATAAATTTGCTTTTTTGGAAAATTTTCTTTTTCTTGAAAATTGGCGTTAAATTTTATTATTATTATTTTATTAAAATTTGTAATATATATATATATATTTTTTTTTTTTTTTAATTTGTGATCAATTTTCTTTTTATGAAAAATCTATAATAAATTTTCTTTTTATGAAAAATTAACTGTGAATTTTCTTTACGGGAAAAATTTCTGATTTTATTTTTAGAGAACATTTGCGATCAATTTTCTTTTTATAGAAAAATTACAATGGATTTTCTTTTCGTGAAAAATTTACGATAAATTTTCTTTTTATGGAAAATTTCTACTCAATTTTCTTTTTATAAATTGTGATAAATTTTTTTTTTTTTGAAAACTTTTGATAAATTTTCTATTTTTTTTTTTTTTGAAAGTTTGCGATCAATTTGCTTTTTATAAAAAAATTACGATGAAATTTCTTTTTATAGAAAATTTCTGGTAAATTTTCATTTTATAGATTGCGATAAATTTTAGTTTTTTTTTTCTTTTTGAAAACTTGTGATAAATTTTCTTTTCTTCGCGATCAATTTGCTTTTTATAGAAAAATTACGATGAATTTTCTTTTCGTGAAAAATTTACAATAAATTTATTTTTTTTTTCTATAGAAAATTTCGGATAAATTTTCTTTTTATGGAAAATTTATGATCAACTTTCCTTTTATGAAAAATTTACGATAAATTTTATTTTTGAAAATTTTCTTTTTATATAAAATTTTTAATAAATTTTCTTTTTATATAAATTTGAGATAATATTATTTTTTGTAATTTTTTTTTTTTGTAAAAATTCTTCGTTAAATTCTCTTTTCATAGAGAATTTTCCTTAAAATTTTCTTCTTTAGACATATTTTGATAAATTTTATTTTTATAGATTATTTCCAATATACTCTCGTAGCAAAAATAAAGGACTGAAGAAAATTTAATTATACATTGTCACAATAAAATTAAGCAAGAATGTTATCAGTCAACTGTTGAATGAAGAAAAAAAAAAATCAACAACTTGTTGAGTCTATTATGAAATTTTAGTGTCAGACTATTATCAGTCGCTAGAACTCTTTACTAGTAAACGGTTGTGCAAAAAGCATTTAAACGCCATTAGCGGAAACGGAAAACTACAATTAAAATTTATATAACGGTCTGTGTTACTAAACAAACACAATAAAGTATTTGCGTATTATAAAGAATTCACGTGTATGTGCGTTGAAATAATAAAAATAAAAGAGTGTAAAGTGAATGATTAAAAAATACTTTTACATAAAAAACTTATTAAACTGCTACAGTTTTATAGTCAGTTATTTTAACACAAATTTAACGCAAATTTAAATTTAAAATTTTAATATATACAAACAAATACTAGTGTATTGTACTATATATACATAAGTGCATGTGTGTTTGCATGTGTAATAAATTTAAATAAAGATTAGTTTTAAAGTAAAAGTCAAAGATGGTTTTAAAATTCCCCTGGGAGTTAAGTTCTTTGAAATTGTGAAAATAAAACTTACATATTTATTCGTTAAGTTGTTACAGTTTGACATGTGAAATGTTTGTAATTTAAAAAAGGTGTCAACGAGTTTTAACATAAAGTATGCAATTTTTCTTTATTTTGTTTTAACTTTTTTTATTATAATAAACACTAAAAAGTGACAAACGTCAACATGACTAAAGAAAAGCAAGACGAAACTAAAGTGTGTATGTGTGTGTGTTTTTTTAATAAATTTTCCTTTGTTATATTTTATATTAATTTTCAATTAAGTTGAAAATGTATTAAGAAAGGAAAATTATGAACTTAGAAAGCAGACATAGTGTTATGATCATAAAGTTAAAGAGAGTTAAGCAAAAGGCACGTTTTTCTTAAAATTTTACTTAAAAAATATTTTTGTTATTAACATATGGTGGCCTAAAAAATTATATAAAAAATAATTTTAAAAATTGTATTGATTTATTATTGCGTTTCAGAAAAATTAAATTAATAATGTTAAATTATTTTTTTAATAAATAAATAAATAAATAAATAAAAATTTTAATTTGCTACACAAGAAATTTATTCAAATCAAATAAGTAAACATGTTTAACATTGTGGGAATGACGTGCAAAAAAAATATCAAATATCATTCATTAACCCATTGCTTTAATTTATTTAATGAAACCTTATAAAAACCTAAATTACAACAAAAAGGAAAAAAATATGTTTTAGTTCTGAAATAAGGGTAAACATGAGTTTTTATTTTTATAATGCGGAGATAGATTTTTGAGATTTCTTTGTTCCCTTTTTGATAGCACAGTGGAACAGAATTTAAAATATGTTGGAAATTAAAGCTTCATTAATCCAATTAAATTTCATTAATTTTTTAAGAAATTTAAAAAAGTCTTGGAAATCTGTTGAGAAAAAGAAGGTTGTGAGAACTGCTTTCAAAACTGAAACTATAGTAAATTTTTAATTTTGTTGTAAATTTTTAAGTCTATTAAAGTCATTAGAAATTACAGATTATTATTTTATTTTTTCAAAAATATATTGGTTGTGTCCCACAGTGCATAGATGGCAACGTTATGTTATTTTAGAAATAAAATTGTGGTGATATTTCATTTCTACAATATTCATATGGAATCTCAAAAAGTATAAGCAATTGTGGTTGTAAGAAGTATTATTAATTTAGGGATGTCCGTCGACCCATTTGTCTATTGAAATTAACTTTTCCAAGGCCTTCGATAACTGATTACAATATCAGTTTGTGGGAAATTCTTTCGAGAAATTTCTAATTTAAAATTTGCAAGGTCGATTCATAAATAGCTGAGTTATAACACTGTGAAATAAGTTCTCAAAAATCTTTTCACGCATGAAAAAATCGATATATGCATCAACCTAAAGCCCATGTATAATGAAACTACGTACTCAATTTTCTACCAAAGGTACTTTGTTGAATATTGTAATAATAAAACTATGCACAAACAAATCCAAAAATCTTAAAAAAATATATATATAATCTAAAAAAAAAATATAACACATTACTTTAAAAGATAATGTAAGCATTTTAGCGGTCACGTATATTTAATTATGATATTAGAAGATATAAATTATTTTGGTCTTCTTTAATGATCTTTTGATGCCTAACCGTCCAATATCTTTCAATTGGGCAGAGCTTCGGTCACAATAATGTCAATGGACATTGTGACATACAATGAAAGTGTCATAGTATCCTTGGCCATAATAATACTTTTGGAATTGTCATAAAGTCCAAGAGAAAATTTACATGAAGTCCATTGAATGCAATTAGTCATGCTGTCGAAGGTCGGCTGTTTAAAAACCTTTTCAATCCATATTCTGGTACAAAGTTAGAATCACTTTCATCGTAACGGTTCTCTCCCAGATCGAAGTTAAAAGATTTGAAGCCGTTAGAATTTGTTGGGATAATAATGTTTAAAGTGTTAAATTAGTAAACTTTTTAAAACCAAAAAAATAATCGGCGTAAATGCGCTCCCAATTAGATTTGAAGAGCTAACAATCAGTATAGCAAATTAAATTTTCTTAAAACCAAAACCGACTTTACATAAAAAAATAATAAATCCGAATATCTCTGCTCTCTGATAGAAATTTAAATTTACATTCTATTTTTTTTATTGTTGAAATTAAACCTATTACGAAATTAGTAAAACCAAACATTCAAATTCGTAAATAAGTTACTGAAAAAAAAATATTTTTTTCTTATTAAAATATTATACTATTTTTGAAAATTATAAAAAATTATATATATATATATATATATATATATATATATATATATATATATATATATGGTTTGGGAAATAAGTTATATTCGATTTATAATGTTTATAAGAATTTTTTTTTTTTCTATCAGGTATTGATTTTTTGTGGGCGCGTCTAATACTTTTCCATTAATAAGTCAATTACACGAGCATATTTCCCCATAACAGTGCCACATTTACTCAATCTGGAGCGAAGTCCATAATAAAAAGTTTTATGATTATTATTATTTATTTATTGAGATATAGAAAGTCAAAGTTAAACGTTGTATTATTAAACATTATTTAAAGAAAAGTAATTCGTGAAGTTCATGGATTTCAAATGGTTGCAACCTTTTTCGTGCACTATTTGTTAACATATTTTTATACTCTTCAACACAGGTGTAAAGGGTATATAAGTTTGTTATTCCGTTTATAATTCCTACAATATTCATCTAAGATCCCAAAAAGTATATATTTTCTGAATCCTTACTGATAGGGAAGTCGATACAACGATGTCCCTCTGCCCACCTGTCTGTCTTTTGAAATAACTTTTTAGAAAGTTCCAGTTATCGAACATACATTAAATTATAGCAAATCAACAAAATCGGTCCACTAATATCCGAAATGTCGACAAAAAACTTAAAAGGCCTCTAAAAACATATTTGTTTTCCACTTTTCTAAGCCTTTTTTAATAAAAACCATGATACAAAAAACAAGTTAGTTTCAATTATAATTATCTGAAGTTTATTTTTTTTACGTACATTTTAGAGAGTGATGCCACAAGAGCAATATAGATAAAATATTCCGAGAAACCTTAACAACTTTTGTATTGCAAAATAGATTTTTTTAATTAAAAATAAAATGTTTGATTTAAGCAATTAATAACAAGTTAGTAAGTTATATATGATATATTATACAAAATTTTGTACGAGCTGTTGCCAATTGTAGAGCTATTCTTGTATAATAACATTTGGATAAGTGATTTGCTTTTATAGAATATGTATGTGAGTAATATTACATTGATACTAAAATGTATATGGGATTTATAAACTTTAAAACGATTCTCTATAACGGGTCTTATATGAGAGTTTTAATCAACTGTGAACCGAAATAAAACTTATTTTACTGAATTTAAATGCGAGGATATAATTATTAATTGACTTCTATCGGCTTCATCCTTGCATCAAAATCCTTGTATCAAAATTATTATTAAGAGGTTTTCAAAATTTGTACCTGTAATTTAATACTCCAATCACCTTGTTGACGTAAAAAGTAATAGTACAGCGAATTGGTAATTAATTGAATATAAAATATCTACATATTTATCTTATGGACATAGGTATTGCACGCACCTCTTATCAATTTAACATTGGTGTTATTAATCTTCATGTCCTTTTGGAAGAAATTGTGTGAACATACATTATATTACATGCTTCCAAACATTGTTTACGAACATAGGACAGAGGAGGATTTTAAAAAATCTTGTATTTGAGTCTTTGTACATATGCCTTGTATTATTGAAGCTTTTAGAAATGCAGCTCATATTTTGATATTAAACACTATTTTTATTTTTAACTTGATATCCATTTTTTTCTTTTTTGACTACTTCAAAATACACATCACCACAAACAAAAATGGGGTTTGTTTAAGTGGTAATGGTAGCATGATTTTGAACCAATACTTCTAAACCCCTTTATTGACAAATGTTAACATGTAGAAAAATATTCTGAAATGAAACTATCTGCTATTTTTTATATCATGATGAAAACAGTAAACAAAATGTTTGAGCTTGAATAAATACTCAAATAAAATTAAAATTAAAATCTAAAGTCAATATTAAAAAATATACACTGCCTGCCACTTGAATAAGGAATCACATTTTTTTAACTTTAATTAAGTATATCTGCTAAACTAAAGTTCAGAAAAAAGTCATTTTTTGCGCAACCAAATTTCAAAGTATTGGCTTTAGTTTCCTGAAAAAATAAAAAATATACATACTTTTATTATACTAAAATTATGCATTTATTTAAAGACATGTATTTCTGTGCTACTTTTTCGTATATATGTGCGTATATGGATATATATGTATATAGAGAATAGGTCGTAAAGTATATTTCATATCGCTAGAGGGCATACAATAGGCCACAATGGGTAAAAGCTCCTCCTCCCTATATCTTCTTAATTAATAAATCGACTTTTTTCAAATTTGGAAGGAACTACAGCCCATAATTTTTTTTATTTAGGGCGCGCGAAAGCTCACGCTCCCAATATCTTCTTAATTAATCATCCGATTTTCTTGAAATTTGGCAGGCAAATAGTGTAACATCTGGAAGGAAATATAGTCTATAATTTTTATTATTTAGGACGGGAAATAGGTCAAGAGGGGTAAAACCTCCCCCTCCCTATATCTTCTTAACTAACGAACCGGTTTTCTTAAAATTGGGCATGCAGACACTGTAACACGTGAAAAAAATTTACAGATATAAATTTTTTTGAAATTTCAACATTTAGGGCATAAAATAGCGCAAAAAGGGTAAAAGCTCCTCCTACCCATATCTTCTTAATTAATTATCCAATATTAGTTTCAAGTCTTGCAGGAACTGAAGACTATAAATTTTAACATTTAGGGCGTAAAATAAAGCAAAATAGGTAAAACCACGCCTACTCATCTCCACACACTTGCAATACATTCGTTATTTTTTAAATAAAAACCAAAATATTTACTAGAAATAAGTTATATGGCAAAACAACGTTTGCATATATATATAAATATGTATATATATATATATATATATATATATATATATATATATATATATATATATATATATAAGCTATATATATATATCCTAGAAAAAATTGGATACATACGATTGTTAAATGTGTGTGTCATTATATTGCAGGGACTCTTAGCTTTCATTTGACACCGATACTAGGTTGATATAATATTCGTAAACATTTTAAACATTTTTTTTTACAAAATCGTATCATTCGAAATTTTCAAATTCTTTGAATACGATATTCCACGTCCAAAAAAAAAAAACTGAGCGTGTAGTTTTATAATGTATGGTCTCTAGTTTCATACATATATCGCTTTTTTTCATGTGTGAAATTTACTGTCACACAGTGTCTGCAAAAAGACTGGATTTTCATATAATTTATTAAAAGAAAACTCTAAATAATATAACAAATGAAATTTTGTTGATGGGACCTTTTTCCTTTTGAGACTACATAATGATTCTAAAGGGCTGTGGAATCTGCTTTCAAAACTAAAATTATGCCAAAGCAGGTGATCTTTAACGTCAATCTGTCTAGCGGATTATAAATTTCACATTATTTTCCAAAAAAATATTTGGATTTTGCCCCATTATGTACAGGCGGCAACGTTGAGCTTGGCACTCCATATTAACTTCTAAAATATTCATGTAGAATCCAAAAATACTATCTGTATGTTGAAATTAACTTTTCCAAGGCCTTAAATAACCCACGAACAGGTACGATATTTCAATTTGTATCAAATACTTTCGAAAAAATTTATATTTAAAATCTGTGAAATCGTTCAATAAGTGCCGGAGTTATGAGCGAAAAACCGGAACAATTAAACTGGATTTTTTAAAAAGTTCTACTTAGAGTTTACTTTTTATAAAGAAAATTAATTTTCAACAAAAAAAATCGGAAGTATTTTATATTGTTTTATTTAAAATAAGGATTTATTTGCTTCGCAAAACTGTTAGAATTTTTCTCTAAATATCTTTCTAATATGTTTCTTATATTAATAATTCAGTTCGGTTCAAAAACTTGTCCTTTTTTTTTGAGAGAGAAATCACAAAGCTTACTTTTTATAAAGAAAATTATTTTTCACCAAAAAGCCAGAAGTATTTTATATTGTTTTATTTAAAATAAATAAAAAAAATCACAAAATCAATGTTTTAAATTACCATTTTATCCATAAGAATCCTCTTAAAATATAAATATTGTAAAAGCATATAAATTAGCTTTTAAAGGAAATATAATAACACATACAAACATCAAGAGGTTTAAAGAAAATTCCTTAAGTTTACAACAGTTTCCGTTTTTCTTTTTTTATGTAAAGCAAATATCTAATGGTGAGAAGAAGACATTTAAAAAGCAACTACCACACATTCTCTTACAAAACACTTATCCAAAGAAATACAAATCTATACATACATACATACATACATACATATAAATAAATAAAAAGTAAATGAAAGTCAATGACACAAGGATTTTATAAATCTTGTTAATAGCAAAGAACAGACAAAATTAAATAGAATTATAGATATATATAAATAAAATGCTCTTTAAATACAACAAATATTTAAAAAGCTGTGAATTAAATTTCAAATCCTATACTTTTTTGTTTCCTAAAACAAATTGTGTTTTGTTTTTCTAGAAATTATTTGTTTATAAATTTTTCTAAAGAAGATTAAGAGTATTTTATAAATCTCAATGTAAAGAAAAAAAGAAAATACCCAATATATGTATATATATATATATATATATATATATATATATATATATATATATATTAGGAAGTTCAATTATTCGATATTGAAGTTGTACGAATTGAATTTTCTCCCATTATTCGAACAAATGTATTGTTGAAATAATTAATTACAAGTTAAAAAAATGCAAAAATTCTTTTTTTTTAACAATTTTTAGTTTTATTAACAGAAAACCAACATAAAAGTAACAATTCGTTAACGTGAAACAAAAAAAAAAAAAAAAGAAAATGTAAAAAAATTGGACCATATTCAAATAACATAAAAATTATATGATGAAATTTAATTTCTTTTAAATGATTATTTCTTTACAAAAGCAGAAGATGGAAAAAGCCATTTCACTTACTACCCAGCAAAAACTTTTGGGTTTTCGGTAATAACAACTACTTATTAAAGTAGTTTCTTGGTAATGAGGCGTCATTATTATTTGCCTACTTTGTATTACATTAATAAGTACTCAATAGTATAATAGCACAGTAATTCTGCAATCACGTCGATGAGTTGGCTAGAGCGCCGGATTAACAACCAGAAGGTTGTTGGTTCAACTCCATTCTGAAGCTGTTAGTTTTTTATAACAAAATGTCTAAAAAGATATTTTAAACTAAATAGAGTTTTTGTCGCTTAGGATGCTATGTGCGAGATGGTGTACTGAGTAAGACGTTAGTCAGTAAAAACGAATGGTTAGTGTGTGTCCAAATTCGAGACTCACTGACGGCAAACATTTTTTTTGTTTTTTTTTTATTTTTGTTTTCGTTTAGGTACATATTTTTGAGTACCCCTAGAGTCAAAAAATAACTACATTAATTTGTGGACGAGTTGAACTAAAATAACTAGTTATTCAGCCAAAAAGTAAGCTTACCAGGATAGCAAAGTTTTTGCTGGGTATTGATGGTGGCAATACCAATTCAGAAACCTAACTCATTCAACAATAAAATATATGTAATCTAATGTATTTTGTTGTTGCAAAAAAAAAAAAAAAAAAAGTACAGCGCAAGTTCGATTTTTGCGACTAATTAAAAACCAGCCCTGTTGCGAAAACTGAATTTTCGCGATAACAGAATCCACAATTTTATTCAAAAATTTTATGTAATTTTTAAAATTAGAATTGTTTTTATTCACATATTTACATTTTAAACATTTTTAAAGAAATTGGAAATTTCGAGTTACTTTTTTGGCAAGTTATTTTTTAAAATAACAGCTGAATCACATTGTTCATGTTAATCGATGTTATACAATCGTCCACTTTAATTTTGTTTTCTTCATGATCACTATCGTATAAATCCTTCGATTCTGTACTCGATAATTTCATTTGCTCCTCATTACTTTCCACATGAAATTCTTCTTGAATATAGTTGTTTATGAAAAGATGTTTCGCAACAATTAGAGCTACAAGTGTATCAATAGTTGAAAGATCTTCGTTTTCCTCCTGAACTATATTTTGCAAAATATTTAAGGGCATTTTATCCTCTTCACTCCATTCACTACCAAATTCGAGCTTTCCGGTATCTTCGGATATTGGACACTGATATTTTATCCCAGGTCATAGCTAGAATCTGAACTGCAATTTTGAGATTGAATTTTTTTAGTTTAGACTCTAAATTTTTTCCCTTCTCGCCAAACAAGTGGTTGAGCAGTTGTTTTTTATAATTTAATTTGACCAAGTTGATAACGTTTTGATCTAACTGTTGAATAAGCGCAGTGCAATTGGGTGTCAGATTCATTTCTATAATTAAACCGTCATCGCTTTTTAGTCCCTCAACTGGATAACACTTCGCGTTATCTAAAAGAAAAACTGCTTTTTGCGGCAAACCTTTTGTAGCCAAAAATTCTCAAACCTAAAAAATTTTTACTTATGAACAATTTACTATTACTAATTGGTGAAAATTAACTTACATGGGGAACAAATTCGTGATGGAACCAGTTTTTGAATATAAATGATGTCACCGAGGCGTTATTACTGGAGTTGTGTATTGTAGGATTATTGAAAAACAACCAACAATTTCAGTTTGTTTGTGCCATTCGCATTTGAATAGGGCAAAAAAGTCATTCGCTTTTTACATATTTTTATTCCTTGAGCCGTTTTCTCATTACATGTGACAAGAGTGTGATTTGGAGGCATCCTATAAAATAAACCGTATTCGTCGGCATTGTAGATTTCGTGAAGGGTTAACCCATGCTCATCAACGTAATACTTAAACTCTTACACAAATGGATCAATAAGATGATGTTTTGAAGACAATTTCTCGCCCGTAATTTTTAAAGATCTAATTCCATGTCGACGCTTAAATTTTTTCAATCATCCTTCACTGGCATTGGAACCTGAATTGGTTGGAAATTTTGGAATACAAATGACTGGCTTTTGATCGTAAAATCGCTGCTCATATTGGAACATTTTTTTCCCTTTGTTTTACAAACCACTTATAAAACATTTTTTTTCATTCGTGGGTACTCAGCTTTCTTTAAGGTCCAACGTTTGTCAGGGCTACTTTCTGTTGTACGTACAGATTTTTAAGGAACTTTCTTGCTTTATAATGCGGTAAACCGAAGACTAATGTAACTTATGATTTACGCAAATTGAATTTATGGAATCTCCACTTTTAAATTTTTTTTAAATCTCTAATTTTTAATAAATCGTTGGCTTTAAAATATTTTGAACTTTTCCCATATTAAGAGATGTATTTACATAAAAAATGACAAAATTGAAGATCAAAATCATCCAAAAAGGTTAATATATCAAAAGACGAGGATTTACTGTTTTTGATTATAGACTTGGTAATCAAATTTAAAAAAAAACTAATGAAAGTCGCGAAAATAGAACCCGTTTTTCGTAAACTGTAGCGATTATAGAACCTGCAATTTTAAAAATTAAGCCGTCGAGATAAATTTAAATAAAATGGAAAAAAAAATTCTCACGAAGTTGAAGACAAGATTGTTTCAATGAATGAGAATGGATTATCTTCTCGAAAAATTTATGCGGAACTGAAAATTAGCCAGTCATTTGTGATGAGAGTCTATAAAGGATGCAATGTAAAATCTAACATTAAGGTCAGAGGGCGTAAAAGGTTTTTGACAGATGCGGACACACGCCTTATGATGATACATATGAAAAAAGATAAGTGCTTGACTCCAGGAAATGCAGCTTTGGCAATTGGAAAACCTGTTAGCCGATGGACTGCAAGAAGATCTCTCCACAATATTGGGTATATTTCTGCAGTAAAAAAAACCTGCTCTATCCGTAAAAAATGTTAAGGCGCGACTAAAATTTTCACTAGAATACCGGAGTTGGACTGAAGACGACTGGAAACGTGCCATTGGTCAGACGAATCGAAATTCAACAGATTCCAATCTGATGGCAAGCAATATTGCTGACGCCAGCCTAATGAAACCATAAAAAAACATCACGTAAAGGAAACGGTGAAACATGGTGGTGGCAACATCATGGTGTGGGGCTGTTTTACATGGTGGGATGTTGGATTACTTCAAAAAATTGATGGAATAATGAGAAAAAAAAAGGATTACCTGAATATTTTACAGAGCCATCTACCCGATTTTGTAGACAGAAGCGCCTACCCTGAGGAAGAGATCATATTTCAGCAAAATGGTGACCCTGAACATACTTCCAAAATCGTGAAGAAACGGCTTACTGAACAAAAATTTCAGTTGCTGGAGTGGCCGGCAAAAAGACCTGATCTCAATCCAATTCAAAATTTGTGGAAGTACAAGAATTATATCTATACACCATTCATTAATGCTCCCCACTGTATGTGCACGATCTATGGACAATACAGTAAGAATAGCATTAAATGCAAATCTAGTTTTTCTGTTTTTTTTCAGATTTTTCGAAATAAAGTAAATCATTATCAATACTGCTAAAATCGTCTCCATTTTTTTTTTAAATTTTCAATATTATTTATTAATTGATTGAGTTCAGTGAACAAAATATTGTCATACATTTCAGAATCTTTGTTTATTTCCATATTTATTAAAAGAATTTTTTACATGAAATAATCTCAAAAATAAAACATTCATATTCCTTTGTTTTACATTTTGTTTAATGTTTTAAAAAAACTATTATTCGCTGAAAAATTTTCAAAATTTAAGAATAACTTCAAAGTATTTAATGTTCCTATACGTCCCCCGTTTATTTAAACTTTAAATTGTTTGATTGAATTATTAGAAATGCATTTATCATTTCGAAATTTTGGACTAAAAAAATTAAAATACCTTCCAGTTTAAATTAGAGGCGCATTATCTTTCTCTAATTCTTTAATATCTATATCGAGAGGTTTCCATGCTTCATTCAAGCTTGATAATAGGAATTTTATATATCCTAATGAAATTTTCAATCATTTTCGACAAGGATAAATAACTAACCAAACAAACTTTTTAGCCTCATAATTTCGAAAAGGTGTTTATGTATAACACAAATATTTAAGAAAAATTCGTTTTATTCGATTAATCGCTAAAAATTTATCGAATAAGCTTTTGTTATAAATTGAAATATTTTGTTCGTTCGAAAAGAAAACAAATTTGTTCCTCGAATAATCAAATAATTTTTGTTTGAACGACAAGTCTAATATATTTTTTTGATTTTTGATTTTTTTATAAAATACTAAAAGAAATCTAATTCAAATTATCTCCAGATTATACCTACAATATTTATTTAAGCTTCTCAATATTTTCCGAGATATTAAAAAAATTATGTTGAAAAAAATTTAAGTATCTTCATAAAAAATCGAAAACGACCAAAATTGCTTTTTTATAATAAAAGAAGAATTATTGCTTACTAAACTTTTGCCTTCGATTTCCACAGGAACCGACACATCAATTAAATCTTACTGAGAAAACCTACTAAAAAAAACCTATGCAAACTACTGTGACGTAGTAAATCTTAAAAGGAACTAGTGCTTTAAGAAATAGAGTTCTTAGAGCCCTATATGTTGACTTTAATGCAGAACATAAGAAATTATTACTTTATATCAATTTCCGTTGGATTTCGAAGAAAAATATGCAGAAGAGATTATACGAATTAAAGACAGAAGTATATACATTTTCCTTTTATATAAAAATGAAGGTCTTTATAAAAAATTTATAGAGAAATATTTTGATATATTATATATCCCTAAATTTGTCGAGAGTTTAAACAATATTAAGATTAAACTACAAGGTAGACAAGTAAATATATCAAATGGATTTCATTCAATAAGTGCTTTTATGTGCAAAATTTATTTATGAAAAAGACTTTAATCCCTGATAAATATATATATTAATATATATATATATATATATATTTATACTTAGATTCACTTCACGAAGAATTTTCCCGATATTATCCGGAGCTTAAAACCAATTTTTGTCAAACTAGTTTACTTTGTAATCCATTCAATATTGCTATTGATTACATACCCGATAATTTTTTAAGACTCAGCAATAGAACTAAATAATAATTCATGTGCCAAAGCTGACTTAGAATCTATGTTGGTTGAATATTTTTGGTTAAAATATTACAAAATTTATACGTTGATTGGGAAGCGTTGAAGCATTGAAACTTTTGCTACAGTTTGTATCTTCGTATTTGTGCAAAACTAGTTTTTCTGCCCTACAGTTCTTAAAGTACAAATTTAGATCACGTTTGGATGTGGAAAATGAAGTAAGATGTGCTTTATCAGAATTTTTTCCAATGTTAAGAAGCTAGTAAAAACAAAGACATCTTATTACAGTTAACATTTTTTAATTGTTTATGAACTTGAAAAGTTCATATCAAAGAATACAAAGAATGGAACGCTTGTCAAAAAACCTAACTCTGTTCTCAAAAAAAAAAAAATCTTGTCTTTAAGATTGTTTTAGTAAATTTTTTTTATATGTATTAGTGCTGAAACTACCCAGCGGTTAAAATTTTAAGGCCTCTGTTCTAGAAGATCTATTTACACATTCTTTAAGATGCAGTTGCATACGCTCACCTGACATCCCTTCTAAAGTATACGATAGAATTTCCGACTTCCCTTCTTTTATAAGAAGAGTAAGAAGCTGTATTTTTTAATATATTTTGATTTAAACAAGAACAAATCCATGTATAAAAAATACAGCGCCTTAATTCCCTTCTCCTAGAAGAGAAGAAAGTTTACAATATTTTTTAAGAAAACCCAAAACCATTCAGAAATCGTTACTAAATTAATATCAAAATTGAAAGCAGAAATTCCAAAAATAATAAGAATTCATTTAGTTTTGTTTAATGTTTTGTAGGTTGCGTATGTTGCGTTTTTCTAAGTTAATTTATTTTTTATTTATAGCTTTTATTGTAGGTATTTTATTAAAAACTGAATTGTTTATTTTATGTCTGTGCACTTTTGACGAAATAGATTAACAAAAACTTAAATTTTTTTCAGTAGAATTAGACAATTAAAAAAAAAAAATAAACAATTTCTATGAAAATGTAAATTTTTGGAGAAATTATCTTATTTCGACTTAAGATATTTTGTCGAAAGTTCAGATATGTTTCTTATACTGAATTTTTATTCTTTTTAAGTTTTAAACTTTTTACAATAATTTAAAATATTTTTTTTTTATTTTATATAAATAGAAAAATTACTTTATTAAATAGTGGAGAAGACCTGCTGACAGCTTTTCTTCAGAAGGCCTGCTGGCAGCTTTTATTCAAAAGATCTTTTAGAAGAGCCGCATTGGGTCGCGAATGTGTAAGGAATTACTCTCAATACCATCGCGTGTAAAAAATACATAAACATGGAATGCAGGGAGAAACTCTTCTGACTATAAAAGAGGCCTTTTAGAAGGGCTCTTTACCTTTTCTTTTTGCCACTGGGGCACTTTTACCACATATCACAAGCACACATAGTTGCTCAAAATAGTATTCAAAAATTATTAAATATAATTCATCACAATTACATTCGCAGATTTTCATTAATTTTCATCTTTTGATGCGGATTGCATCCATAAATATAATAACATTTTTTGGCTTTTTGTTGATAAATAAGAAAATAATTTAAAATTATTTAAATTCTGTTTTATTTTTAATATCCAAAAGTACTAACTTTGTTCGGTCAATTTAAATTTCAACATACAAAAAAGGAATGACATAAATAAAACTAAAAAAAATATATATATTTTTTCGGCTTATGGAAAATATTCGTGATACGGGAGTTACAATGCAATAAATGTGCGTGAAAAAATAATAAAAATATTGTGTGCTAGTGAAAAAATGCCCCGCGAGTATAATTTTCCTTAAATTTTAAAGAAAAGTCTGGTTTACTTAATTAACAATCGTCAATTTGATGATAAGAAATAAAAAAATCGTCAATTTAGTTTTTAAAATTGGACATTTAAAATCTAAAGTTTTTTTTTTAACAGATCGAAACATAAACAATAGTATTATTTATACAATTAGAAATTAAAATTTAAGATTATATTAATATTTCTCAAAAATTTAATTTATAAATAAAAGAAAAAATAATAGTTATATTTTATTTTTTAGTTTTGATTTTTAATCTTTTACAAAATAAATTAAGAAATAATTTCTTAATCAAATTTGTATTCAATTTGAATTAAGAAATTAATTGATTGTAATTTTTTAAAAATTAATAATTTATATAATTAATGATTAAAACATCAAAATTCATTAAATTTTGAACAATTAAATAAATAACTTACGAAAATTTGGATCAAGCTAAAACTTTTTTTTTGTTTTGTATTGAAAGTTTTACTAAAATCTTTCACAAACTACTAATAAGCAAATAAAATTGACTTTTCCAATATTAATCTGAATTACAATTTTTAGTCAGAAAGCGTTTTTTATATTTTGCTATTTGTCTGACTAATTTTGACTAAAATCTTTAAATCTGACTCGTACTTGAACAGAGCTAATATTCATAAAGTGGTTTATTTAAAAATTACAGTAAATTTATTGAATTAATTTTGTTATATGTTTTATAATATAAATAATTAAAAAATTAACATATTTTAAAAATTGCAAAAAAAAAAATCGTTAAATCGTCATTTTGCAATTTTTGAGACAAAAAAATCGTCAAATGACGATAAATCGTCAAATCTGGCAGCAGTGCACAGAAGAGAGAAATTTTGTTGTTGTAGGAAATTGAGTCAGTTTCTTTTTCTTGTATTCTTTACTCCAGATCTACAACTGAGAGTAACCATTTTGTTTATATTATGTTAAATCTTAAATAAGGGGTACACGTATTCTAATAAATTCTATAAGATATCATTATTTTCAATCAATCAAATAGTAAACATGTCCTTTTTATTTCAGCAATTCGCACTTTTTTAGCACAATTTTTATAGAAATGTTTTTTAACATGTAAAGAAAACACTAAAAGGAAACAATTTCACAAAAAAAACATTGTTTTTCAGTAATATCCAAAATACACATGCACACACGCTAACAAACTTTCGTATATGTGTATTTTCTAGACAGTTCGTCTTATAAGATGGTTGTGTAGACAAATCTCATCACAATAGTCTCATAACATAGTGTCTACATTAGAGATTTTTTTTATCAAGACAAACGTCAAACTTAACACGAATTTGTGGAAGGTGGCAACAGTTGTACAAAAACAACAGTTGTACAAAAATACGGCGTATTCATTATTATTTTTTATATATGCAGTTTGACAACTGTGACAAGCAAAATAATAATCAGATGTTTAACTAAGGTTACCTTGTATATATTCGCACTGACGTTTTGATGTTTGTTTTGATAAAAATTTGCCTAATGTAGACACTAGGTAATACATCTTATAATACTAATATTTGAATCTATAAGTGAAATAATTCTCGAATTTGACACTCTTTAACACAAAAAACTTACATATTATGTTACGTCTAGACGGGTTGTTAGTTTTTATAATTAATAAATAAATGAATTTTGGTAACGCAATTTTATTTAAAATAAATGGTAAGGGATCCGCGAAAAAAATTTAAAAGGACCCGCATGAAGTGGTGGGAAGCTCTGATCTAGAAAATATTGCATATATTTTATATTTATAAAATAATGCAATGAAATTAAAAATTATGAATTCTTAAATTTTATCTGACTACATATGTATGTATTTTTCTTTTTTAAAACTTTTGATTCGTAAAGCTTATTTACAAACTAACACAATCATTTATTTCCAAATATATGTAGGTACGTGTATTTCACAATATTTAATAATTATCTATATTTATTACAATATTTTGTTTGCATATTTAAGAATAATTTCATCACTTTCATACTAGAATTTAATTAAACTAATGTTTTATTAAGCAAACAAACATTGAGCCCTTTGAAAAAAGCATTTGACAGTCTAGTAAACACATTATATTTATGACTAATACTTTTCAATGAGTGTATTAACCCATTAAATATAATAAGTTTATGTAAATGTTATAAGAGTTTATGAGTATTTGAATTACAATTACATGCTAAACAAAAATTGCCATAAATTATTATTATACTCTTATTAGATTTTTTTTATCTTAACTAACAAAATCAAGCTCATGTTAAATTTTTATGATACCAAATCGTTATAAAAATATAAAAATATAAAAGAAATAAAGAATTAAATTATTTATGAATTACTATAACGAAAGCTAAAAAACTGTATATTTGACAGACCATAAGGTTTAACTGATTAACAGTTATAATACATACACTGGTGCATATTTCTATAAATACATTTTTTTTTTAGGTATATTCGTTTTGCTTTGAAGTATATTCGTTTCTCTTAACCAAAAACAATGATATGTTGTTGCAATAACTCGCGATATAACGGTACTTTTTTATGTAAGAAATATATGTTACTTGCTTTTGTTGTTTTCTTTAATTTAGCAATTAGAACATATTGGCGATCATTTCAGTGGAATATAAAAAAAAAAAAAACATTTTAAAAAGTTTTATCAGTTTTAGTTGTTTGTTTCACTTAAGGTAAGTTTCTGATGACTACATATCTGTTTACTGGAAATATTTCTGCTTTAATTGGGAAATTTCGTCAGCTTAAAGGATGCCCAAAGAAACTTTTCTTTCAGACCAGGAAAAAAATTAAAATTAAATTTTTTCCTGATCAGGGCTGTTCTAACAGAGTAATTGTACGAAAAATTAACCGTTCGGAAATGGTTATTCGAGGCTTTCTTAAGAAAGGGTAAAAACATGGAGTGCGGAAACCAACAAAAGGTAATCAAAATTAACAAAAAAGGAAATTAATAAAATAAAAGAAGAATCTACCAGCAATAAATTAAATGCTACATAAATAAGAAATAAACTTGAACTTCCTGTCACTTCCAAACATGTTGCACACATTTTGCGAACAAATAGTAACATAAAATGAAAGAAACCAAAATGTAGGCCAATGTTATAACAACATCATAAGGAAAATCGTTTAAAATTTGCGAGCAAATACATGCAATGGACCGATGAGTGGCATAAATTAATTTTTTCTGATGAAAAGAAATTCAATTTGGACAGCCGCGATTCATATTTTTCCTATTGACATGATTTGAGGTCAAACGAAATTCGTATGTCGAAACGCAATTTCGTTGGAGGCAGTGTTAGGGTTTGGCAGCCTTTTCTGTTCCAACTAAAATGAACAGTGCAATTTATAATTAACTGTTGGAAGATGCTCTTCTCTCATTTATGGATGAACAAATGGATGAAAATTGCATATTCCAACAGGATAATGAACCAATCTAAATCGTGTTTAATGAACATAGTATTCCACTCTTGGACTGGCCGGCTTGCAGGTCCAAATTTAAATCCAATGGAAAATCAGTGGGGGTACAAGGCCCGTAAAGTATACGCAATTAGTCGAATCAATGCCAGACCGAATTTTTGAGGTTATCCAAAACAAAGGTTCATCAACATATTATTGATAATGCTAAATTGGTTCATTAGATTAAGTGGTATATAGGAAAATACCAAGAAATAAAAATTTAATGTATATATATTTTAAGTTTTTTGTTATTAAGTTTTTAATGTTAAAATTTTAATACTTTAATTTTACGAGGGCGGATCAATAAGTACGTGCCTTTTCGAACTTCCCTCGTAATTATATGAAATGCAACACTTTCTCATCAAGTACCATCTGTTAATATACTACTGTCAAACGCTGTTCAAAACATACAACCTCGTGTATTTTTCTAAAAATAGAAAAAAGTAAATTTCGAGTGCTCATTAAATATTATTTTTTGCGAAAAAAAAAACCGTCAATCAAACCAAGGAAAAGCACGATAAATACTATGGGGACTCTGCACCATCGATTTTCTTCTGAATATTTTAATTTAAAATATTTATTAAAAATAAATTATTTTTATATTCAATTTATATTTTTATAAACAAAATAGTTTCAAAACATTTTGTAGTCTTTATAATACAATTTTCAGTTACTTGAAATAAATTTGGAATAAAATTATTTAAATCCCCGCAAAAAACTTTGTTTCCTCACTTATTTTTTGCCTGAATAACTAGTTATTTTTATTCGAGTTGTCCACAAATTCATGTAGTTATTTTTAGACTCTAGGGATACTCAAAAATATGTACCTAAACGAAAATAAAAATATAAAAAAACAAAAAAAAAATTGCAGTCAGTGAGATTTGAACTTGGACACAAATTAACCATTCGTTTTGAAAGACTACCGAATTACTCAGTATACCATCTCGCACTTAATTTTCTAAGTGACAAAAATAAGTAGTTGCCATTACCGAAAACAAAAAAGTTTTTCCTGGGATATTATTCCATTTGTTAAAAAGTCAGATTATAGAATATTTCAACAGAAGTATTCGAATATACTTTTATAAAATTTAAATCAAATTTCAAAGTCTTCAACTAATTTGAAAATAAATTTTTTTCTTTAGCTTGAATACAATTATTCTTTAGGTCTGTTCGTGTACATGATATTTTTACTACATAATTTTACTATTTTTACAAGTATTTTACTCGAAAAATGTTTCTGTGCATATAAAAATAGTAAACATTTCAAGAGCAAATATTTTTCTCTTTTGCTATATTTTAGTTGAATATTTTGTACTAGTAAAACTAGTAAAAAAGTTTTATTTTCAAATTCCTCTAGAATTTTATTTTAAAAAATAATAATTAGAAAATACAGTATAATTTAATTTAAATTTTTTTTTTTTTTTTTGGAACATGAGGTAAATTTTGAATGAATTTTTGCAAAGTTTTTAATTATGATTTATATTTTTATAAAACTTACGTGAACAAAATTGTGTTTTGATATTAATTTATGCATCTTTAAGTGGTTTTCGGAAATGACATATTTATGAAAGCCGTGATCAATTATGGACTGGTACTTTTCAAATTGTCTACATTTGCCTACACTTTGACATTTTGCGGAATTTATTCTATGGTCAATTATAGACCAATCCTAAAAAATCGAGGTGGTGTTTGAGGTTTTAAAAGGTTTATTTCAGCTGAATTCAGACATATCTAAGAGATTTATAGAAGACAAATCTATTATGTGAGGACATTTGTATGGGGAACTAGATGATAAAATATATCGGTTTTAATCAATAGACTTCGTCCGTGGATTATACCAGACCTATGTATCCAATTGCACTTAATTCTTTTCTCGGTCAAAGTTAAATCGATTCAGTTGATGATTCTAGCCGATTGGTATATTTAAGAGGTAATTTTTACAATCATCAGCATAAACATTATGCTGTTGAGTATATAAAATGGACAGACGAAGCAGATCAAAAAATTGATCTACTGATGATATTAAAACAAGGGTAAATTACATTGAAATTACGATGCCCATTTCCGTGCAACTCTGTACATGGTTGGAAAAAATACTTTTTTTCAACAATGTACTGCATGTTTCAACCGTGAGAAGAAAAAAAAACAAATGACAGCTGATCTTAAATTTAAACACAAATCTGTAAATTAATTATTAAAGTGATTTTGCAAAATGAAACCTATCTTTATTTACCCCTATAACTATACTTTATTTACCCCTATAACAATTTAAAATGTAAACAATAAGTATCAGTTGTTCACGAAATTACATCAAATGTCATTTAGGCAGTATGAACACTCTAGATTTCATTCGTAATTTCGGCATGAAATTTCGTAATTTCGCGCCGGTCTGAACAAGGCTTTATAGTCACAGAAAATTTTTGAATATTCTTATTCAACATTAATTTGTTTGAGTAATTTTAAATTTGTTTGGAAAAATAAAAATAAGTAATATTCTTTTTAATACTACAATTATTTAATACGTTTAAATAAGTTTATTTCAAAGACTATTGACCGTGTTATTTACTCGACTCTAGCTATTAGATTCTCCTGTGCAGATTTTGTAAAACAGTCGGAGAAACCACAAGAAATATTATTTGCTGAAAAAATTTCTGAAACAATCGCTACGTTATTCTTTTCAACTTATATGCCGTTTATACCGAAACAAAAACCAGTAAGTTTTTAAAAAACTAAAGTTCAAAAACCAAATCGTTTACATACCTTGTTTTCTCTCCATATGGTTTTTGTTGATACTTCATTTTATAGGAAATTTTTTATTTAAATGCATTTTCATATACCTTTAATAATTAAAAATCTTTTAAAAAATATTTTAGGATTAATTTATGAACAATAATTATATGACAAATAAAATTAATCAAGAAAAT
This sequence comes from Protocalliphora azurea, assembly GCA_932274085.1. Taxonomy (NCBI): domain Eukaryota; kingdom Metazoa; phylum Arthropoda; class Insecta; order Diptera; family Calliphoridae; genus Protocalliphora; species Protocalliphora azurea. The sequence goes on along the minus strand of OW026522.1, from coordinate 142,325,147 downwards.
CAAAAATATAATTTTTCTTTTTCATAATATATGAAAGCTCGGTGCTCTGAAATCAATTGAACAGGCTGTGTCATAAATAATTATTTTGATAGTTTTTATTTGGTTTTCAACAAAAACTAAACTAAAATGGTTTTTGATTTGTATGGAAAAACTAAACTAATACTACATTTACATCAAACAAAAACAAGTAGTTTTTGACTTCATTTGCTTTTTGATTGAAAACCTACATGATTTTCTTTGGTTTTTTCATACAAATCAAAAAACTTTTCTATCTAGTTTTTATTGAAAACCAAGTAAAAACTACTCAAATAACTATTTATGATGCAGATTGTTCAGTTTCTTTCATAACAGTAAGCTTTCATATATATTACAAATATATGAATGGCAGAAAATTTTAATTATTTTTTAATTATTTTGTTTGTTACACCTTTTTTTTACTAAAAAATTTATAAAACTGTGTGATTTTTTTACTTACGTAGTATAAAGAAATTTAAGTAGGTTTTAAATCAACCAAAAACTATTAGTTTTTGTTTGGTGTAAATGGCATAATAAATAATTGAAAAAATTATATGCATTTTTTATTCAAACCTCTTGTGGCCAAATAATTTTACTTCTTAGATTTTATTATTTTTTTTATTTTATTTTATTTTTTTTTTTTTGAATCAAACAATACCAAAATATTTACTTAAAAATTTTCTAACTGAATATATTGTTTTCAAATAAAAATCTTAAGAACTTTTTTGTATTAAAAAAAAAAGAAAAATACATATGAATATTATTCAAGGTTTGAATCACAGAATACAACGTAAGAGGCAGTTCAAGCTAAATTTTCAAAAAATTTACTAAGTTTTTTTCAAAACACAAAAACAAAATATATATGTGACTATTGTATTTTGTTGTTGCATGAATTAGATTTTTGACAACTGAATTAAATTTTTGTCTCTCACATAAACTTCTAGTTGTATTCTATGGTTAGTATATTGAAATATAAAATATTGGTGACTTCAAAATTACTTATACGTCTATGAGATTATTTCTGAACACTATGATCACTATGATTGATCCACAAAACGTTGTTGCGAACCAATTTTTATTATTTTCTATATTTCTTTTTAATTTAGTAAAAATTAGTTAAGTAAAAAAAAATATATATATATAATAATAAAATAATGTAAATTAGAGAAATAAAATGGAAATAAACGGCAAGCTATTTGTAATGAAATTTATCCAATAGATTAGGATATATTTTTAAAAAGTTTTATCATCAAAAACACAGTAACGTAAAAATCTGAGACATAGGAAGGTACTAATTTTATTTGTATAAAATATTTAAAATTTTTGAATGTTAAAAATAGCGTTTGGCTTTTATGTTATTTAATTTTTCGTTAATTCAGTACGAGAATAAAATTTCGTTTTCTTTTGTTTAATAAAAAAAATAATTTTCTTTATAAGAAATCATGGCCTATTTTCTTAAAACTAAAGTTCTAAAAAATTCCTGGGAAATTGATTTATTTTGTTTCCGTTTACCGGAAAAAGGAATATTGAGGGAAACCCCAAACCCTAGTTATGAGGCATATCTTGGAGCCATTCACGTTTTTTTCCCCTGTAGCGTTTTTAATGAGGGAACATTAACGAGATGTATTTCAAACAATTCATAATTACAAGAACAATAAAACTCCATTCTTTATTTTGCAATACTCAAAACTGTGCAAATTTTCTAATTGAAAAAAAAGCCTAAAATTAAAATTTTTTAAATTTTTTTGTTTCACCATTTGTCCTCAATATAATTTAATACTGGTCAGCGACAGATTGATTGAACATAAGTTGTCCTATTTCTACAAGTATTTGTAGTTTATATTAGAGGAATTGGACACATATGTTAAAATCCCCGATTACACGAATCAAAAGAAAGAAAAAAAAAACTTGTTATTTTCAAACACCTTTTTTTGGATTTTTTATCATATGGAACCATTTCAGATCTTGAATTTTTGTTGTCTTAGTCCCTGAGGTGTTGTTAGCACACATAATTACATCATAAGTTAATTTAAACAAGTAAGAAAGATATAGTAGGTCAAGCCCGACTATATGATACCCCACACCATTGTGTATGTCCATCAAAATTCGTGGAGGGGTCTTATATTAGACATGTGGACTATTGTGGACCCATACTTTTACTAAGTGTAAAATAAAATATTCGAATAAATAATATTACGTTAATACTAACATTTATATGAATTTATGCGCTTTAGGGTGACTTCCGAAAGTGAGCTTATATGGGAGCTGTGGTAAATTATGGAGAGATCCTCATAAAATTTGTCACTGTGAATATAAACTTGATACTAACATGTGTATGTGATATATGCACGTTAAAGTGATTTTCAGAAGAAGGTTTTATATGGGAGCTATGGTCAATTATGGACCGTTCTTTATAAAATTTTGCACAAAGATTGATACTTATACAAAACTTCCTTACACCGAATTTCATTAAAAATTGATATATTTAAGGCATTTATGATCGTTAAGCCCCTATTCCGGGAGGACATTTGTATGGGGGCTAGGTGAAATAATGGATCGATCATAACCAATTTCAATAGGCTTCGTCCTTGAGTCATAAAACTCATACGTGCCAAATTTCATTGAATTATCTTTAAAATTGCGACTTGTACTTTGTGCACAAGGTTTACATATACAGCCAGACGGACGGACGGACGGACATTGTTAGAGTGACTTAAAAAGTGGTTCTAAGTCGATTGGTATACTTTAAGGTGAGTGTTGGATAATTTTTTCTGTGCGTTATAAACATCAGCACAAACGCATAATACCCCAACCACCTATGATGGTGTGTGGTATAAAAATCTAAATTAAAAAAAAACCTATTTGAGGTTTTTAATTCGGCTTCTTAAACGTAAAATTAACAAAGAGAATTCCCCATATATATGATAAATATTTTATTTTAAAGGTGTAGATAGTTTATTTTTTTTGAGCTGATCCTGAGGGAGTCATTAAAATTTATATGCCCAACAAAAAAGGGGTAATAAATAAACACAACACACTGTGAAAGAAATATATGATGAGTAAAGAAGAATATCTGAATGATAACCCCACAGTTTTTGGTGAATTAATGATTATAATAGCCATTTAAAACTATAACTGTTTGCATAACATTTGCCTAAACTATTTAACCGGTCGAGGACCTTAAAGTTTCTTACATCTATTAATACTCTAAGAAGTAGCCAATTGTATTTCCAATGATTACAAAGAATATAGTATGGTAATTTAGAGACAGTTAACCAATTGATTCTCCTCTTTTATTACAATGAAATATAAAATGCCACCAGCAAAACTGTTGGGAAATAAATTTTAACTTTGCCATCCAATATTATTTGCGTAAAACGTGAAATAGATGTGGATTTTTTTTTCATTGTGCAACAGTTCATTTCAAAAATTTTGAACTTTTAGTCATTTAGTATTTAAATGTTAACGTAACGGTTATCTGAAAATCGCTTGTTTTTTTTTAGTAAAAACAAAACACGTTTACATAAAAAGTGAGACTTTTCTTCTTTAAATGTTGGAGGGTTCTACCACTTTTAATTAGATAAGGTGTTTTCATTTTTATTTTGCTGTTGGGGTGACTTACACCTGATGAAGTGCGAATGTCGTGGTAATAATTTACATAATTTTGTTTAATTTCACTAATATTTCGAAACAAATTTAGATATTTCAAAAACATATTTAGTAGAAACAAAATAAATGAGCCGTCAACAAAGCATTTAAACAATAATTAAATAAGAAACAACTAAAACTTCTACATTTGGCTATGTCGAATAAACCTTATAAACTCTTGACCTCAGTATACAGAAAAAGTTAATTTTATGTAAGACTTAACCCCCAAGAATTATGGATTATTTACTCTATAATTGTTGTTAATTGCCACTTGTTTTCTCTTTTTTTGAATTACTTTACTTTATACAGGCTAATATGTCAATTTCAACATCAGTTCCTCTAATTCAGAAAATTTTGTTTGGCCTTTTAATTTAACTCCCGGTTAATGAGCTTTCTGTAGGTCTTCTAGAGAAAAATCTTTAATAAGGAGTTTAAAAAATTCAAGGAAGTAAGTCTTTTTTCAGTAGCAAAGCAGTTTAGAATATTAATTTAGGTTTTTTACAAAGCCAGTTCTTTTTAGAATTCCTATTATTACATAAATTCACTCCCACTCTCAATACGTGTTGAAAGATAAGCACAATTGCATTTATAATTATAGTAAAGGAAACAGTGCTTATTAAGTTAATATATTAATTTTGCTGATAAAATAAATAATGTCATTTATTTTATCAGCAAAATTAATATATTAAGTATTTTATAGACATACACATTTACTCACCATAGTTACCATATATAAATATTTGTTTAATTTTTTTTTTTTTCATTCTATTTACAGATTACCTATTTCATTAAATTTGAATTATATGCCACAAATGTCATTCTTTAATTATACGAAATCATTTAAAATGTCGAAATTATTAAATGGTCTTCACAATGGCAATGTTGCCATTTCACCGGAACTAGTTGAGTCACAACCGCAAATTGTGAAAAATGTTTTGAAATCCCGAAGACAAAGTAGTAAGGTAAGTAAATAACTTAGTTAAAAATATTTGTCAGACTAGTAATATATAGTCAAGATTAGGGTCCCGTCTATAATATATAATAGAGTGTAGTCTGTAATCTAGACTAAATATACTAGGCTGTATTATAGAGTAGTTACAATCTAACTATTTATAGTCTAGTTTATAGTCTAGTCTGTAGTCTAGTTTATATTCTACTCTATAGTCTAGTTTATAGTCTACTCTATAGTCTAGTTTATAGTCTATTCTATAGTCTAGTTTATAGTCCAGTCTATAGTCTAGAATATAGTCTAGTTTATAGTCTAGTCTGTAGTCTAGTTTACAGTCTACTCTATAGTCTAGTCTAGTCTATAGTCTACTCTATAGTCTAGTTTATAGTCTAGTTTATAGTCTAGTTTATAGTCTAGCCTGTAGTCTAGTTTATAGTCTACTCTAGTTTATAGTCTAGTCTATAGTCTAGTTTATGGTCTAGTCTGTAGTCCAGTTTGTAGTCTACTCTATAGTCTAGTTTATAGTCTAGTCTATAGTCTAGTTTATAGTCCAGTGTATAGTCTAGTCTATAGTCTAGTTTATAGTCTAGTTTATAGTCTAGTTTATAGTCTAGTCTGTAGTCTAGTTTACAGTCTACTCTATAGTCTAGTTTATAGTCTAGTCTAGCTTATAGTATAGTCTGTAGTCTAGTTTATAGTCCACTCTATAGTGTAGTCTATAGTCTAGTCTATAGTCTAGTTTTTCTTTCTATTAGGCAGGTGGAAATCTTTCATATGATACCCGATGCCACTTAAGGATAAACGGGTTATGTCGGATTCCTACCGACTAAAACCACCTCCTTCGTCATCCTTGTGCCCTGCGGAACTGTCTATTACGATATTGCATCGCAAGGCAGGATGGGCTTAGTTAGCCTCTATCGAGTGTGATAAAAAGAATTTTCTTCTTTCCTCCTCCATCCTTAATTCCTTGTGGATATCAGCTACCATGCTACCTATAGCTTCCCATTGCTCCTTTTGGCTTATCATTATGTTTATGATGTTCTCAGCATTCAACTTGTGACCGACTTTTTCTTCTGTATGTTCTCTTGCTTCATTAAAACGCGGGCAGTAGAACATGACGTGCTCGGGATCTTCAACTACATTGGGACAGTAGGGACATATCGACGATTCGTCCAAACCAAACCTGTGTAGATAACTTCTGTAGCCTCCGTGACCAGAAAGAAATTGCGTGAGATAGTAATTTATTTCTCCGTGTTCTCTATTTAGCCAAACTTGAATGTCTGGTATGAGTCTGTAGGTCCACCTTCCTTTTAAACTTCTTTCCCATCGATGCTACCATAATACTATTGATGTATCTCTCTCTGGTTCACGTTTAATACTAGTTATATCTTCCTCTCTTTGCTTACGTTCATACATACGTTTGGCTTCGTCGGCTAGAATGTCTATTGGAATTATTACTGCAATGACAAACGCTGCATCTTCCGATGTTGTCCGAAAAGAACTGCCTATACTCAACGCTCATAGCCTATACACTGATAGGAGTTTTCCTGCTACCGATTTTATTTTAAGGGCTCTTGTCCATATAGGAGCCGCATAAAAGCGAGCTTACTACCGTGGTAACTGTTTTTCTCTTAGATTGCCGGGGGCCTCCTACGTTTGGCATCTCTATTGCAACTCTTACGTTTGATGTTTAACCTTGAGTCTATAATAACTCCTAGATACTTAAGGTTGGGTTTGGATGTCACTTCATACTTCCCCACTTTGATCCTTATGTTTTCGAGTTTCTTATGACTTGTGACTAGAACGACTTCTATTTTGTGCTCTGCTAATTCAAGTCCAGCACCTTTCATCCATTTCTCAATTATTTGGGTGACTTCGTTGGCAATCATCTACACTTCATCAATATATCTAGCCGTGACCGTCACGGCGATATCATCCGCGAAACCTATTATATTCGCCTCTCCTGGTAATTTTAGCATGAGGACATCATTGTATATGATATTCCATAGCAACGGACCAAGTACCGAGCCCTGTGGAACGCCTGCCGTTACATCGTATGTCTGGATTCCATCATCTGTATAGTAGCACAATTTTCTATTCGTGAAGTAACTACTTACGATTCTTGTTAGGTAATTAGGGATGCCAAGTCTAAGTAGCGTTTCGATTATAAGTCCTCATTTAGCAGAGTTGAATGCATTCTTCACATCAAAGGTGATGACATCGCAATACTTTTTCTTAGCTCCTTTGCCCTCTGTTGCACCTTGAGCTATTTCTTTGACCATGGTGATAGCGTCAATGGTAGATTTCGCTTTACGGAATACGTACTGTCGATCCGATAAACCTCTTTTAGTTTCAACTATGGGTAGCAGTTGATTATATATTACTTTTTCGAGTATTTTCCCTATGATGTCCATAAGGCAAATTGGTCTATACGACGAGGTGGTTTATTAGGCTTTGGAATTAACACCAGCATCTGTTTCTTCCACTGATCTGGAAAAATACCTTCCTTTAAACACTCATGAAATATTTCAGCGAAGATTTTTGGCATTCTCGTAACTTCCAGTTTATATAGTCTAGTCTATAGTCTAGTCTATAGTCTAGTCTATAGTCTAGTCTATAGTCTAGTCTATAGTCTAGTCTATAGTCTAGTCTATAGTCTAGTCTATAGTCTAGTCTATAGTCTAGTCTATAGTCTAGTCTATAGTCTAGTCTATAGTCTAGTCTAGCTTATAGTCTTGTCTATAGTCTAGTCTATAGTCTAGTCTAGCTTATAGTCTTGTCTATAGTCTAGTCTATAGTCTAGTCTAGCTTAAAGTCTTGTCTATAGTCCAGACTTATTGTTGGAATGCGTTAAAAATTTCGAAACGTATTTTCTATGAATTATATTATCTTGTTATGTTATAATTTTTAATCTGTTTACTAGTCCAAACAAATTGACTCCACAACACAAAAGTCACAAAAAAATGCCTTTTTGCCGAAATCCGCAAAATTCAAATCTAAGGTACGGAGAATTTATAGGAAATGTCGGCCTAATTCTTTTTTGTTTTTACTTTTTGGGGCGTTGTCTATAAAACGGCATAGTTTTTTATAACTTCTTTGAAATTTGTTTAACAAAATTTAGAAAAAATTGATATTGGTAATTTGAATCACCTACAATAAAAATCAATGTTTTTTAATAAACCATTGAAAGGTTTATTAAAAAAGTTTTTTCTTTCAAAATAGCATTTTTTTCAAATAGCATTTTATTTCAACATTTCTAACAAAATTAAAAATTTGTCTGTATAGATTACGGTCTCTTTACATTAAATTGCAAAAAAGGGTTGATATAAGCAATTTTTTTCAAAAAAAACTGTAAAAAACTAAAAATTTTCTCATATAAATGTACCCTACAAACTTCAGGGTTGATACGGTATGTGTTAGCGACTTCCAGTCACGCTTATATTTTGTACACCATACTTTTACATAAAAAAGAACAATCCTAGGAGGAGTTACGATCGAAATTCTAAAGTCGACTTTTTTGGAGCTGTCTAATGTACATATTTTTTTATTTTTCTAATAATATTTCAAAAATTACAAAATTTTCCATAAATTAACATTTAAATTAAATTTATTATCATTATTTCTTTTTAGTTTTGGATATTTTCAATGATTATTGAACGTAGTCGTCCCAAAGGAAATCATGAATTAGAAGACGCCGAAACGTCTTTGGAAACGCCACTTCAATATGAACAACAACCTGTAGAGGAACAAGTTTGTCTCTTGCGTGACAGTCCATTTAGAATATTAAGGGTAAGTGATTGCCATTAACAAGTTCATTGCTAAAATTAATTTGAAATTTTAAATCAATTTTCTAATGGTTTGTAAGACATGTGTAGATTAAAGCAATAATAAACTAGTTCGGCATTAAATTTTAAATTTAAATATGTTACAATTAAAGAATTTCTTAGCTATGCCAATAAAATTATGACGAAATTTTACCATTGATTTAATTAAATCTGTTATAGACTTGATAAAAATATGTGTTTAACTTTTTTCAATAAAACATATTCGTTGCAGTTACGAATTTATTAATTAAACGTGTGCAATGATGTGTGTGCATTTAATTACATTTTTTATTTAATTTTAATTATATTTGCCATTTCTTTTTTTTTTATTACCTTGTATGAATTAATAATATTGACTGAAAATATTATAAAACTCTTCATAATGCTACATTTTTATAAGTCCTTAATATAATTTACATGTTCAATTTAATTAATATATAAAAATTTTCCACTCTCTATTATCTTTGAACAACCTTAAGTTCAATGATCCTTTTTACAAGACTAATGCAAAGGTATATCATTGCAATTGCGTTTCAAATCAAATTTATTATTTAATTGAATTTTCCTTAGATTCATTTATTGTCGCGCAATAAACACAACAAATATCGTGTTTGAAACTTTACTGAGTGCATTTTATCAATTGCCATCAATATCCTTAATTTGTTTAATGCTACACCAAATTGTTATTTTATTGAGTTGAATTTGAAATTGAATGAAATTTATATTAATTAAAGTTTATAGTGCTTTGTTCTCTAACATTTAATGCATGATATTTTTGATAACAAATGGCAATATATTTTATTATGCTTACACGTTTGCGTACTAAAAATATATATGTATGTATGTGATTTTTTTTTTTTTAATGAAATTTCAATTTTAAACATATTTTGGTGGATTTAGATCTTTTGGAATTTAGAATTTCGTTGGAAAATTTAATATTTTTATGCAAAAAAGCTGTTCTTAAACAAATCAATTGGAACTAATTTTATGTGACATATTACACGAATGTGTTTTTGTCATTGATTAATAATAAGTAGATACGAGTATTTATTTGAGAGAAAGAAAAACCTGATTCAATTGTTAAAAACCTAATTCATTAAACAACAAAATTTATATAGTCACATATATTTTGTTTTTGTGTTTTGAAAAAAAAAAATTTATTTTTTTTTTTTTTTTTTTTTTTTTTGAAAATTTAGTTCGAAGTGTCTCTCACATAAACTTCTAATTGTATTCTATGGTTTTCGTGATTATGTTTTATGGTTTTTAGTTATATTAAACGAAATAAAAATATTGTAAGAGAGATTATGGCATTAGATTTGATAATATATATATATATATATATATATATATTTCCATATATTGTAAAATAGTTATATATATATATATATATATATATATATATATATATATATATATAACTATAACTATATATAATAACAATAACAATATATTATAAAAATACTTGAACTCTTTTTTTAAGTTTTATTTATAAAGCAAAATCTGTGTGCAGACTTTAGAAATATTTAAAAAGGAAATTTAAAGTAAATTTTTTGTATGTACCATTCATCTAGCGTTGTTTGAAAATGTGGACATGTGCCTATCTATATATATCTTCCACATTGTAAGGCTATAGTTTGTTGAAATAAATTTGCCGAACTTTCCAGATAACTTAGAGACATATGAGACACATAAATATATTAAAGTCGATTCTGAAGTTTCTTAAAAAACTTAAAAAAAAAATAATTTTTTCAATAAAAAAAAAATCTCAACTCAGAGATTTTTAGCGGTATCCGTTAAAATATATTTTAAATACTAAATATTTTTGGATCTCCTATTTTTTTTTCTATACATTCCAAATCAAATTTTAAAAGCTTCCCATGACGTATAAAAAAATTATCTGCAAAATGTCAAAATATGATCTAAAAATAACAAAAGACGCTCCAAAAATTAATATATGCAAAAATATGCCGTTGATGGTGAAATATGCAAAAATATGCCCTTATAAATCGATGCGAAAATGCTTTATTTGTTCTGAAACTGTTAAATATTTTATCGGTGGCTTCATTCAACGTACAGAAAAAAATATGCAATTGCATATTTGCGCTTTATAAGCAAAATTACACAATTAAAAAATGTTGAGCCTTCACAAAAATGTCAGAAAATATGCAACACAAAAAAATTGGACCATTGTTTTTATAAATAAAACTATTTATTAAATTATTGTTTTGTTGAATTCAAATGACCAAAGACTGATATATGCATTAAAATATCACTCAATATTCCTCATAATTTTTTATTACAAAAAAACCTACAAACTTTATGAATAACTTACTTATGATCCATATGGAATTTTCTTAAATATCAAGTGTTTGGAAACCCCATATAATTACCGGACTTTGTTCTATATATTTATATATATTTATATTTGTGAAATGTAGTTACATTTGTAAAATGTATTTTTTCAACAAAAATCCTTTTTTTATTTTGAAGATGAATTTTAAAAAAGATGTCATTACAAAAAAAAAAAAAAAAATAAAAATAAAATATTTTTTAAAGTAAAGTAAAAGTAAATTTTTTCTTTTTTATATGAAAAAATATAATAAAATGTTTTTGAAGAAATACGAATTTAAAAAAAACGCTAACTTCCTCAAAAGAAGTACAAATTTATCAAAAAAATTGCCTACACCATTATGGACTTATGGTCAATTTTAGACTGATACTTCTACTAAGTGTAATGTATATTCCTGTAAAACATATATATGAATTATATCATGATTAACATTTATGTACTTTATGATGGTTCTCGGAAGTAGTCTTATATAGAAACTATCATCAATTATGTACTGACCCTCATAGAATTTGGCACTACTTATTTAAGTCAAATATTAATTTGATACTAACATTAGTATGCGATGTATGAACATTAAAGTGATATAATCAATTATGGACCGATCATGAAATTTGGCATAAAGATTTATACTTATATAAAACTTGCTGCATTTTATTAAAATATTGTGATACTTGAAACATTTATGATCATTAAACCCCTATTCTGGGGGGACATTTATATTTAGGCTAGGTGAAATAATGGACCGATCATAACCCAGTTTCAATAGACTTTGTCCTTATACCAAAAACAAAAAAAAAATATTTATATAAAATTTTTTCTCTGCGTTACAAACATCAGCACAAACGCATAATACTCTAACCAACTATGGTGGTGCATGGTAGATAATACTATTTCAAAAAAAAAAAAAAAAAAAAAAAAACCAGGAGTAAGATAGTTATAGTCAGTCTAGCCCGACCATATAATAACCTACACCAGGGTGCATGAGTTATTAAGTGATACCCGGGATAGAACCTTATATGGGAAATATGATCTATTATGAATCGATATATATGAAATTTCATAGAGTAATTTATACTTAAATGAAACGTATTTCTGCAAAATTTTATGTCACTATTAACAATTATGTGAACTATTTCAGCACTTTTAAAAGATTTTCGGGAGTGGATCTTGTCCCACCGATCGATCATAGTGATGTATTATTGTACAAAAGTTATTTAATAAAAATTTTATTTCGACATTAATATTATGAGATTTTTTTTTCACGTTTAAGTGATTTTCTGGAGGAGCTCTTACATGGGAGTACGTACGGTCAGTAAAATTTGGCATTTTATTTAAATAGGAATTTATTTCAGGGATTTATTAGCGCAAAAATCCTATTCCGGCAAGATATTTGTATAGGGGCTATGTGAAATAGTGGAGTGATCATAGCGATCAATTGTATTGAATTATCTTCAAAATTGCGACCTGTACTTTATGCATAAGGTTTACATTAGGGTGATCGATGATTCGAATTTTTGGAGAAACCAATTTTGAAAATTTATTAAATAATTTATTTTTGGAAACAACTTGTAATTAAGGTAAAAAAAAATAATCATCAAAACTGAGATCAAATTTTATATATTACTTTTGATGCGATAACCAATATCTACTTTATATAGAGGCTACTACTATTGCTGGTTCTGTCCGCCCTATTAGAAATTTATGATAAAATTTGATTCCGCAACTTTTTAAGACTTTCACTGAAATACTACTTTAGATATGCAAAAACTAATAGTTGCTTTTTATGGGGGCTATACCTTCACTGGATCTATCCGTCAATATGATAAAAGTAGTTTCCATAAAGTTTGAGAGCTTTAAGTGTAATAGTTTTTTAGATAAATCGTTATGAGAATCTGTACCACTCCCTCTGCATATCACTAACGTAATATTTTGCAAAAAAAAGCCTTACTACGATTTACTAAGCGAATAATTTCGCAATTTTAAGAAAGAAAATAATATGTGAAATTAATCTAGCTGTTTATTATAAATAAAACATGTTAAAAATGTTTTACTTCCAACTGAGAGCTCGCCGTAAAAAATTCATGTCATTCGTAATAGAATGTAGGAGCAATATTTTACTTTTCTCCCTTACACAATTGCTTCGCTCGAAGCTCGATTTTTACTGGGAGCTTACAGAATTAATTTCAATTTAATCAATGCAGTTGCATTCATAAATTATATAGAAAAATTATATTTTATGAAATTAATCAGTTAAAACATTATTCCTATATTTCCATTCATGTAATAGTATTTAAAATATATGTTTTTTAATATAAGATGTTTTTTTTAACCGCTTTTATCGAATTTAAAAAACCCGATCTATTCAACATTCGAAAGTTGGACATTTTGAAAAAACCGATAGTATTTCAACCTAAAAAATCGGCTTTAAAACCGGTGAGAAAACCAAGTCGATTGCTCTAGTTTACATGGACGGAGAGCCAGCCACTCTAATGGACGGACATCGTTAGATGGACTTAAAAGGTGATTCTGTGTTGATTGGTATACTTTAAGGTGGGTGTTGAATAATTTATTATTATTATTTTTTGTGCGTTACAAACATCAGCATAAACGCACAATATCCCAACCACCTGGAGTGGTGTAGGGTGTAGAAACTCAAAAACAAAATCTGAAACTTATGGAAAACAGGAACGTTTTTGGTCGTTTTTGATTTTTGTTTTTCGATTTAATATCTTTAAAACTATTAAGCAGATTATAAAAGAATATTAATATAACTAGGAGATAACTTAAATTATAATTTTTAAGTATATTATTAAAACAAATCAGATAATTTGTTCTTAAGGCATAATGCAATATGTGGTGTAACCTCATTAATTTTCGTTATAATGATATATCTCGAGAACTAGGGTCAAATAAAAAAAAAAAACATATTTATCAACATAGAAATCTATGATCACGTATATAAAATTGACTAAGAAATGCTGTACCGCGGTGTCAATATTGCCTTGTGTAATCTTCGTTGAAATTTTGCTGAATATCGTGTTGTATATTTGAAAAAGCTTAATGGCAATCCTCATCGTAGGGCTATAATAAATATTATTTAAATATAATAAATATTATTTAAATAGTTAAAAAATATACATAAAAAGTGAATTCTATTTTAAAATCATGTTATTGTTATGAAAATATTTTCAGTGAAATTTCTTGAATTTTTAAAAAGTGGACATAATTTTCTCTATTAAATTCCTATTTAACAATTTAAAGGAGACAAATAGAACGTACAGTCTTCTTTTTATAATTTTTTTTTATCAATATGAACAAGAAAACCTACAGTAGGATAAAAACATATTTTCTTTTTCTTTCGCAATTAAATTTAATTAAAAAAAATATTTTTTCTTAATTCTCAGTTTAATTTTTTTTAAGTATGTGATTACAATTACGCATATTTATAAAAAACCAAAACGCAATAAATTTATTTTCCTGTCAATAGGTCACACTCTACCCCACCAACCGGTCTAGACAAATTGTCTTTAAAAAAAATTCTAAAATAATTTCCGCAAAAGCACAAGAAGAAAAGAATAATTGCCAAAAATATTGTTATAAATTCTAACAAAAAAAATTGTGATTAAATTAATATAAACGTTTAATTTTTGTGAAGGGGAAGTTTTTGATTGAGATAAACAAGTAAATGGTTATCTTGTGTAACTTTGATATACACGTTCAAATACGTGCTTTATTTAAGTATGTGGAGGTATTTTATCCACAAAAACCTCTCCATAATCAGCTGCATAAAAACAATGAAAAGGAACTATACAAAAAAAAAGTATAAAATAATCTTAGTTAAAAATATCATATATATTTAGTAGAATTTAAGAAAAGAAAAACCAAATTAACTTAAATAAATTACCACAAAAATGATTTTGTACTCTTTTATGTTTTAGTTTCATTTTATGTTTTGTAGACAATTTATTTGTTGAGAAAGAGCAAATCAAAACAAAAAAAAAACACAAAACTTATTTTATTTACATTATTTTTCCTCTCTCAAAAACTCTCTTTCATTTCCTAACTACGCTTTCCCACTCTCTCGCAATATAAAAGACGACTGTGGGGAGTTTTTAAAGAAAATTTTTGTTGTATTTCCTTTTTAGTTTTTGTTATTATTTTTAAGAAATTCACCACATTATACTTAAGTAATAGTAATAAAAATCTCTGCTAAAAATATTTGTGTATGACATTGATAACAAAGGATGGAAAAAAAGTAAAATGGAAAGCAATTTTGTGACCACTGACTTTCTTTCATCTTTGTTGCTAGTTGGTGACTATAAAAGCACTCCACATCCTGTGCACGATTTTAGTCTTACACAGTTAATCGCCTGGGTCGATTATAAACGGAAAAAACTAACGGGAAAATTTAAATAAATAACGGTTTTAAATAAAATATTTAAAATTTGAAAAATTTAATAAATTATGAAGAAAAAATTTAAATTTTTTAAAGAAAATTCTTGAAATTAAATAAAGATTAATTTTAATAATAATTATAATTATAATAAAACAAAATTAATAAAGAAAAAACATTTCCTTTATAATTTAATAAAAAATAATAATAATTATAATTTATAATTTTATAAAAAATACTAATATAAAAAATTAAAAGTAAAAAACGAATAATTAAAAAAAATATTAATTAATATTTTATTTATTTTTCTTAATATTGAAAATACAAATAAAAAATAAAAAGAATAAAACATAGAATTGTGTTACTTTCAAAAAGAAAAAAAAAATATTTACTTTAAATAAAAACCAAATTTGTGACACCACATAATTTAATTATTATAAAAAAAACTTTCTTTTAAATATAATTGCAAATCTTTGTAAAAATCTTTGGCCTAAAAAAATAAAAATTTCATAAAAATCTTTTAGTGGTTTAATTTTATGTTTTTTCCTATTATAAAAATAAAACTTTTGGCTATTTTTAAGCACTCAATAAAAATTAATATTAAACCATAAAATAATCCTATTTAATATTTTTGACCATGATAACTACTAGCTGAATTGAAAAGTAATAAAAAAAGTTTTTATATATTTAAAACAAAATACAAAAAAAAAAAAAAAATAAACCAACAATTTTACCACTTAAAAGTTTTTCCATATTTTCGAAGTACCACTTTTGTTAATTGTAAACAGATAGTTAAAATAAAAAAAACACAATTGAGATTGTTACATATTGGGTGAGATAAATTTTATACGTTTGACCGCACTTCCTAATAAACATAAATGGATTAATATTGGTTTGTAATTTTTAAAAACTTTTTTCACGCTTTAAGAGTTGCACAAACTTTTAAATAAAAATAAAGAAACCTTTTAAATTTAATTGGATTTTTTCATTCTTGCATTTGATATTAAAGCTATGTTCAGACTAGTCAAATATTTGATGAAAATGATGTAACCATTAAACAAAATAACTTTTAATTTCTTCTTTCAATTCGTAAAATATTTTTTACTTATCCTAAATCATAGCTGACATTCTATTGAACTTTCTTTGACGCTATTTTCTCTTACAAAACATTTGCAAGATCAAACAACGCTAAACAATTTTTATGTAAAACTATTAGTCAAACAATTTTGATCAAATATTTGCCAAATGTGAACATAGCTTAAGATATTTGATTTTCTAATTTATTATTTCATTTATGAAACATATAGGTTTCATAAAAGTAAAATTCATGAACCAAAATTTTTTTAAATGTAAGGCTCTACTCTTTTTTAAATCCCAATAAAAATTTTTGCTGGAATTCAAATTGAAACCTAATGTATTTTTATTCCACGAATCCAGTATTAAACACTAAAATTAATATAATTTACATAATTCAATAGCATTCTGCAGTAAAAAGGAAGATTTAAATTTAATACAAATTAATTTCACAAAAAACATTTCAAGATCGAATAAATCTAGAAAATATACAAATTGTCCATTTCACAGTAAGGCAGGATTAAAATATTAAGAAATTAAATTGCAATAGCTTACCACCAATTAATCCATCGGGGTACCCGATAAATCAGGGGTTCTTACAATCACTTGCTTGGCGACCTTGATAAAGACTCACAGCAATTTTGAGGTAACAAATTTACTGCATCCCAGAAAACTTAGAAATTTGAGTTTCAAGTTTGTATTCAAATTTAATATCAAGTGTTATTATTAAATAATTCTTAAACCTTAAAAAAAATTCATACTCAAAAGAAAATATTTTTTTCAATCTTATTGCTATTTTCAAATGCCAAAATTTGTTCAAGAATTATTGAAGCTTCAAAAATTCCACAACAAGATTTTTGAAATACATTTGAGAATTAGATATGAAATAATTTAATAATAAATGCATTTGTTAATTTTAAGAAAGCATTTGATTTGAACTAATTATAAATTTTAAGTAAAATCTTAGTGTTAAAAAAAAAATAAAATAAAACTAGCGGACCTGGCGAACTTCGCCTCGCCCCAATTTTAAGCCTTCACACAAACTTTAGAGTAATATAATATATATATATAAATTATTCCTTTACGCTAAGAATTTTCTATTTTTTCATTTGAAAAGCCATTAAGGAATAATTCCACACAAAATTCCATACAAAAAATCTATTTTTGATTTTTTTTTTTGATAATGCGTTATTTACGACAATCCGGAATCAGTTTAACAATACACAAAACTCATATAAATTGCAGCAAGAAAAATAGCACATTTACTGTAGAAAATTACAATGCCAAAATAACACCTGTCAGATTGCGCAAAGTCTAAGTCAACGTATAACGCCATCTATCTGATTTTGACTGAGAACTTTCTATTTTTTCATTTGGAAAGGCATTAAGGAATAATTGCACACAAAATTTCGTACAAAAAAATCAATTTTCGACTTTTCCAATTTTCCGTATTTCGCATTTTCCGCAATTTTCTATGGTATACACTAAGAACTTTCTATTGTTTGCTTTGGAAAGCCATTAAGGAATAATTTCACACAAAATTTCATACAAAAACTCGATTTTCGATTTTTCCAATTTTGCGACTTTTCCGGAGGGATTTTCCAAAATTTTCTTCCGTAAAAACCTTCTCCTCGAAAATTTTAAATTTTATGTTCAAACAAAAGGTCTTCACCATTCATCTGCAATATCCGTATGGACCGCTTGTGGATTGCTGATCCCCCTTTTGGGAACATTTGCGATAGATTCTTTGTATAAATTCTTAAAGAGATTTTGACTTAGAAAACAATTTCCTTTTTAATAAAAATATAACGAAAATCTTCATGTTTGAAATTTCAAATTCATAACAGTTTATTTTTGTCTTCAGAATAGATATTGAGCGAAATCTATCTTAAAAATCTTTATAATTCACTATTCTAATTCAAAAATTTACTGATTCTGTTCAGTCCCAAGAGGTATGAATATGGATAACATTCTCTTGGGAGCAATAGCCACGACCACAGATGCAATCAATTATAATTCAGAAAAAAGTTTAAGAAATCAAATATGTTTAAGTTAATTGTTGTTGTTCTTCAGTACTCACTAAAACAACAGACAAAAAAAGATTTATTGCTTATAGACCAATTTTATTGATTAAAAAATCCGTTCTTTATAAATAGTTAAAAAATGTGTTTTGACCGATATCTTGGTTATTTATAGGACGATTGAAGAAATTAACCAACTTCAGTAAAAAAATTAAGAAAAATGTTTCCGAACTATCTGTGAAAGAACGAAGAAATGGAAGGTTTTAAGAAATCGAAACCCGGTTTAGAAACCAATTTTTTGCAGGTATTTCCGTGATTTATTAACCGATTTTGCTTAACGACAAACTTTTATAAATCCCTTACATCTGTAGTGAAGAGTATAAAAATATATTTTTTGTTCTTCTATAATTTCTTTTAATTCGGGAATGATAATATTTTTCTAAATGTACTAATATAAGTATAACCTTTTTACCACTAGTAGTGAAGGAGGTTATAACGAGTATGATTATTATATTTGAATGTACCGAAAATTATACACCTATCATATAGTCATATAGATAATAAGACTATGGACGAAGATTTCAAAATAATTTAAAACAAGTCAAAATTTTATATTCTACTCGGTCAAATCTTTATATCCACCATCTGAAACTTTTGGTGCCAGCCCAATAATTTCACCTCATATGTGAGGTGGGCGGATCATGCCCATTTTTGTTTTTCGAGTTTACATTGTTCCCAGAATTATTTACAAAAAATTTCGTTGGTGTACATGCCTTTTTACAATAGATATTGGCAGAAAAATATAATTTGGAGTTACACCCTATTTTTCTAGTATTTGGCCAAAAACTTGTTTGCTTATCAACTGATTTTGCTAATTTTCAATACCAAATAAACGTTATATAAGACAAATTTTTGGCCAAAATTTCGCCTTCCTAGGTGGTTTGACCTGAGCTCTATCCTTTTTTCAACAGACAGATACTCGGACGGACAGCAGTCGGACATTATTTAATCGTCTTAGATTTTCACGAGTACCCAAAATATATAATTTATGGGATTTTAGATGATTATTTCGACATGTTACACACAGAATTGCAAACCCAATATACCCACATATTTTTTGATGGTGGATAAAAAATACGCACTGTACCAATGATCTATGAAACAGGTTGTTTCAAAAAGAAACAGACATATGGACATAGCTAGATCTTCTTAAAGTTCTATAAGATTTCAATATGTATTTGATATGTATTAAATATTAATTTCGAGGTATTGCAAACAGAATGACCAATTCAATATACACATATGATTTTAAGTGTGGATATGCACATTTTTATTTTATGCGTAACAAGCAAAAAATATTGCTGAATATTGAATATGTTGACGTTTGAGCACATTTACATTTTTATTTTATTTTTCAGCTGCATAAAATTTATTGTAAAAACAACAATAATAAAATTATTATTATTTTAATAAAAAACAATAATGTCTAAAAAATAAAAAATGCAGTTTTTTAAGCATTAACCATTTTTTAGAAATAACAACTTTGTAATTAATTATTTTAATTATGAAGTTAATATGATCTGAAAGTAGGAATCAAAATCATACAATAAATTTAACTGAAATAATAAGGTTTAACAAAGCTACTTTTTTATACATATCAGTAAGTCAAACCATATGATAAACGATATCGAAACGATATCATATAGGTGATAAAAATTATCACTAGTGATAATGGTTTTCGAATCTAAAACGTTAGTTTTTACGAACTAAAGTGTACCTTTCCATAAAATTATGATACCGTTTTCGATATCGTAATTTCCAAAAATAACGATAATAAAATCGTGATATTCCACATTTAGTTCTGAATGCTATTTAATACCAGAAATTGCTTTTTTTTTTGCATTTAAATATACTATATCATTCTGTAGTTTATTGGGATTACAGGACATTTATTACAAGTAATATTTTATTTCAAATCGATTTTTATATTTATATTTTTATATTATTTTAACTAACTAATAAAATTTAATTTTTAGTGTATCTAAAACATATCTTATTTAAAAATCCTTAACCAGGACATACAATAAAACATGATTTTAAAGCTAAAAGATCAAGTTTAATAAACTAAAATATCAAATGTTAAAATAAAATAAAATTTCAAGACAGAATAATAAATATTATAACGATGAGTTTGCTCAGCTTATTGTCCCAACATTATACTTTCAACATTAACCTGCAAATAAAATTAAAAAAAAAAAAATAAGTACTTAAGAATAAATCTGCTTCACTTTTTATTTTTATCCCTAACCTTCAAAAAAATGGTTTAATTTTATAATTAAACACACGAAAAAAACAACTGCACAAAACAAACAACTCTTGCGTATACGTAATATTATTTCAATTATATACATTAACATCAAGTATACGTCACCATATCATTACAAGACAGTGCACAGTGGGAAAATTTTCAAAATAAATGGTAATAGGTCTGGATCTTTTAAACCAATAAACCGCTCTTGATAAAACTAAGAAAAGAAAGAGAAGGAGTTAAGCTTTTAGAATATTTTTGTCTGGAGTGTATAGTTGAAGTCTATAAGGCGCTATAGTGGTCCAACGTTGATCATCTTGACAGTGAAAAACATATAGGAGATTGTAACTTTTACAATTATAAACCGATTTTAAATATTTTTACAATCCTGAATTCTTTTAAGCAAGATAAAAAATAAGACCACTATATTAACTTATTTCTTATGATTTAAACGATTTTTGCGATTTTGCCTTATACGTTTTAAAATAATAATTTTATTTTTTTTTTTTAGAAAATGTGGTAAAATTCTTTGTAATTTGTTTAATTAGGCTAAAGAAAAAAAATTTTAATTATCTTAAATCGATAACTTTTCAAATTCAAAATTTTGAAACGGGTCTAAAAAATTGTAATTTTTTGCCAAAAAAGTAAATTTAAAAATTTTAGTTTTATTATTATTATTATTATTATTATTATTATTATTATTTTTTGTTAATGAAATTCATTTTATTTTTATTTTTATTATTATTTTTTTTTTTTGTTAATGAAATTCATTTTTTTCATTTCATTTTTTTTATTTTATTATTATTATTTTTTTTTTTTTTTTTTTTTTTTTTGTTAACGAAATTCAATAGTTTCGAAAATTTTCGGAAAGTTTGCACTTTAAAAGAGCGTTTAAGTGTAATTTTGGACATTTTTAAACGTATGTGCTCGAAAGTGATCAATTTTGGAAAAAATTTTTAATTGATGACTTCGGTACTGCTGCGAATCAGATATTTTTAAAGGTGTTGCAAAAAAAAATTATGATAGCCTAACGATAAATTTTATCACACGAGGCAATTTTCTGAAAAAACAAAATTTTGACCTCAAAAAATATATAATAAAATTGTATATATTTTTCTGGTCTTTACATTATCAATTCTTCATTATCTATTTTATAACATGTACAAAAATTATTTTAATACCTATAAATATTTCGAAAATATTTTGGCTCAAATTTATAAAAATGTTCCTGTAAACATAATTCGCACTTTTTCGTGTTAAGAAGACTTTTATATATTTTAAAATAGTAAAATTGGCCCTACTGTGCAATGTAGTATGGATAAATATAGTATAGTAATAATAGTAATAAAATATTTAAAGTTATTTAATTAGTATTTAAATAAATTTTATTACATTTACAAACTTTTTAAGGGAAATTAGGAAAATAAATGGTCTTTCAATAATGTTGACATTTTTTATAAAATAAAAATATTCAGAATTTAAAAAATATTGATTTTGTTTACATTTAAGCAGAATATTTCTTCAAAGTTTTTTTTATTTCTTCTTTGTGTTAAATGAACAGTAGAGCAATCGATTTATTTTTTATTTCTTCTTTTGCACTTTTACTTATTGAAGATATTTGATAATGAGTTTTGTAATAAAATTATTCAATTCTATATTACTACACACATTTTTCTTGCTTTAGTTTTGTCAATAACAAACAACAATTTATTACTTTCAATTTTTATTTATTTAATATTTTCAGAGACCTGATTAGATTATAAATAGACTTCTTTTTTTGTAATAGTCATTGCCAATTTTTATTAAATCTGGGCAATAAATTTATATATACATATAATTAAATTTGCTACACTGCTGATTTTTTTGTATTTGGCATTGATATTTTGCTTTGGTGAAAAAATTGTATCTTAATCAAAAGAAAACAATAAGTTTTTCGTTTATATAGGTTTTTTGTTCAACATTGTCAGTCATATGAAATCATTATTTTATATATTATAGGACACAAATAATGCAACTAGTGTATTATATATTCATAATTCATGAATCTATAATACACATACTCACGTCCCAACTACTAGCCCAAATTAAATAAATTTATCCAAATTTCTTTGTTTTTCTCAGCTATTTAAAATCAACTAAATCCGTTCAGTAGAAAAAAAAATTATAGAACAATATTTGGATTAACCTCTGAAAAATCGCTGTTTTTAATATAAATCTTAAAATTATTTGACAGAATTAAATTACAATTATTTTATACTACTTACTATCTATCTGATTTTAAGCATTTTTGCTCTGACCGCTTCAGGGTTAAAAGTATTAAAATATGCAAATTAATATGCACAAAATATGCAGAAATATGCACCAACAAATCGATGCCATTTTTTCATAAAAAGTGTGATTCGGATTGATAATTACTTTATATAGTTTTTAAATGATAAAGAACAAATATGCATTTGCATGAAAATCCGTCCCCTAATAATATGCAACAAAGCTTTTACGGATGTTAATTTATATTTTTCCACTAAAAAAAAAGTTTTGTGCAAAGAATACAAAGAATGAAGGGAGGCCCTATTTAGTACAACAACATTTCTCTCTCCTCACATACAAGTTCTGTGTGAATTCAACACATTTGTAAGATAAAAAAAAAATAACACAAAATAAACAAAAATTTCATTAAAAATTCGCGATGCATTTCATCACTAGCACACAACATTTTTATTATTTGTTCACGTTCATTTATTGCATTTTAACTCCCGTAACACGAATCTTTTCCACAAACCGCAAAAATAATTATACGCCACACCAAAATAGGTGCTTGGGGTAATATGCGTTTGTGCTGACGTTTGTAACGCACAGAAAAAAATCATCCAACACCCACCTTTAAGTATACCAGTCGATTCAGAATCACTTTTTGATTCGATCTAACGATGTCCGTCCGTCTGGCTGGCTGAACGGCTGGCTGTCCATATAGACCTTTTCCACAAAGTACATGTCGCAATTAATGTCGCAAGATAATGAAATTTGGCACGTAGGACTTTCATGACAAAAGGACATTGAAATTGGTTATGATCGGTCCATTATTTCACCTAGCCCCCATACAAAATTTCCTCTCCGATTTGGAGTTTAATAATCATAAATGCCTTAAATATAGCAATTTTTTAATGATATTCGGTGTAAGAAAGTTTTGTATAAGTTTCAATCTATGTGCCAAATTTCTTCGGTCCATAATTGACCATAGCACTCGTATAAAATCCTCTTCCGAAAATCATTTTAACGTGCACAAATCGCATACGAATGTTAGTATTAGGTTTATATTTGACAGAAATAAGTTTTATGTAAGTAGAAATCATAGTGGCAAATTTTATGAGGTTCGTTCCATAATTTACAATAGCTCCCATACAAGCCCACTTTCGGAAATCACCCTAAAGTGCATAAATTCATTAAAATGTTAGTATTAACGTAATAATCTGTATTCGTATATTTTATTTTACACTTAGTAAAAGTATCAGTCCTCAATTGTTCACATGTATAATATAAGACCCCTCCACGAAATATAAGACCCCTGCACAATGGCGTGGGGTATCATATGGTCGGACTTGACGGACTATATTTTTCTTACTTGTTTTTTTTATATTTTTGACATCATTTTTTTTTTGTATGTTGAGATTTAAATTATAGGTACAAAGTTGCTGTGAGAGGAACATCGACTTAATTTTCAAAAAAAGAAAATACTCATTTTTTCCAAAACACGAAAACAAAATATGTGTGACTACATGTATGTGCTTTAATTAGGTTTTTGACAATCCAGTCAGGTTTTTTTTCTCTCACATAACTATCCAGTTATTAATATATGTTTTTTTTTTTTTTTTTTTTTGGTATTGAAAATTAAAATAACTTAATTTAAAATAATTTTTAACTATTTTCATATTCGTCAACAAAATACCAAAAAATTGAATTATATTTATATTTTATAAATATAAATATAATTAATGCAGATTATATAATCCGCATTAAAAGATGAAAATTTATTTATATCTACTAATATAATTATGATGAATTATATTTAATCATTTTTGAATACTCTTTTATGCAACTATTTGTACTTAAAATTTGTAGTGAAAGTAGTTTCAGTACAGATACTTATAAATAAAATTTTACTAACATAATCTTAGCTAAAGTTAGGTTTTTTTTCTTTGACAACAGAATTTGATTTTTTTGAAAGGCCTTCCATTCTTTGTATTCTTTATTTTTATGTGTTTCGTGTTGCTTTATTTTACTTTCAGTATTGTTGTGTGGTAATTAAAATTGGAACAATTTGGAAAAAACCTTATACACTTGCATGTTTTATTGTATTGGATTATTTTTTTTTTTTTATTGATAAAAATTTATTGATGTTGTTATTCCCAAGAGCTTAATGTAAATTTAAAAAAAAAATATTTATTTTAAATTGGCAGTTTAGTTGGTGGTGAAAATGAGAAAATAATACAAAAGGGAATTTGTTAAAGAAAAAAAACAAGAATAAAAAAGCGCCAAAATTTATTTTAAGGTATATTTTAATAGCTTTCACATCATTGTAATTTTGTTTGCAATATTTTAAGATATTCTGGATCGTAGAGATGACACATATGATACATTTATATATCGGAAATGCTTCTGAAATTTTTTACTATTTAGAATCGTAGGATTAGTTCATTTTTAAATCACTTACTTAAAAATAATTAGAATTTCATCTATAATTATGAACAAAATACCAAATGAATATACTTTTTAGGTGTGTTTTAAGGATAAATTTTCAGTTGGAAATTGGTCCCTTCTAAGGGAAATTATCCTTAGAAAATTCATCTCTTCATAAGAAAATATATTCATATATATAGAAAATTGGTAACATTTTAAGATACATTTTATGCAGTATTTTCTATCGAAAATCTTTTTTAAAGATAATTTTTCTTTAGAAAATTTGTATCTTTTTTAAATATATATATATATATATATATATATATATATATATATATTTCTTTTTTATAGAGATTGGAATTTTTAGAAAACTTATATCTTTTTAATAGAATTTTCCAAGAGAAATTTTCTATAGAAAATTTATCTTTTTTAAGGGAAATTCATATAAAAAATGTTTCCCCTTTTAAGAAAAATTTTCTATAGAAAATTTATATCATTTTAAGAAAAACCTTTTGCAAAACATGTATGTTTGAGAGAAATTTCATATAAAAAAATTTATACTTTTTTAAAATAAATTTTCTAAAGGAAATTGATCGTTATTTAAAAGGCATTCTCATAGAAAATTATTATTATTTTTTTTTTTAAGAGAAGTATTCTACAGAAATTTGATCTCTTTTTAAGAAAAATTTCCTATAGAAAATTTGTCTGTTTTCCAAAGAAAAATTTTTAATCGCAAATTGGTCAGCTTTTAAAGAGAAATTTTCTGTCGAAAATTTTTCACTTTTTAAAAAGAAAATTTCTATTGCAAATTGATCACTGTTTAAAGTGAAATTTTCCTTGGAAAATTGACCTCTTTCTAAAGAGAATTTTTTCCTTTTTTAAAAAAGGAAAATTATGTCTTTTTAAAAAATAAATTTATCTATTTTTTAAAGAGAATTTGCATATAGAAAATTAGAAAGGTGTTTTAAGGAAAAAAAGGGATAACTTTTTTAAATGGAAATTTTTAATTGATAATTACATGCCTATTCACAGAAACTATTGTGAATTAAAAATTTTCATAACATACAAATTATGACTACAGTCTTAAAATGAATATTCACAAACAAAAAATTAATGATTTTTAGATTTTTAAATTAAGACTTGTTATATAAACTGTCATAAGAATTGTGACTTTTTATGAAATTTATTTTAATTGAAAATAGAAAGTATGGAAATATAAAAAATATATATTTCAAATCTTTAAGGGAAAAGGAACGAAAATGCAATTAATACTGAAAATACTGATTTTCATCGTATCTTTTTGTGTTTTTTGCGAATTAGCCATTCTTCTATAAACATTTTAAATTTCTGTACAAAATTTTTTTATTTTCATTTTTTAATTTAATTAACACAGTTTTACTTTACATAGCATGTTATGTATGTTTTGCGACTACTTGCTTGTTCTTTCCCGCTAACCATATCTTAACCACATTTCTTTGATTTTTTTTTTCATAATTGTTGTGTAAACAAAAATATCTACAATATTCTGAGGATTAAAATATTTAAATTATATAAATATAGGAGAAAATGGAGTATTATGGCATATTGGGGTAATGAAGAAAATTTTACCTTTTTTCGTATATTTTGAATTTTTTACAAACAAGGCCACTGGTAAAATGTTGGCCATTATTGCACTACATTTCTAAATTATATTTTATCCATGAAATCTCTGATATTGTTGCTCTTCGTGAGCAAGCAAATAAAATATATTAAAAAGCTTTACCAAGTGCTGATGTTTCTGAGGAGGATGTCCAAATCAATCGCATTTTTAAATCGGTGAATACAAAATAAAATATTTTATTTTGCACATATTTCAATATCAAATAGGTTTTTTCCCAAAAACATAATGCTTGTTCAAGTCACTAGTTAACATAAAATTACAGAATTGGGGTAATATGGTAAAAATATATTGGAGTAAAGTGGAATGTATAATTTTTTAAATTTTACACACATGTTTTGTAAATTTGGTGAAAATATAATAAATAATTTTATTTATTATTGCCTTTAATTCAATGATTTGAACATATTTAGGAAAATCTAATAAAAAAGATCAAAAGTGTAATGACTTATTAAAAGCTATAGATCATATGAAAATTGAAAATAACTTAGTAAACTTCACAGCGATAAGGCTAAAATTGCCGAGAACCAATATGTACCATTACATTAGCTTGTTAAAGGAAAGAAATCTGAATTAAAAAATCGCGGAAATAATGGATACTATAAAAATATACACTTGATAGGATGAAACTCATGCCAATGGTCTGTGTACTTAAAGTGTACGAAAATTATAGCAATTTATTGTATCTTTGGGTTAGACTATTTCAAATACAAGAAATAATTGGCTATTTTTTTAATATTTTCTATTGATTTCATTACTTATTAACTAAAAGTTTTCATCACATACTTGAATTCAATATTCAAATGATTATTTAAAATATTTGATTTGAATTTGATTTACCCAAAAAATATTTGATTTGAAAAAACGCCGAAAAACAATACCAAAGACAAATTAAAATTATTATTTTTATTAAAACTGTTCGACAATAATCCATTCTATATAACAGATCCATGGCAAGGTTCAAAAGATTATTGGTTAAAATATGTTCCACTTTACCTCAAACTATTCTAATTATAATAATTATTTACATCGTATTTATAATATTCAGCAAATGTACAACATTAAACTTTAAAATAATTAATTTAAATGTAAAATACATTAAGGCGATTAAGTAAAATGACTGAAATATATGTAATAGAGATTACAAACAAATTACAATTTACAAGCTATTCACGTATTGGTTAAATGATTATTAAAATTAGTCAATTCTTTGCCAAATAAAGCTAGTTAAGGAGTAAAATATCCAAAGGATATGATCAAAGAAATCTATGTTTGTTAACATTTAAAATTAAACTTCCCTGATTGTATTTTCTTAAATATAAAACACCATCAATAAAGAATTTTTATCTGGAATTCAACTACAGCGTAAAAAATACAACAAAAACATAACAAAATGTAAATCATTTAATTTAAACAAAAAACAAAGAAACATAAAAGACAAAGTGAATTTTTAACAAAATAAATTGTGCAGAAAATAAATAAAAGAAAATATTTTATGAATAAATAAATAGTAAAATTAAAATTAAATTAAATATCCCCAGAAAAAAGCGAAACTTTCATCTCTAAATTTCTCCCAAAACTCAAATAAAACAATAAAAAATTTAAATAAAACCCAAAAAAATTAAATAGAAACAAAAAAGTATTTTAAAAATTGTTAAAAAAAAACACAAAAGAAATAAATTGTAAGTAAAAAAAATTAAACGTAAACGAAAAAAAGCAACATACGAGAACAGGAAATTCTAATATGAGAAACTCTTAAAATTAGATTAAATATGAAAAACTCTTCAAAACGTGATGTTATTGTTAGACCAATACGTTGCTTAATAAACGGCTGTGCTCGTGGTGCTGAACTAACAGCCAGTGCTCCTTTCAAATTGCCAACACAGTGGAAAAGAATGTTACTGATGACACCGGTACCAAAAATAATCATTGATGATTTTATGCAGGTAATGAATCACATACAAAAGTATTTAAAAACTTTACTTTTTAAGAAAAAATTTCTATAGGAAATTGGTCTCTTTTAAGGCAAATTTTTTTATAGAAAAATTTGTCTCTTTTTAGAAATTTCTTCTATAGAAAATTGGTCTCCTTTTAGAAGAAATTTTCTACAGAAAATTGGTCTCTTTTAAGGAGAAATTTCTATAGAAAATTGGGAGAAAACTTCTATAGAAATTTCTATAGAAAATTGGTCTCTTTGAAGGTAAATTTTTCTATAGAAAATTGGTCTCTCTTAAGGACAAATTTTCTACAGTAAATAGGTCTTTTTTAAGGACAAATTTTCTACAAAAAATTGGTCTCTTTTAAGGAGAAATTTTCTATGGGAAATTGGTCTCTTTAAGGAGAAATTTTCTATCGAAAATTTATCTCTTTTTAGAAATTTTTTATAGAGATTATCTACAAAAAATTGGTCTCTTTTTAAGATAAATTTCGTAAAGGAATATTGTACGTTTTTAAGAGAAATTTTCTATAGAATTTTTTTATTTAGGAAGTAAATTTCTACAGAAATCTTATCTCTATTTAAGAGAAATTTTCTGTAGAAATTATTACCCTTTTTAAAAGAATTTTCTGAAAAGAATGTATCTTAAAGGAAAAAATTATATTTTTAAAAGAAAATTTGTCACTTTTTAAGCGGAATTTCTTATAGAAAATCATTCTCCTTTTAAGAGAAAATTTCTTTTGAAATTGAGTTTCTTAATAGGAGAAATTTTCTGCCGAAAATTTGTCTTCTTGAAGAGAAATTTTATATGAAAAATTAGTCTCTTTATTTAAGAGAACATTTCAGCAGAAATTTATTCTCTTATTGAAAGCAAATTTTTAAAGAAACTTGGTAGCGTTAAGATAAATTTTCTATAGAATAAGAGAAATTTTCTATAATAAGAGACCACTTATTAACAGAATATATAGAGAAAAATGGTCTCTTTGAAAAAAAAAATCAATACAAAATTAGTCTCTTTTTTTCTAGAAACTTTGCCCCTATTTAAGATAAATTTTGTTTCTTTTTAAAATAAATTGTATGTAGAAATGTTACCTCATTTTAGTATAATATATATATATATATATATATATATATATATATATATATATATATATATATATTGCCTCTTTTTTAGAGAAATCGTCTACAAACATTTTGTATCTTTTTAAAATAAATCAGCCGCCGTTGTTTGGTATCATTCTAAGAGAAGTTTTCTATAGAAATTGTTTCTGTTTTTTTTTTTTTTTTTTTTTTTTTTTGATAAGTAATTTAGACATTTTTTCTCTCTGAGAGAAATTTTCTATAGAAAACTGATCTTTTTTTAAGGGAAATTTTTTGCAGTAAATGAGTTTCTTTTTATATATTTTCGAAGGAAAATTTCTTTCTTTTTAAGAAGAATTTTCTTCTTTCGAAGAGTAATTTTTTCTTTCGAAGAGTAATTTAGTATTAAAAATTTGTCTCTTTTTAAAAGATAATTTCTATAAAAAAATTTTCTCTTTTTAAGAGAAAATATCTATAGAATAATGGTCTTTTTTTAAGATAAAATTTCAATAGAAAATTAATCTCCTTAAATAGAAATTTATGTAGAGAATTTGTCTTATTTTTAGATAAATTTTCAAGAGAAGGTTATTATAGATAATTTGTCTCTTTTCAAGAATAATAAAAAAAAAAACAAAAGAATGAAATAAGAAAAAATTTAAATCTATATCTCAAATTTTGAGTGTTTGGAAAATCAATTAATTTATTTTCGTATAGTTAACTCATCTCTAAAGTATTAAGTTATGCTCAAAAAATTCATTCATTATCTTCAAGATTTGCAAATACATTAAAATAGCTTAAATTTTATTATATAATTTTCGGCCATAAAAGATTCAAATTAATTAAAAAAAAGAAATTAGAAAAAATATTTTTTTGCTTGTTTTCAAAAAGCGGCGTAACAATTACGACTAAGCGATAAGCCTGTCATAAATTATGAGTTATTTCTTTTTTTTCGGTAACAAGTAAACATTTCAACTTTGTTTTGCATTATTAATTTCAAAGAAATCCATTTAAGGTCAAAAGCCTATCTATAGCAAAAAACTTTTTCTCTAATGTCTTTGAACTTAAATTGTATGAGGAGTTAACATCAGTTAATTTAATTCACTGATAAATATTTGTGAACTTACGCTGGCACATGTGTTGAAAATTAGTTATAAAAGATTCATATCAACAACATTTTTGTAAAAATTAATAAACATATGAGTATAGATATAATAAGCCTTACAGCTCACATTATATATATATATATATATATATATATATATATATATATATATATATATATATAAGTTTTAATTATATCTAGGCTCATTATAGTTATCATTATATTTATTATAGTAAATACTTTGACTATTCAGCGCAAAACTGTGTAGATAAAATTAAATGTTTAGGAAACGGCTGAAAGAAACGTATTTGTATTCAAAGAAAAGTAACTAAGAATATTGAAAAAGTTATTAAACTCTTTTTAGAAAAAGTTTTATGCACAACTAGCTTTTATTTTATTTTATTTCATTTATTTTTTTTTTTTTTTTTTCATATGAAGCATAACTTGTGTGAATAGAAGGTTATTTAAAGATAAAGAAAAATTAACTCATATTGAAAGAAAATAATATAGAATTAGAGAGATGCTGAAAACGTATTTTACACTCACTTATAGTATCAAACAAATTACGAAATAAAAAATTATTTTTGCCATTTCTACAGTCGCACCCCAAAAGTTATATATACAGCGCACAGTGGTTCCAAAGCGATTTTTTTCTTAATAATTCTGTAAATTGTCAACCGTTGAATACATATAAATAAACTTTCACATGGTCAGAGCTGAGGTGTTTTCGAGTTGATTTGAAGCAGTACAAGTCCCTAGCAGGTCTCGGGAGTGGAGCGTAGACCTCCAAATTTGATATATAGTTTGTTTAAAGATTCATTTATTACTTGAATGTAAAAGAAATGTACATATAGTCCTTATAAATTTCTATAAAAAGTTTAAGAGATATGTAGGTCGAAGCAAGTTCAACTTTAATTTTTAGCCTAAAATTATCCAATAGAATTCTTACAAAATAATATTCTGCAAGAATTCTAAATAATGTTGCTGCAGGAATTATATAAGTATATCTATCCCATAAAAGGTTGTATTAATTAGAATTTGAAACTTAAAATAAATTTCATATTTTTGGGTTATTTTCCAAAAGGTGGTAATATTTTTCAACTTCAAAAATATTTTTTTTTTGTTTCGAACTATAGAATTTGTGTTTCAAAAGAAATCATAACGTAAAAAATCAGCTGCACTTAGAGCAGCTGTTTCTCCCCAAGCCCTATCCAAACTTTGTTAACTTGGAATATGCTTTTTTTTGTAAAACCCTCAAATATAAAAGCCGAGATCAACAAAAAATATATTGGCTACATAAACACACAAAAAATTATTTTCTGAGAAACGCCGACTGAGATTTTGGATATTTTGGAACGAAAAAGAGGGAATTTTTTTAACTTCCTGATTTTAGTTCAAATTTATCTGTATCGACCAAAAATTTCATTTTAATACCTTCACTAGCTTAAATTGTATCAAGGACCAAATGTTAACATATTGTGTAAAGGGTATAAGTTTGTTATTCCATTTGTGATTCCTACAACATTCATCTAAGACCCCAAAGATAGTCGATATAACGATGTCCTTCTGTCTATTGGAATCAGTTTTTAGAAAGACCCAATTAACGGATATATGTATATATATACATCAAATTATAGGGAACATTTCTTAAAACTAAAATAGTAAAAATAAACAAAATCGGTCCTTTAATGGCTGAGATGTCGCCAAAAAAAAAAGAAAAGAAACGTACTTTTTTCCGACTTTTTCTACATAAGCTTCAGAATTCGTTTTTTTACAAATCTGTTGTAAATATTTTTCTAAAATTTCGGTTTTTTGAATTAACCATATCGATCTATAAACAACCGAGTTATAGGCAAAAATCTGAAAAAAATATTGAAAATGTACACACACAAACATATACATACTGCTTGCTTATACAAAAAACAACAACTAAAGTCATTACAATGCTTTTTATATGTATATGTTTGTGTGTGTACATTTTTAATATTTTTTTAGATTTTTGCTTATAACTCGGTTGTTTATAGACCGATATGGTTAATTCAAAAAATATATATGAGGAGGAAACTAATATTTATGTGAATTTCTTCTTTTGTATTGTACATTGATAAATATCTGTGAAATAAAAATATATAATTATTAAATATTTGAAAAAAAAAATATATATATATATATGAAATATTGTACATTTTTTTAGTTAGAAATAAAAGAATTGCAATGACTCAATGTTGTGAATTTAGTAGTCATTGGAAGCTATCGGTATTATTGTTCTTTTAAGGAAGCAACGCTTGCTATGATAGTTTAATTTTTTGTTTATATTTTTGTAGTTTGGAAAAAATGTAGAATATTTTTGTAAGTATAAATGTGAAAACATGAAAGCATGCTTTAAGAAGTAAATTTTATTATTTGTCGGTAAGATGATGAAGGGTATAAGATTCGGTATTGTTTCACATACAAGTCATAAATGAATTTTTGGTGAATTAAAAAAAAAAAAAATAAATAAATAATAACAAAAATAAAAAAAAAACATATTCGTGGCGGCTAACTTTAAAGGTCTACCCTCTACCACCATAACCAACTAGGAACCCGTGCTCCTCCAAATCAACTTGAAAACACCTCACCTCTGTTATATCCAACAAGTTCACAAGTTACAGAATTATTTCAAAAAAAGTGTTTTATGACCACTGTACTACATCCTTATAGCTAGGGAAGTCGATTTAATGATTCCCGTTAAATGAAATTTGCTTTACGAAGACTCCAAGTAACTTACGGACATGTATGAGACATTAAAATATTGAACATTATTTAAGAAACTTTTCTATAGAAAACCAAAAGCAGTCATATTATATTTATGGATAGAAAACTAATTTTTCATACAAGATATGATTTTTTAAATTTAAACGTATACCCAATTTACACTTGGACTTGAAATCTCGTTTGTATGAGATTTCGAAAGAATAAAATCTACCCTGTTTATATTCAAACTTTTGGCACCAAAATCTACAAAAGAATTTGTCACACAACTGCTTTGAAAATAAATTTTACACAACCACTAAACAATCTTATGTGCCGTTTACACCAAAAAAAAAAAACTAATAGTTTTTGGCTTCAATTGGTTTTGATTGAAAAACTACATAAATTTCTTTAATTTTTCAATACAAACCAAAAATCATTTTTGTCTAGTTTTTGTTGAAAACCAAATAAAAACGAGAAAGAAAGGTACAAGACCGACTTTATGTTACCCTACACCATTGTGTACGGGCATAAAAATTACTCATGTGGCCAATTTTACGAAATGTTAAATAAAATATACAAATGCAAAATAATGCATTGATACTAACATCTACTTGTACAGAACTTCTTTACACCGAATTTCATTAAAATCGTCTTATTTTCAAGGCATTTTTGAGTACTTAAACTCTGTTCCGCGGGACATCTGTATCGCTTATATTATGAAGATCCCACGTGCCTAAATTTTATTTAATTATCTTTAAAATTGCGACCCGTAATTTGTGCATAAGTTTTACATGGACAGCCAGCAAGACGGACGGACGATCATCGTTAGATCGATTTAAAAAGTGATTCTGAGTCGATTGGTATACTTTAAGGTAGGTGTTGTATAACTTTTTCTATGCGTTGCAAAAATCAGCACAAACGCACAACAAAACAACCACCTATGGTGGAGTAGGGTATAACTAACAAAATAATTATTTCTCATTTAAACTAGATTTTGTATTATACAAATAATTTTAAATATATAATTGTATTATTTTAACCAATAAATAATACATGTGTAATATTTTATGGGTATGTCTAACATTTCCCCCTTAATAAGGCGACTAAGCGATAACAAGAACGGTTTGTTCGCTTTAGATAAAAGAAAAAGCAAAAGGAACAAATTTGTCTTTATTTTACATTATTTCACTTTATTTTATAATCTGTTAAATAGTTTCGGAGTTATTTAGAAATTATTGTCGGAAAAAAATTTTTATGCAAAATTGAAGATTTTTTTCTTTAAAAGTTCGTTTAAGAAATTAAAATATCAAAAATGTTCAGTTTCTTATCCTTTGACATAAGGTTGGCCATGCATAATATCTATGGGCAAATAAAAAAATAATGTTAGGATGACTTGAAGACAATTTTCGTCTGATATTTGATATATCTAAATCGGAGAAATATTAGGTATGCTCATAACAAAAAATCAAGACCTCATAGAAAACAACTAAAGGCATAGTCATGTTCAGTACGTCAAGTTCCATATAGTTTACATATTTTTGTTTAAAGTAGGACAAAGAAATGTTTTTTTTGCCGACCAGTGTAATCGAATTATTTATTTTATTCGATCAAAAAATAAATTGAACAAATTAAAAACCCTAGAGTAGACTTAAATTCCACAAATTCTTTGGATAACCAACTATTTTAATCACCACACATACAACCAAGGTATAAACAAACTCACAAACAAGTTTTCAAGGACAAAAGGATTTATAGCGAAAAAATTTATGATAGAAATTTCAACAAATATTTCTAAATGCAAGAAAAAAAAACATTTAAAAATTCATGTTATATATTTATTTGAAACATTTTATTGTAGTGGGAATAATATTAACATGGTTTAAAAATAGAATATGATTTAAGAACATACAGATTGCAAATATTTCAAGGTTGTAGAAGTAGTAATATTTTTCATATTAATAAAATTTTGTTTCTGGTAAAAATATTTAAAAACATATTTTTGCAGTCAATCATATTAAAATTTTTATTGAGTGTAAACATTAAGTGACAAAATTTAAACAAAAATATTGTTATCATGAACACAAAATTCTTAAAAGTTAAGAAAATTAACAATTAAAACATAATATTGTTGTAGTGATAATGCTGTAACCATATTTTTTCTCTGCATCTATTTTCTATAGATTTTTGTGTCAATAGCCATTTACACACATCTGCATAAAGCAGGTTGAAACAGCTGATTGCGATACAATGGTTTTTTGTTTACTGGTTGGGCCTTTATAGTGTGGATATTTCTAGTTGCTGAATATTTTAGAAATGAGGCATTTGTATATTTGTATTCGTTTTGTAAATCGTTTCATTTGACTTTTTCCATAAAAATTTTTTAAAAACAAAAACAATTTATACCAACAATTTTTCAGTCAGATGAAGTGTTTTACAAAATTACGCCCTAAATATTCCACAGAAAACCTTTTTTTCTTCTTAAAAAAAAAATGAAAATGAAAATAAAAAAGAAAAAAAAAATGCAAAAACCAGCTAAAAAAGTTTTTAAGCTTCCGAAAGACTTTTGGATGGAACAAATGAAAAGAAAATAAAATTAAGATAATTAAATCACGAAAGTCTGCCTGTATTAATTAATAGATAAATTTTATGCGTCTTATTTTCTTAAAGATATAAACAGACAATTAAATATATATCATAAGACCTGGTTAAATACGAGTATAAAAAAATAAAAAAAACTCATTAATAATTTATTGTGTATTAATTGCAACAAAAATATTTATGTAATGTTATTAAGGCTGCGGCTATTTTATTAATATTGATTCCCGTAACTATAAATTATTTATTTCTTTTATTATTATGTTTTTTTTTTTTTTTTTTTTTTTTTTTGTTGGGAAGATGAAATATTACTCAATTTTCAGGTAACATTATAGTTGAGAAATTTATATTGAAATTTCGAAATAAATATTTAATTTATAAATGACGCGAGTATAGAATTAATGTCGGCTGGAATTTCATTAGCGAGAATTTTATTAAATGTTTTGATATTTAAGAGAACAAAAAAGTCTGTAAAAAAAATTATTTATTGATATTCTTAAAAATAAACGCAGACATACTAATTACAATATTTAATACACCCAGAGAAAAATGTCAATTGTAAATCTGCCCTGTATGTGTTCAAATTCAAAACAGCGTGTAATGAAAATCAATACCTAATTGGCATCAAGTTGACAATCATTTTGGTATCAAATTATTAAATTAAATTTGTTAACGAATGGTATCAAAAAGCCGATACCGTAAATTATCATGACATGTTTATTATTACTATGTTTAATTTATCAAAATTTTTTTGAACATTACACATTTTTTTTTCTATCAAAAAATTTTTCGATTTATATGAAACAACGCAAATATATTCCAATAAATCACTAAAATATACCAAGTTTCAAATTTCTAAAATAATCAAAGATGTTTAATTGGAATCATAATTTAATTACGTCATTGGCTTGTCTGGCCCATGATAGCAATTGCTTTGTGAAATAAGTTCGTCAATGATTTCAATATTGTGTAGCCAAGTTTAACGTATTAGGTCATTGAATTTATCTTTAATTAATTAAATTATAACGGACACAAAATTTAACTTTTACAAATGATTTTGACCATGCGGCAAAATTAAAATATTTTGAAAATAAATTCTTTATTCTTTTCATTGGCTGGTTTTAGTGCAATCTTAGCATATTTTGTATATGTAATGTTTTGTTTTCTGAAGTAAGACGTTACCTGGTTATTGCGAAAAATTGTTTAAAGTTTTACCCTTTTTATGATTACAATAGAAAAAAAAAGTTATGACCAATTTTGTTAAAGTATTTATGAAGTAATCTCTAAAAATTTAATCGAATGAAGTTGGAATTTAGGAGAAATTTGGAAATTTTATTGAAATTTCGAATTTTTGCCGGATTTTGTATTTTTTTTTTTTAATTTTTGGTGATATTTCGAATTTTTGATGATATTTAGGATTTTTTGTAACATTTTAATTTTGAATAAAATTTCTATTTTTTTTTTATAAAATTTCGTATTATTTGTGAAACTTTTCATTTTTTGTTAAAATTTTGGATTTTTATTAAATTTTCGAGTTTTTAGTAAAATTTAAAATATTTGGTGAAATTTGGAATTTTTTGAAAATGTGTCGAAACATCAATTATAAAGCACTACAAATTCTTGTTGAAAAAAAATTTTGAGTTTGCGGTTAATAAAATACAGCATTTTTACTCTCCATTTGATTTTCGGGTAAATAATGTGATATATTTTTTAAAGTTAAGGGCAGCACTATTAGGTAAGAACATCTGACCCATTTACAGTATTACATTTTTTTCAGAATAGAACACAAAAGAGGTCAAAGGACAGAATAAAGGCAGAATTTTAGCCAGAAAAGAAAACGCCATTACTTCTTTAGTGAAAAATAAGTTTTTGGCTAATAATCCTATTTTTAGGTAAAAAAAATCAGTTTTATGATGAAAATGCAAAAGAACTGTTATTTTTTCGTCAAAAAAATCTAAATTGAATTATTTAGTCAATAAACTTATTTTTAGTATGAGAACGAAAAATTTGAAATGGGAGAACGCTTTTAAAAATGCATCTGAAAAATTCACTTGCATTTTAAATACACAAGTTATTATTAAAGACACAAAAATATTGGCTTAAGATCTACCTTAATGTGTATCAGTCGGATTAAAATCATTTTCTGAATTGATTCAACGATGTCCATTCGTGTAAATACTGTTCACAATTTTGAAAATAATTCCATGAAATATATGAACCAAGGACGCAGCCTATTAAATTTGATTATGATCTGTTCATCATTTCACTTAGTCCCCATACAATTTTCCTACCAGAATAGGAGTTTATTGATCATAAACGAATATTACAATATTTTGAGTCTTATATGGGCCATTATCAACAATTTTTAACCTGACTGTAACTGACTTTAATTCTTAATAAGTTTTGTGTAAATA
Source organism: Protocalliphora azurea (assembly GCA_932274085.1). Lineage (NCBI taxonomy): Eukaryota > Metazoa > Arthropoda > Insecta > Diptera > Calliphoridae > Protocalliphora > Protocalliphora azurea. The sequence goes on along the minus strand of OW026522.1, from coordinate 142,286,374 downwards.
CTATTTCAAACAAGCGAGTTACTGGTATGAACTCACAAGAGTTGAACCTAATAGAGTGCAAAATTTTGCACCATAGGTTTTACAATCATAATTCAAAATTGTTCAAAGTTCAAAAACTTAGAAAAAGGGGTTAAAATTACTTAATTTTATCTCATTCTTCTACACTTTTTGTTCGCGCGTTTGTACTTTTTGATCTCATTCGATCTTATATATACTAATTGAACTTTGTGGATAAATTCTACACCTTCTTTGTTATTGTGCAGACTTTCAGCAGTTAAATACATTCCTGCAGAATGTTTTTGTAAGTCGTTGCACTCATTTTATTGGATACAAAAACTAATTCTATGGTACCATAATACGAGATGGCACCCCATACCATTATTCCGCCCTCTCGGCTGTGTCTGCGGCTCCTTATTTAGGTCATGAAAGTAATAGTTATACCCGTCGGGACCATCAATATAAAACTTTTTTTCATCGGAAAATACAACTTTAAACCATTTGTCGGACCATGTCATTGTATTTTTGGTAAACTGTAGACTGTTGTGATTTGAGTTTTTCCTTAAGTGGTGGTTTTTTTGCAGTTTTCGTCAGACTATGTATGGGCACGACTTTAAAATACGGTTCACTGTTCTTAGACTGGCACTAACTCCATTTTTCACGTATTTTTGATACAGACATGGCAGAATTTGATGCAATTCTAAAAATTTTTCGTCTTTCTTTTGGAGTTGTTGCCATTTTCTTCCGCCCTTTCATGTTTTTTCCATATCTTTCCACGTTATTTAAATAATTGTACACAACTGTCTTTCCTCTATTAATTTTTTTGGCTAGTTGGACCAGATTCTGACCCTGAGATTTAAAAATCAAATTTTTTTCTTTTTCAGAGTTATAAGAGTCTTACCACGTCCAATTTTGAATAAAAACTATTTAAAAACTATCAAATTAAAAATTCTCTAGCCGTTTATATTGAAAGAAATTCAAATCATAGCCTTCCTGATTAATATTAAAAGAATTCCTTGATGAAGTGATACACGAAGTAGTACCACAGAAGTACATGTCTTTAAATAAGTGCATTATTTTAGTATAATAAAAATATGTATATTTTTTGTTTCTTCAGGAAACTAAAGCCAACACTTTCAAATTTGGTTGCGCAAAAAATTATTTTTTTTTTCTGAACTTTAGTTTAGGAGATATACTTAATTAAAGTTAAAAAAATGTGATTTCTTATTCAAGTGGCAGGCAGTGTACATATACTACAGAATAGCACTTAACAAACGTTCAAATGTTACGGAATTGGGATACAGATTTAGAATTTTGTCGAAGCATTCAGAATTGGAAATGTTATTTTGGTCCTACAGAGTATTAGTTAATTAAACTAACCTTAATTTTGGCAATTGTTGGATCCAAGTTAAAAGAGAAAATTTTCATAACTTTCTAAAGTCATAGCTAAAAAAATAAAAATAATCTAATTAGCCATTATTATTACTATTAATTATTATTTATTATTATTAATTATGGTGAAATTACTATTAGTTTTTTAATTATATAATATGTAATTATTACTAAGAATATGTAATTATATATATATCAGAAAAAATCTGTAGAAGAAATGCTATAAGTAGATGATTTAGTTTTAATCCTAAATTATTCCGTTCATCATTTATTTCAAAATAAAACATGTTATGTTTTATTTGAATGCTTATCATATTTGTGCTGACAAAAGATACGTTTTTGTCTTGATAATTCATACTAAAAAATTTCTTTAAAATAATACTAAAGTATTTTACAAATGTTGATAAAATATAAAGAATTTAAATTATTAAAGTTATTATGTTATTAAGCGAAAGATTTATGTAGCTTAGCATTGAATTGGAATTCTTACAAAAACCATCTTACCCTTCTCTTCACATTTATAGCAAATATATTTAGTAACCCCGGTCAATATCTTATATTTTTGCCAAAAAAAAAAATAAATATAGTAAGCATATTTTATATATGTAGATATGTATATATGTGTTAATGTATATATGTATATATGCACATAATATAACACAGAAAGATTCTAGAAGTTTTATTTTACTTTTAATAAATTATTTTCTACTTAAATTCTTATTTCTTTTGAACAATTTGTTAAAGTTTTCTTAACAAATTTGACAAATGAAAGTATTATTCGGTTTTCTTTTTAAAACTTTCATTTATTTGAAATTCGTTGATTCTAAATAATTATTCTAAGAAATTTTCTCCTCAACAAATATTAACCTATTAGTGGCCAATTTTTTTTTTTTTGGAAATTTGAGATGAAATTTGGAATACATTGTCTATGTGGTCTAAGAAACTTTTTTGTTCAGCAACTTTTCGAATAAAAGTATGTAAGCGGAGGTTTTTTGTCCCGATAACTAAAGAAGCCATTGGACAGATAGCTTTTTTTAAATATAAAAAAAAAAATACTTTTTATTTATGACATTAAAGTATAGAATGTGAATTTATCCAATATATATTGATTTCTTTTGGAATTCAGCAAAACATTTGTCTGGGTGGAGAGAAATTTTTTTACATAGAAAATATTCTACTGTTATCGCTAAGCTTGCAACTATAATCCTGTGATTTTCTCCTAATAATTATTTGAACCTTATTATGTAACCCTTCTTAAATATTTTTGGTCTGTTGGTATTGTTCCAAATGACCTCTTAAAAAAAATATCAGCACATATATATAAATTGCTCACAGTGTGATCTGACATAAATTACAACTAATCAATTGGTTTACCACATATATGGACCATTATAATGCATTATCAAAAATTTTTAACCTGGCTGAAACTGATTTTAATGCTTAATAAGTTTTGTGGTAATACTATTTTAAACAAACGTGTTACAGATCTAAACTCACAAGACTTGTAACTAATAGAATGCAAAATTTTAGCACCATAGGTTTTATTTTATAATCATGTTTGTTGTTAAAATTTCAAAAACTTAGAAAATGGGCTTAAAATTACTTAACTTGTTCTCATTCTTCTACACTTTTTGCTCGCGCGTTTATACCTTTTGATCTCATTCGATTTCATAAAAACTAATCGAACTTTGTGAATAAAGTCTTTACCTTGTTTGCTATTGTGCAGACTTTCAATAGTTAAATACAGGACGACAAATTGTTTTTAATTTTTAAAATATTTTGGCTTTTTTGGACGGGGTCTATGCACCCCTCAATGAAATATAAATTTTGAAACAGAAATTGATTCTCGTTTTAATTAGGCGTACTTTGCGCTATATCTCGTTGATGTGCCCTAAAGAGTCAACGTAGTAGACAGTCTCAAAATTTGAAAAAGAAGAGTGAAAATTATTTTTAAAAAATTTGTTTTTCGCGAGGCACACTCATAGTCTCTAATGGGATTGCATGGATTACTGTATGAACTTAGTTTTTTTTTATTATTTTCCACAATAAAATTTTTTATTAAATAAATTTAATAAAAAATTGATTTTTTGAAAATTATGCAAAAATTGCATCTTTTGTTTTTGTATTTTTATATAATAAATTGCAATTTATATAAATCTTGTATATATATAATAAATTTAAGTCAAATGTAGTTGATTGCTGAAAAGGAGACACTTTTTTGTCAAAACAGATTTTGCTAATGCCGAGTCTATACTAGACAAATTTTTATCAAGACAAATGTTAAATTTTTAGCAGGATAAAGACCGTAGACTGAATTTTTCAGTATTATTGCAGAGTTAAAACAAGATTGTCAGCGCTCGTGCTGATGGTAAAAGATACCATTTTGATTACTGTTGGTAATTTTTACATGCTTTATTATGACATACGTTTTCCCCTGTAATTAATAAATATAAAAAATTATCGGTAATTCGCATAGACAGCATGACATTGACTATAAATGGCATAATTAGGTGGTGTTTGTAACGTAGAGAGGCACTTCTATATCTGACTAAAAATCGATTTTTTGTATGAAAATTTTATAAAAATTTTAAAACCTCGATATTTTGGTAAATAACCGTTCAATTGGAAAAATAAGGTTCGTCTGTGATCACTTCTATATCTGACCAAAAATCGATTTTTTGGATGAAAATTTTATAAAAATCTTGAAACCGCATAATTAGGAGGCGCATCGAAAAATTATGAAAGATAAACATTTTGTGGACCAAAAAAATTTGCTTGCGTTAAAAAAGGATCACAATATTAAATAGCATTACTTTTTAATACGTTCTAATAAGATATATTTTCGTATAATATATGAAGAGATAACTTAGATTCGAACCCCATTTTTTGCATAATTTAAAAAATATGCTACACTAATACCATCAAACATTGAAAATATCATAAATTATATTTGAATAACTCAGAATTATACATAAACTTCTAGTTTGTAAAAATTTTTATATGTTCAACTTAAAACCGCTATAATGTCCTCGTCCCCTGCCCGAAATGATTAACGTGAATAAAAGTTTACATGCATTCGAGTCACTTTATATTTATACAAATGAATTTTAATGTGTCGTAAAAGAAATATTTTTTTAAGACCTAAAACCAAAAATTTTTGATAATGGCTCATATTTCTTTTATCTTTATTATTATATTTCTAAATTATTAAATTTCCTATGTAAAACACTGGACTAGATACATTTCCAAGCAAAAACTTTGCTTTCCAGGTAAACTGAAAGGTATAATTGGAAACAAAAATAAACTATTTATTTTTTAGCTGAATAACTAGTTATTTTTGTTCGAGATATCCACAAATTCATGTAGTTATTTTTAGACTCTAAGGGTACTCAAAAATATGTACCTAAACGAAAATAAAAAAAAAAACAAAAATTTTTTCCATCAGTAAGATTTGAACTTGGGCACAAATTAACCATCCGTTTTTAATGACTAACGTCTTACTCAGTACAACATCTCGCATTTAAGTTTCTAAGTGACAAAAACTTTTTTTAGTATAAAATATCTTTTCAGACATTTTGTTAAAATAAAAAAACTAAAAGCTTCAGAATGGGGTTGAACCAACAACCTTCTAGTTCTTAATCCAGCGCTTTAGCCAACTGATCCACGTGATTGCAATATTACTGTGCTATTATACTATTGAGTACTTATTTATGTAATATAGAGTAGGCAAATAATAATAACGCCCCATTACCAAGAAACTACTTTAATAAGTAGTTGCCATTACCGAGAACCAAAAAGTTTTTGCGCAATAAAAATATTTATTACGCTCGAATTACTTGCATTTTAAATCAGCAAACTCAATAGAACTCAGTAGATTTCCAAAAACTTGCAGAATTTAAAAGGGTCACAAAGAGATGTTTATTAAAAGATCAAATGATTTTTTTTTATTTATGTTAACTCTACTGTTGCCAGATTTGCCGATTTATCTGCATTTCAAGTGCAATTTGACAGTTGTTAAGTAGTAAAAAATTTAATTGAAAATAAAACCAATATATATGATTTTTTGAGTAATTTTTTCTTATTTCTGCTTATTTTGCCGTAAATTAGGTTCACCGGCCCACTTGATTTTTAAACATTTTTTATAATTATTCAGTAGTACTTTTATTTGTGATTAAAGAAATGTAAAAAAAATTTAGCTGTTCTCTCTTAGTTTACGAGTTATGGATCTCTAAAATTTTGATATATACGATTTAAATTATATTAATACTGTTTAAAAGTTCTAATACCTCTTGAATAATATATACTTTGACCAATTTTCATTTTTTTATTAATATACCGGAACTTACAAAATTTAGTTTTTTCTAAAAAAAATTACTCGATGAATAAATATAGGAGAAAGTTCCTGAGTCCGGTAAAAGGCCGGTTACACCAAAAAAACCTTTATTAACGTTAAAAAGAAAATATTTTTATTTTAACTGATTCGGTAATCCTAATTAGTTCTTATTTTTCAAATTTTGTATAATACAAAACAATGCTGAAAATTTATTTAAAAAACAAATAGTTTTAAAATAGCCAATAATTTTCTTGATTTTTTGACGATTTCGGAAATATTATGCCGATTTTTTCATCGAATTCATACTATAATTATCTGGCAACAGTGGTTAACTCCCACTTTGTTCTCAGAGAATGAAAAAGAGTTATATTTCTCTTGGTAACTTTAGCTGCTTTAGCTGGTGTTAATGGGTTAATACAAATTGTAAAATATTTTTATTTATATGTATAGACTTATATTTCTTATGATTATAATTGTGATTTCTGCAAAATTTATTCCATGTATTTACACTTAGAAATCAAGTCGAACATTAAAACGAAAATGACAGATATAATTTTCCTTGACATAAAACTTTGTTCATTTCAACAGAATAAATAAACAAAAGTTACCTATTTTTATAGTCATAGTAACAGAATTGCTACTACTTTTTTGGTAATTCATCATCTTTCTTTTAAGAAACTTTACAGTTATTTTTTTTTTTTTTTTTTTCTTCAATCGCAATAAAAATACTACTAAGTTCATTAAACTCGTAACAGTAAAAAATAACACAAGAAATTCCTATATAAAAGAGAAAACAAAAAACGCATTTTTAAAAAGGAAACTATAATTTCATATGAAAAGATTACAAAACACTCTTATTCACTTCTACGAAAAACGTCTTTAGGTAAATATAATTATGTCTGTTGAAATATTTTTTGTATTTATTTATTAAATGGCTTCAATAATTTCTTTTGCTGTTTTTGGAAATGAAATTGAACTTAATTTAATAAATTTCTTTCTTAATTTAATAAATTTCTTTTTAATAAGGAAAAAATAGAGAACAATAATAGGAAAAAATATTTAAGGAAAAAGAAAAGATGAAAAATCTCTTCAATAGGATACAATTTTTAGGGCTTTGTAAAATAATCTTTTGTTTAATTTGTTACTTTGCTAAGAATATGCCTTTAATTGGAGGTTTCATGCGAATTTAGAATATAAAAGAAAATATATCTGATATATTTTTTATTAGTCTTCTCTGGGTTTTTATGTTAAACCCTAAAAATAATATTTTTTTATTAAGGTTCAAGTTAAACATTATTAAACTTGCTTTCAAATATTTTTAATTTTTGATCTATAAGCAATTTTTATTTTTTCCCTGCACCACCATAAGTGGTTGAGGTATTATGCGTTTGTGCTAATGTTTGTAACGTACAGAAAATATCTTCGGACACCCACCTTTAAGTATACTGACGCCTTTTCGTCCGTCTTTCCGATCGGCTGGCTGTGCATGTAAACCTTGTGAAAAAAGTACAGGTCACAATTTTAAATATATCTTGATGAAATTTGGAAAGTATAATTACTTTGGTACAAGGACGAAGTTAAATGGTGCCGAGAAACCGTTAGTGGTTCTATAACATGCCGACACTGGTAATACTAAAAATGTGAAAAAAAATTCTTTCATACGTGTAGTTTTGTATATAATGTCAATTTTTAATAATAGCTGTTCAACGTATTTTTTTCGGCCCGGCTTAAAACCCTATCGGTAATTTTGTTTAATAAATACATTTTAATAACATGTCGTCCTCGCGAAGATGTTGTCTTTGTTACATTTGATGTTGTGTTTTGTTACATTTGTGGTGACTACACCGTTAAAAAGTTTAGAAAACCTATAACGGATTTTACAAAAAGTGCTTAATTTTCTTATTTTAATTTGGAAATTGATGGTAAAAATAAGCCGTGGATTCCTCAAATGGTTTGCAAAATGTTCTGTGAACATTTAAGACATTGTATGAATGGTCAAAGACATCGTATGAAATTCGGAGTGCCTATGCAGTGGAAAGAACAAAAAATCACTTAGATGACTGCTACTTTTGCTGTATTAAATTACGTGGTATTAATCTGAAAAAAATTATTTATACAGTCGTAGAATCAGCCAGAAGACCTCTGTCACATTCCCAGGAAGTACCTGTTCCAAAATTATGCTCTGAAAATGAACCCTTGTTTGAAGAAATCCTTGACAAAATGAGTAGCGATAGTGATTTTGAAGAAAAACCGTCTAAGAACCCCAAACCATTTAAACAAGAAGAATTAAATGATATGGTAAGAGATCTTGAATTACATAAGGAATCTGCAGAGGTATTGGCTTCTAGACTAAAAGAAAGAAACTTGTTGGAATCACATACAAAAGTGACATACTATTGCAAAAGAGAGCAAGACTTACTACAATTTTTTCATTCGGAAAACGATATTGTATTTTGTTCTGATGTGCAAGGCCTTATTCTGGCAATGGGTCTTTCCGAATACCAGATGAATGGGGCCTCTTTATAGAGTACTTTTACACAATGGCAATACATATTGTTCAGTTCCAATTGCCCATTCTACAAGACTAAAAGAAGAATCGCTCTTGTGCTAGACAAAATCAAATATAGCGAGCACCAATGGATTATTTGTGTTGATCTTAAGATGACTAATTTTTTTATTAGGATAGCAAAGTGGATTCACCAAATATCCATGTTTTTATTGTCTGTGGGACAGCCGGGCCAAGCACCTACACTGGAAAAAACGAAATTGACCAATAAGTGAGGCGTTGGAGATTGGAAATAAATAATATCATAAATCCACCTTTAGTTAAAAAAGAAAAAATTATATTGCCTCCCTTGCACATTAAACTAGGTCTTATGAAGCAGTTTGTCAAAGCCCTGGATAAAAATGTCCAGTGTTTCTCTTATATAATGAAAAAATTTCCAAGACTAAGCTTAGAGAAGATAAAAGCGGGGCTTTTTGATGGTTCACAAATAAAAATATTAATTAAAGATTCAGGTTTCCTAAATTCAATGAATGATTTGCAACGGTCTGATTGGACTTTTTTTTGTTGAAGTTATTAAAAACTTTCTTGGAAATTACAAGTCAAGCAACTACCGCGAAAATGTTAACGACATGCTAGATAACTTTAGAAACTTGCACTACCTTCATAGTCATCTCGACCGATTCCCAGATAATCTTGGATCTTGTAGCGATGAGCAAGGGGAGCGGTTTCATCAGGATCTGAAAACTATGGAAGAGAGGTACCAAGGCCGATGGGATCGGCATATGAGGGCTGATTACTATTGGGGAATGCAACGAGACCTTCCCACTGCACATCATTCACGAAAGTCACGAAAAAACTTTTTTCATATATATGCACAAAAGCGAAATACTAGAAAACTACACTTTTTGTTATTTTTGTAATCAGTATGAAGTCCTAGTTTAAAAAATACATACTGTTCCTTGGCACCAACAATAAATGTCCAAAAATACTAATTTTTCATGTAAAATCTTAAGAAAAAAATTTGCATAATTTTATAACTAAAAATCTTTAAAAATTTTAAATTATACTAAAAAAAAAGAAAAAAAAATAAAACAGTTTTTATAATAATTTCTTGAATAAATTCTGTTATTGTTTTGCTAATTTCTGTTTTTGTTTAAGATTTTCTAGAAAGTAGAAGAATCAAGCTTGTTTCCTATACTTTTATATATGCTTTGGTCAAATATTGAAAGAAAATTATTAAAACACATTTAAAGAAAAAAATGAAATTTTTCAAGTTCTAATGCAATTTATTATAAATTTTTTTACAAAAAGCTATGCAACGATGTAATATTTTTTAAAGACTCTTTTGTAATTGTACAAAAATTTTAGAACTTATTCAATTTTATATGTTTCAAATAAAGCATAAACTAATTTGATATATTGAAAATAATTTGACAAAGTTTTGAAATTTTTAAATAATTGTTTGAATAGTTAAAAGATTAACATCTCATTTTATTTTAAATGAAGTAGCATTTAAAACTTGATATCTTTAGTGTTATATCTCATTTACACCAAACAAAAACTAAGTAGTTTTTGTGAAAATTGAATTTCAAAAACCGAATTTTCACAAAATGTATTAAACAAAACTGTTAAAGGAATTTGACAAATTTTTTTTCTTCATTACATATAAAAGCTGACTGTTCTGAAATCATGTGAACAGGCTGTATCGTAAATTAATTATTTTAGTAGTTTTTATTTTATTTGGTTTTCAATAAAACTACATGAAAATGGTTTTTGATCGGTATGAAAATACTTTAGAAAATTATGTAGTTTTTCTATCAAAAACAAAATTAAGCCAAAAACGACTAGTTTTTGGTATATTATTTTAAAATAGAAAAGCAAATCTAATAAAAAAAAAATTAATAAAATATTTCTTATTTGCAGTAAATAAAAAATATTTAAATAAAGTTTAAAAGCTACGTTATTTTGCTTTCTTCATTCAATTTTGAAGACTTAAAATTTAGGTAGGGGTTTAGTGTACCAACTATCACCAACTATTTTTTCGAAATATCTAAAATTTTAGAAAATTTGTTAGTTTTTCGCCTTTGACAAATTTTTTTTTTAGAAGTAATGAAAAGTAATGGAGTAAAGCTATTATTAGCAGAAATCAAATAAAAATAAAGTATTTATTTTATTTTTGTAAAAAAAATATCGATTTTCAGTACGTTTCCCTTTATTAAATTAGTTCCTAATTTTTGCCTCAGTAAGTTTTTGATGTTAAAGAATATTATTATATCTTTTCAGGAAAAATTTATATTCTAAATATAGTAACAAAACGTACATAGCTCAACCTTTCTTGTTTTTCAGGTGATGCATTTTAATTAATTTCATTAAAATACATTTATTTGTTTAAAATGCTTTAGAAGATAGCAATTAGGTAAAATCCCACCTTAAATTATTAATATCTATTCAATATTTCCTGAAATTTACGAACCATAGATTCATAAAAAATTTTGTTTGTGTTTCAAAAATTAGAAAAGTATAATAAAGTAAAATATCAAGTTTTTTGGTAAAATTAAAAAAAAATGAGTTCAAAAGTTTTTTATAAAAATATTGTATAAAATTTGATCGTCGCTTATTAACTTAAATTTTTAGCCATTAAGATCTTGAACATAATTTCGAATTTTTAAAAACAAAAACAAAATTTTCCCCCCAAACTGGATCCGCTCCTGACTTAGTGGTACTTTTGAAGTGGCGAAAAAGTGTTTTTTAGGAAGCACTTGCTCGTTTTTTTGCTGGGTTATTATTTTTAACATGTGAAGTTAATAATATGCCGTTTATACTAAAACAAAAACAAATTGGTTTTTGAAAAACCAAATTTAAAAAGCCAAAACTTTCCCTTTTTTTCCCAATGTGGTTTTTGTTGATGTATTTCATTTTTCACATTTTTGTATTTGCATAAAATTTAATTTACTTTTGTTGTTAACAACGTTTTAAAAAAAATTGCATACAAATTTTATAAAACAAATAAAAAGGTTCAAGAAATTTTAAAATTATCTGTTTTCATCATATACAAAAGCTTAATTTTCTGAAAACAACTAAACAGGCTGTATCATAAATATTTATTTTATTTAGTTTTTAATAAAAACTACTTGAAAATGGTTTTTGATTTGTATTTATGTAGTTTTTCAATTAAAAACCTAATGAACCCAAAAACTACTAGTTTTTGTTTGGTATACATGGCATATAAAACCATTTGAAATTTATGCAAATTTAGTTTAAAGTTGATTCAATATATAAAAAAAAAAAAAAAATAAGAATTCAAGATCAATAAATTTAATACAGTACACTGTTGTCATTGGAAAGAAGTTCTTAATACTGAAAAGAAGCAACACATGATTTTTATTTCAACTACGTGTGTTTTTAAGATTCCTAGTTAATGCTTTTGAAGTTATTCTTTATTTATTCACTTATATACAGATTTAAATTATATTGTGTTTACACCAAACAAAAACAAGTAGTTTTTAGCCTCATTTGGTTTTTGATTGAAAAACTACAAACAATTTTCTAGTTTTCCCATATAAATCAAAAACCATTTTCAACTAGTTTTTATGAAAATGTACATAAAAACTATTAAAATAATTATCCATAAAACATCCTGTTCTATTGATTTCACAGCAATAAGATTTTATATAAAACAAAAAATAAAAATTTTGTTATTTTTTGAAGGATTTCATTTGTTTCATAAATTTTTTACATAAATTATGTATAAAATGTTGTTAGCAAACATTTTGAAAACTAATGAAAGGTCATTACAAATTAAATAAAAATTAATCAAGAAATTAAGACGTCAACAAAAAGTTCACAGGGAAGAAAACAAGTATGTAAACAAAATGGCTTTTGAAATTTATTTCTCACAAAAACTAATTACTTTTATTTTGGTGTAAACATGGTATTAAACTTTTTAGAAGTTATTAAAAATACTTAGAAGTACTTAATTTTTTTACTAAGAAGATATTTATTTTTTACTTTTATACAATTAGTTTTAAATAAAAATGCAAAATATGTACTTAGTGCTACTTCTAAAGTAGTGAAAATGCTAGTTCTTTAAAAATATTTCTATCTTTTTTTATTGGGCGTTTATAGATGAAATTGATTCACTACTCAGTCGCTAATACAATTGATTGTATATTGTTGAAAATTGGGAACTTGTTCCCGATATCAGCACATTTATACGAAAACCGAATTCTACTAGAAAAAATCATATACTTGTGCATGTAAATCGCACAATGCAATTAATTTACATTATCTAACCTCTTCCTTTCTCTCTCTATCCTTTATTATCATTGTGATAGCTGTCGCGCTGCCACAGTTTGTTTTTTTAAAGGTAATTTTATTTTCCAATTTTACAGAACAAATTCGGAAACTATACATCTTTCTCGATTTTACAGTTTTTACTCAAATTGAAACACTTTAACTATGGCTATCTTATAAAATCTGTATTGCAATAATATTGCTATTGCTCTGATTTATATATATATACATATTATATTTATATTTATTTATATATATATACATATATATATATATATATATATATATATATATATATATATATTTTTTTTTTTTTTGCAGTAATTAGCACTGAGTAAATTTTACATATTATTTAATTGATTTTCAGTTGCAAATTGCTTAGGAAAATAATAATCAATCTTAATGAATTTCATTTATCATGGATTAGTATTTATCATGGATTGCACGTGAGAATGTTTCACATAGTCAAATCTTCAATGATCATTTATAATTTATTATAATTTTAACTTGACTAAGTCATCTTCTATAATGTGTTACATTTTTTTTAAGTTATTTATTTATTTATTCTTTTTTAAATCGTTGAAAATTTTTATGAATAAAAAATTAAAATCCTGAATACTTTATAACAAATTAAGGTTATAAATTTGATATTATTACAAAAACTTAATTAAAAAGTACAACTTTTTTAATATGTTTTCAGGCAGCTGAAGCAGGAAATCTAGACGATTTCAAACGTCTGTATCAGGCTGATAACACACGTTTATCTCTACAAGATGGCAAAGGACGTACGGCTGCCCATCAAGCGGCAGCTCGAAATAGAGTTAACATTTTGCGCTACATACGGGATCAAAATGGAGGCAAATATTTTTTTCTTAATTCTTTTTAATATATTTAAGAAAAAAAAGAAACTATTATATTCTTGCTAATTTATATTGTTTGCCTAACTTTTGATTATGTAGATTTCAATATTCAGGATAATGCGGGCAATACACCTCTACATATGGCTGTTGAATTTGATTCATATGAGGCCTTGGACTTTCTACTGTCAATGTAAGTATTTTTTGATTTTTTTGGTGCCACAGTTGGCATTGTCTCACTTTTAAAAGGTAGCAATTCATTAGGCACCCATTTAAAAAGACCACAATTTGTGGCATCATTCGTAACCACTTTTGAAATGACACTTTTAAATGGTTCCTACTATTTCATTGCTACGGCAAATTAAATTGGCAATTTGCTAGTGTTTTTCTCCTTCTACGTTATTACCAGTATTATTTTTTTTTTGTGCTTCTTTTCCTTTATTGCTGTCATTCCTTTTTAAAATGTTTTTTTTTTCAATTTTTATTCCAAGCCAAAACAGTGATAAACTGTATGAATGCATAAACAGGGCAAATAAATGAAGTGATTTATATACATTTTTTTCTCACCTTTTATCAGGTGCAAGTAAAATAAAAAAGACATTTTGTTAGCAGTTGGAAAACGAACAAATGTTTTACTCGTGCATGTATTTCATTTAGGAATCTTTCAATTATTAAAACACTTACATGAATAATTGTTAAGTAAAACAATATGTAATACTGAAAATAATTTTACAATGATAAATTTGTAAGAATTTTACACTCACATTCTAGTTTAGCTCTAGTTCAGTTCTTGTTCAGTTCTAGTTCATTCCTAGTTCAGTTCTACTTTAGTTCTAGTTCAGTTCTAGTTCATTCCTAGTTTGGTTCTAGTTTGCTTCTACTTCTGTACTAGTTCAATTCTAGTTCAGTTCTAGCGTAGTTTTATTTCAGTTCTAGTTCACTTCTACTTTAGTTCTAGTTCAGTTCTGATTTAATTCCAGTTCAGTTTTGTTCACTTATACTTTAGTTCTAGTTCAGATCTAATTCAGTTCTAGTTCACTTTTACTTTAGTTCTAGACCAGTTTTAATTTAGTTCTAATACAGTTCAATTCTAGTTCAGTTCTAGTTCTAGTTCAGTTCTATTTCAGTTCTAGTTCAGTTATAGTTTAGTTCTAGTTCAGTTTTAGTTCAATTCTATTTCAGTTCTAGTTCAGTTATAGTTTAGTTCTTATTCAGTTCTAGTTCAGTTCTAGTTCACTCTACTTTAGTTCTAGTTCAGTTCTAGTTCAATTCTATTTCAGTTCTAGTTCAATTCCAGTTCAGTTCTAGTTAAGTCCTATTTCACTTCTACTTTAGTTCTAGTTCAGTTCCAGTTAAGCCCTATTTCACTTCTACTTTAGTTCTAGTTCAGTTCTACTTCAGTTAAGAAAAAAATAAAATAAATTCAATTCTGGTTCAGTTATATTTCAGACTGGTTCAGTTCTAGTTCAGTTCAGAACCAACCACAATCGAAACAACAATTTTTTGTATTGTTTGTACCAGGGTTTGTGAATTTCCTCGTATATATTTACATATTAACAATTTTAAATATATAAATTTATTTATAAACCATATGAAAAATATAAAATGTTTTGTTTACATTTATCATTTGAATTGTTTCTTGAAATGCAGAAATCTATATTGGGAACGATATATGAACGTTTAATATGTACTTTTGTCCATCTAGACATTTACACACAATAAATTTGTGGACATTTGTTTGTCTTTAATAAAATTTAGTAGAAAATTTTTGTTTTAAATTGAAAATATATTTCTTTTTCTTGTATTTGAAGTTTTATTTTAAATTTTTTACATTTTCTTTTATTTTATATATGATTAACTTTTCAGGGTAAATAAAATTAAGAACAAACTTTCTAATGATTCTACCTTTAGTAGTTGTATCATGTTTATAAATTATTTAAAACATTGAATACAACTAGAAGTTTATGTGAGAGATAAAAACCTAATTCAGTTGTCAAAAACCTATTTCATGCAACAACAAAATACATGTAGTCACATATATTTTGTTTTTGTTTAAAAAAAAAAAAATACAAAATTTTTTGAAAATTTGGTATGAAATGCCTCTTGCATAAACTTCCAGTTGTACTCTATGCTTTAAAATACACACATACTTAAAATTAAACATATTTAAACTAAGATCTCTTTTTTTTTCCTTCTCCCAACTCATTTCAGACCCGTTAAAACCGACATACTCAATGAAAAGAAACAGGCTCCCGTACACTTAGCAACGGAACTTAATAAAGTCAAGTCATTAAGAGTGATGGGTAAATATCGTAATAATATCGATATACAGCAAGGTGGAGAACATGGACGAACTGCTTTACATTTAGCGGCCATTTATGATCACGAAGAGTGTGCTCGAATTTTGGTATGAAAGATGGTATTATAATTAGTGTGTTTTTATTAAATATTTAATTTGCAATATTTTCTTTTTATTTAATTTGTTTTTTCTTTTATAAAAACAAAAACAAGAAAAGACCCAATAAACCAAACGATATTATAACGATATCGAAACGATATATCATCTAGGTGATAAAAATTATCATTAGTGATAATTATTTTCGAATCTAAAACGATAGTTTTTACAGACTAAAGTGTAACTTTCCTTATGATATCGTTTTCGGTATCGTAATTTCCAAAAATAACGATAGTAAAACCGCCATGGTCAACATTTTGTTTTGTATACTATTTAATGCCAAAAATTATGTTTTTTGAATTTAAATATACTAAATGTAATAATAAAGAACTATAATCAACTAAAATAAGAAAAAAGTCGTAAATAAATATAAGATATATAAAAATCATCATACATGATATATTTTTATGCAAATATTATGAATAATATTATTTGTAAGCAAGATTTTTCCTTACGGATATATTTTTGCAATTACGTACCTAAAAAGCTTGGTTTTAATATTAAAAAGTTGTTAACAAATTATTTTTTTTTCGTATTTGATTCTCAGCTTATTTTTGTTAGTTGAAAACTTTTTATTTTTTATTTTGAAGTTTTTTTTCCAAATTTTTAAGTTTTTTATTTTATTGGAAAAAAAAATATTTCGAAACTTCGATATCATAATAATGTCGTTTTCTTTAATACAATATGATATTATTATATCGTTCTATGTTACTGGGGAAGATGAATGAAAATAAAATTTTATTATTATATTTATGTCTTTTTTTGTTTAGCATTTTGAGGATAATGATGATGATTATTATGTTAATGGGATAAGCAATATAATAGAAAAACCTACTCATATTTATTCATATATGTATTAAAATTAAGCAGTACAAAGGCACAGGAAAAGGAAAAATAAATTGTTGGGTCAGAATAATAGCATACCGGTTAAACAGTTTTTTCCTCATATAGAGAAAAGACACAAATTTTCTATTTTTTTTTTTTTTAACTAAAAATATTAAAAAATATGCTCTTAAATGTAATATAAATAAAAAATAAGCAATAAGATCGTTAAAAATTTATTAAAATATGATAAATATTTTGCCTTAATTATAACCATTAACTAAATTAACTCTATCGTTCCACTGTGCCGCATGTACGCTTAATTATCTAATAAAAATTCTATTACCCCCTCCCAAAAAATAGAAATGTTAAAATTCCTTAATGAAAATGCATTTAATTATTTTTATTACTTCATTACTTTATTTTCCCGTAAAAGAAAAACAGGCATGATTTTCTTAGCATAAATGTTAAATGGCTAAACATTTGGGTAAATTTTGTATAAAAAAAAAACGAATGATTTATTATATTTATTATTTTACATTGTCTTTTTTAGCAAGAGAATATTAATAATTTTATTTAGGTAAGAGAAAAAATGTAATTGATAAAGAAAATGTTTAAAAGTGACCTTTCCAATTGTTCTATTCAATTTTATAAACAATAAACATCATTCATCATATTTTTGTTATATTTTTACAAAAGGCATTAATAACAATCACTGCAAGTTTGGAAAAGAACAAATATTAAAGTTGTGTGATTTTTGCCCACAAAAAAAAAAATCCCTGTTAATCACTTGATAGATTTTTTTTAATTGATTAGACTTTTTTATTAGAAATATTAAAGTAAACAATGGTTAATGTATTGTTAATTAAAACTTCAAATAATACATGTTTGAAAAATTTTATTGACTAGTCCAGAGCTAGTTTCAGTTCTAGTTCAGTCCTAGTTCGATTTCAAATCAGTTTCAGTTTAGTTCTAGTTCTGTTTCTATTTAGTTCTAGTTCGGTTCTAGTTTTCTAATTCAGTTCTAGTTCAGTTCTAATTCAGTACTAGTTTAGTTCTGGTTCAGTTCTAATTCAGTTCTAGTTCAGTTCTAATTCAGTTCTAGTTCAGTTCTAATTCAGTACTAGTTCAGTATTAGTTTAGTTCTAGCTCAGTTCTAGTTCAGTTCTAGTTCAATTCTAATTCAATTCTAGTTCAGTTCTGATTCAGTTATAGTTCAGTTCTAGTTTAGTTCTGGTTCAGTTCTAGTTCAGTTCTAATTCTGTTCTAGTTTAGTTCTGATTCAGTTCTAATTCAGTACTAGTTCAGTATTAGTTTAGTTCTAGCTCAGTTCTAGTTCAGTTCTAGTTCAATTCTAATTCAATTCTAGATCAGTTCTGATTCAGTTATAGTTCAGTTCTAGTTCAGTTATAGTTCAGTTATAGTTCAGTTCTAATTCAGTTCTAGTTCAGTTCTTGTCCAGTTCTAGTTCAATTCTAGTTCAGTTCTAGTTCAGCTCTACTTTTTTTTAGTTCTATAGTCCAGATTTGGTTCACAGAAATTTAGTAGATGTCTATCTGTTAAAACTGATATAAGTTAATTCATTAAATTTACTAAATTAATAGAAATTCTATAAACTATGAAAACTTAACAACAAATATATTATTTTTGGGTTTAAATCATTTAAAAACTATTCAATTTTATTAATAAATAACCACTTAAATGCAGTACACAATTTACTTATTTGTTTATTTAATTTTGCTTGTTTAAATTTTATGTTTATATTTTCTTTTCAAATACGCATAACTTTAGAAACTTTATAATTTAAACGAAAATAAATTATTTAAATGTACATAAATAAATACCCTAGATAATATTTGTTTTATAAACAAATAGAACTAAAATTTTATTTATATGGAATATTATATAAATATAAAGTAA